>CM051269.1:35060495-35582995 GCA_027921565.1 Artemia sinica | reverse complement strand
CCGATGTGTTCTGTATAATACACAAGTACCGTTTTAACGGTGTTGTCATTATAAAATATGCTCTAACATTCTAGTATACTAAAAATTTGAAACTAATACAGATGTAGATGGCAAGAAAAGAATTTTAATAAAGAAATTCAGAACAACTCTTAGAAATCCTTGGAAATCAAGTAGTGAGGTGATTATGAGTATGAGCCATCAAGGACCGTTAGCATCATTGACCCTAATCACCAAGGATCTCAACTTCAGAACCCTCCCAATACCCTCAACCTCCAAGAGGTCCCCTCCCCCCAACTTTTTGCCCCCCCTCCCCAATTTTTTATACCTTTTTTTGAAGTTTTTTTTTGAATTTTTTTTATTTATTTTTTAACATGGTATTTTTTAAAACTTTTTTTTACATCTCTTAGAATGACATGAAACATACTTAAAACATAAAAAAATCACATTTAATATTTTCCAAATTCAAAATGAGAATGATATAGAAATGATAGCCGTGACTTTTACTATGAGAAAAATATTGTTTGTGGTAGCACTTTTTTTGGACTAAGTTTTTTTTGATTTTTTTAACTAAATTGTTTTTTACTTCGAAATTATTCAACTTTTTTCTTTTTTTACGTATCTTAAAATGACATAAAATTTGCTTACACCTCTACCAATCGTGCACTATGCTTGCTCAGAGACACGATGTGGCTTTCCCACTAGTACTCTTTGACCGGTTATCGACATTACCTAGTTTATTGCATGTATTAAATCAGTAGTTTTTACGCAGTGGATGGATAATTACAACTCATATCTCTAAAAAGTGAAGATGAAGCATTTTAAGAAAGTGTGTTCACATTATAGTGTTATTGTAGCATTCAATGCTGACAAGGAGAAGTATTTAAACTATGAAATAAGTACAAGTGGTAGCACTATCGGAAACGTACGCGTGCATTGTCATGACAGTAAGGAATTAAATTTATTTGGAGTACCAAAAAAATTCAATTCTTATGATGGTGGATATGCGAGATTGAGATCCCCGGAGATGATTGCACTCAAAGAGAATGCCAGCATAAAAATAATAGTTGATGAAGAGGGGCATCTTCTTGCTAGTACTTGTGGTAACCTTTTACCCAGTGTTAAACCGTATCGTCAGCTTTTGGGTATTAGCATTCAAATGAAACCAAAGAGGAAAAGAAAGGCCTACTCTTCTACTAATATCATAAACCATATCTTATCTACTTGCCGAAACTGTTACCAGTGTAAAAATAAGGTTGTAATTATAAAAACAAGAATTGAACATCTTCTTGCTAGTGCTTGTGATAAAATGCTACCCATTGTTAAGCCATATCGTCAGCTTTGGGGTATTAGCATTCAAATGAAAGCAAAGAGGAAAAGTAAGGCCTACTCTTCTACTAATATCATAAACCATATCTTGTCTGCGTGCCGAAACTGTTACCTGTATAAAAATAATATTGTAATAGACAGTGAAATTGCCGTAAAAATACAAAGGGCATTAGTAGAAAATATCACCAAGGAACATAAAGATGAATCGACAAAAAACAAAATGCCAGCAAACGTTACTACAATTGAGCAAACAGTCAATGAACCAAATAATACCAAAGACGAAACGCATATTGAACCTGTCGGTGACACATCAGTAAAAATTGTGTATGATTCGAAATGGAATAATGATTATTCTACTGATTACAAGCTAAGAGAAGACAATAGCTACAATATCAAGAGAGAACATGATGAACTATTTTATGGAACAGATTCAAAATATCCAAAGCTGATCACTGATATTAATAATGTATCATAGTATATTTTTTGTCTTGATATTCTACATGACATTATTTCATTAAAAATATATTATGCATTACATTGTTATGTGTTCATTATTTTTAGAGTATGCTAGCATATCAAACGTTTAGAATGTCTATTAAAACATCGGAGATGTAAGAAAAGGAATTTGCATACATCATATGTCGGATAGATAGGTTAACATAGAGAAAATCTAATTATAAGAATGAATAAATTCTCTATCAACATATATTGACAGAACAAATTCTTTATTAACATTCTTTATCGATATCATTTGTCGGATACATCGGATAACATTGACAAAATCTATGTATTAGAATGAATAAATTCTTTATCATCATCCGTTGTCAGATTTGTCATTACGAAAAAATTGTAAGTAAGTAAGTAACAAACTCTTTCTTGAATTCACCTCTTGGATACACAATACAGAAATTATGAAAAAATTGTAATTTCCAGGCTTCATTTGCATGCAATAGATATCGAGAGTTCTATGACTCCTCCCCGCAATGAATTCTAAGGGTTTTATGACTCCTCTCCACAATGAATTCAGATGGTTTTAGGACTCATCCCCCTATCCATAACTCCATTCAACCTTGAGCAAAGGTATAAAAGTTTGATGAAGTACTTCTCTACTTAAATACTACATCAATAGCTTCCAAGATAATAGGACTGTATGACACAGAATTTATCGGTTTGAAAAAATCCTCTTGTGGTGTTATATTTTAATCTGTTTTTTTTATTATTGTCTAAAGAACTCGAAGAAATTGACTGTTATTATTGGATAGTGAACTGTTTTATGTTTGAGTATGATAAAAGCCAGTGGAATACTACATTACGTTGTATAAACAGACTGGGATTCTACGATAGAGTGATTACACCACTTAATAAAAGTGGTCAGAAGCTGAGAAATGTTCAGGAGGAAGTCATTGAAATTTGCAGCTTTTTCGGGGTTGAAGAACTCTACGTAAAGGATAGTGTACCTACAGATAAGGTTTTAATTCAAAAGTGTGACCCTAGGATTCCACTTTTTCATCTAGAAGAATTTAAGTGTCCTAAATTTGAAGGGACTTATCACCGTCCTGAAGACGAGGTTAGATTCTTTGCGCAGTGGATACCTAAGGACATACCAGATCGCGATAAATGCATAAGACACGGTAAAAACTATTCTGTATCATGGGATCCTCGTTTCTGAATGTTTAAGAGTGAACTTTAAGTACTATCTTTATGTAAATATGTGTTTTTTCACAAAAAACTATTAATATGTTTAAGCAATAAATATCTTTAAGCTTAACCCGTCTTTATTCTTTAGAATAGTTCTATTCATTCATTAAATTATGAAGAAATTATAAGTAAGTAACAATCTCTTTATTGTTTTCACCTCTTGAATGTACAATACGGAAATTTCATTCAAGAAGTTATGAAAAAATTGTAAGTAAGTAACCAATTCTTTCTTGAATTCACCTCCTGGATACACACTGTAGACATTTCATTCAAGAAATTATGACAAAATTCTAAGTAAGTAACAAACTCTTCCTTGAATTCATTGTTTGAATGCACAACACAGAAATTTAATTCAGGAAACTATGAAAAATATTGTAAACAAACTCTTTCTTGAATTCACCTCTTTTATACACAATGTGGAAATTTCACTCAAGAAATTGTGAAAAGAATTGTAAGTAAGTAACAAACTCTTTCTTGAATTCTCTTCCTGGAATACACAAGACAGACATTTCATTCAAGAAGTTATAAAAAAAATTGTAAGTAAGTAACAAAGTCTTTATTGATTTCACCTCTTGTATACACAATAGACATATTTCATTCAAGAAATTATGAAAAAATCGCAAGTAAGTAACAAACTCTTTATTGTTTTCACCTCTTGGATACGCAATAGGGAAATTTCATTCAAGATATTATGAGAAATTGTAAGTAAGTGGCAAACTCTTTCTTGAATTTGCCTCCTGGATACACAATACAGACATTTCATTCAAGAAATTATGACAAATTCTGAGTAAGTAACAAACTCATTCTTGAATTCACCTTTTGAATGCACAATACAGAAATTTAATTCAGGAAATTATGAAAAAACTTGTAAACACACTCTTTCTTGAATTCACCTCACACATTTATAGTCACCCAGACACACAGTAATTGTGAGAGAGAGAGACTTGCAAAAAGTTAGGTTAATTTAGGTTCACTTAGAGTGGTGTGCCACTCTAAGTGAACCTAAATTAACCTAACTTTTTGCATGTCTCTCTCTCGCTATAATTGTGTGTCTGGGCGAGTGTGCTGCCATCTATAACCCGTCTAGCCTAAATTCAACACAACTTGTGTCTGAGAAGGGCTAATTGCCCTCCGATATTTTTTACTCTGAGAAAATGAACTAGAACTTTTAATTTTCATTCAAATGATCCCTCTCTGAAGTCTATACGAGCACCCCTTTCATAAGAACAATATACGGCCCCATGACCTAGCTTACAATACCTGTCCCCCGGGCCCTGGGGGGTTGTGTCGACACCGGAGTTTTTGCTATCTGACCTTTGAACTATTTAAAAAAAAGCCTATCTTAAAATTTATATCGGATGGATTTGGGAAAAAGGGCATGGGGGTCTTAGGGGCCCTCCGATCTCTTTTGACTCTTAAAAATTGAACTAGAACTTTCAATTTCCATTCAAATCAGCCCTCTCTGAAGTTTATACGAGTATCGCTTCCGTAAGAACCCTATATGACCCCAGGGCATAACTTACAACGCCTGTTCTCCAGCCCCTGGGTGGTTGTTTCGACATCGGAGTTTTTTTATTTGACCTTTGAACTATTTTTAACAACACGGCTATCTCAAAATTTTTATCGGATGCATTTGGGGGAAAATAGGCGTGGGGGGATAGTTTCTCCATGATATCTTTGACTCTTACAAACTGAACTAGAACTTTCAATTTCCAATCAAATGAGCCCTCTCTGACGTTTATGCGAGCATTCCTTCCACAACAACTATATATGCCCCCAGAAATATTAAAATTTGTATTGGATGGATTTTGGAAAAAAAGGGCGTGGGGGGTCCTAGAGGTCCTCTGATCTCTTTTGACTCTTAAAAATTGAACTAGAAATTTCAATTTCCATTCAAGTCAGCCCTCTCTGAAGTTTATACGAGTATCGCTTTCGTAAGATCTCTATATGACCCCAGGGCATAACTTAAAACGCCTGCCTCAGGCCCTGGGTGGTTGTGTCGACATCGGGAGTTTTTTTTTACTTGACCTTTGAACTATTTTTAAGAAAATGGCTATCTCAAAATTTTGATAGGATGCATTTGAGGGAAATTCACGAAAAGAAACCAGATAGAGTGTTTTAAGTGGAAACTATTAAAACACTTAAAACATAGTTTCCACTTAAAACACTCTATCTGGTTTCGTTTCGTTGATGATATCCTTTCTGTTTGGGAACATGAACAAGACTCTCTAAGAGATTTTTTGGCACAGTTGAACTCTTTTGATTTGAATCTCCAGTTCACAATGGAACTCGAAGATTCGAGTAAGCTGCCATTCTTGGATGTTTTGATTATAAAAACTACTCCTAGCCTTGAATTTTCTATATATAGAAAGCAGACTCATAATGATGGATATCTACATTTCTCTTCCCATCACCCTCCTTCTGTGAAAAGAGGGGTAATAATCTCTTTAGTTGACAAAGCTTTAAAAATTTGTTCCCGTAATCATATTCACTCTGAAATAAACTATGTCAAGGATATTCTTTTCTGCAATGGTTACCCAATAAAACTTATTGAAAATATCATAGATAGCCGATTAAAAAAGAAAAGACAACAAAATAGGGAGCTCGTCCCCCTTGGTTCAGTTACCCCGGCAATTGAGAAAAAAAAATTTCACCGCTTTGCCATACATCCAGAAACTTGGCGATAAACTTAAAATTTTTTAAAAAAACATAATCTCTCTTTTTCTTTCAAAACCGAACAAAAAGTTTAACACTTTGTCAACTCAGGAAAAGATAAAACTGATCCTGTACTGGGTAGTGGCCTCTGCAGAATCCCGTGTTCATGTGGGAAATTTTACATCGGTAGGACCCATCAACAGCTAGGTGAACGTTTGCATGAGCACAAAATTTCAATAGATAAGTCCCTGATATTAAAAAATAACAATGACAACTTTGATTCGGCATTGGCTTCGCATATTTTCGTAAATCCGACCCATCTGGTTCTTTTTGAAGAGGCAACCTTAATGTCAACTTTAAATGGCCTACCACAAACTTTTAAAAAGGTAATTGAGATAAAAAAATTACATGAACTAAAATTTAGCAATAAATAGAGATACTGGAGATATTTCATTAAGCCCAATTTACGACAGTTTAACTTTGAAGGACTCAATCAATATTTTTACCCGGTATAACTTAAAAGAACCTATTTGCTCATCTAATTAAAACCGAAACTGTAGACCAGCTAAAACAATTGCAAGGCACAAGATTCTTGCTCAATCATCTTGGTAAATTCTTTTTCATTGATTCCTGCCTGGTTTGTATTTAGTGTATGTTCTGTCTTTGTCAGGTCTTTGTCATCCAATCACTAATTAAGATCATTGTCACCCCTATTATTCAATCACCAATTAAGATCATTCATAGAGACCAATTCACAAATGCTATACTTTTTTTTCGCAAATTGAGTTAGCTTTTACGCAAAATGATATAAAGAACATGATAATTTTCCCATACGACTGAAACCCGCATTTTTATATAAAGCCCATTAAACTATTGAACACCTTGTACCAATGTCTCTTGTAGGCGTCAAATCTATTACTTATCTGCGCATATTCTTTGTATAGTTGATAGTAATGAATTCCCACATACCATCATTAAACCTAGCATTGAATGCTAATAGCCGAAAGCTTGGCTGTTAGCCATTTTATAAAAAAAGTCCAATAAACCTTTGAATACAAGAAAAATCACTCCTTATATTTGAATTCAATTACTATTCAAGTTACCATATATTCTTGTATAACTCCTTATACATCTCTTTTTGGATCAGAAAATCGGTGTTGCCTCAGAAACCCGTCTGGTAACCCGTGTACCGTTTGTAGTAATAGGTGACTGTCCTTGGTATGTCAATGTACCGGTTATACTGCACTGTATATTCATGCCTCAGGCTTGTGGTAAGACATATTACGCAATCACTCGTCGAACCTTTATACAGATTACTACTAGCGAGTGGGAGGAGGACAACTCATGTGCCACTAGTGCAGACAGGAAACGATGAAAGAGTCTATGATAGTATCCCCTTGGCCAAGGAGCCTTTGGGGAGACTTGCAGAGTGCATTATTGTATGTGTATTGATAATGAATAAGATCGTATCTTATCTATAAAAATCCCCGTTTCACTGATTCCGTGCACGCAGCCGTATAGTTAAACTAGGTAGCTCACATACCGTGACTGGGAAAATGTGAACTATCTAAGTTTTGGCTCAAGCAGCCCTTCTATTAGCGGTCCTATTTACTGTCCTATTTAATGTCTTCTATTTACTGTCCTCTGTAATATACTGTTGTTGCATGTCGTTGTGTGCCAAAGCCAAATACTGGGGTTTAGTCAGCCTAAACCTTTGTTACCACCGCATAACTCAGTGTCTTAAGAAAGCAGAGGACAATGCGATTTTTTCTTTGCTGAAACCATGAAAACCCAAAATCTTCTTTTAAAACCTGACCTGAGACATGATTCGATGATTCGATTGAGTTATCAGTTTATCAAGAACTCTGGCTGAGAGTTTGGATAGCTTTTGGCCCACCCGGCTGTGGGGAAGTGTTTTGTCTAAAGAAGCAAGCAGAACTGAAGTTAACAAATTAATTGAGAAAGATAGAATTTTCTGGAGCGAAATTTTCAATTAGTAGCACGGCTTTGGAAAAATAATCTGAATTCTGCGAAATTTTCTGCGAAATTCGCAAATTACGCAGTCCATGCTAATTTTTCTTCTTTATTCAATTCTATATTGTCGTAAATGCTACTAAAAAAGTATGCGACATTAGTTAGTTGTCAGTTAGTCAAAATTCTATAAGAAATTGAAAGTCAATTTTGGCTGATGTGTAATGAATTTCTTTTTCCATCTGTGTACTGCTTACCCTAAATTGTTGTCTCATTTGCAATTAGTACAACAAATATGCCTGATTCTATCATTAGTCCCTGACTTTTGTTAGTTTGATTCTTATGTGTGGAAGAATTATTCTCTGCTAGTATAAATTTGGTCAGTAGTTAGGCTGGGATCGAGGTCTCTCTCTTTCAGGATGTTTATTTTCAAAAAAAGAAGTTTTTAAGTGAAAAGAAAAGAGCAATATTAAATTGGTCTTTCAATTAGATTTTACACATCATGAAAACACCTTATCTTTTTTAATCTGAATTAGAAGTAATAATTCTAGCAAGAAAGACATATGGTAATGCAACGAAATCAATGCCAAAAACCTTTAAAATAAAAATTGATGCATCCAAAACCGGTGGAACTCTAAAAAAATCATAAAACACCATAAATCATTGAATAAAGTAATCTAAAAACCCATTGTAACGAATTTCAAGCCATTAGCATCTATATGGGTGATTTATCAACAGGAAACTCAGCATATGTATCTGAACACTTGTATCTATATGTAAACAATTATTATACCCCGCATATCTTAGCCTAGTAAAATAACTTAAAACCCGAAATTGACATACTGCGATCCATTAAATAAGCCAATATGGCAAAATTTCCCTCTCTCGAGTCAATAAGGGAGATTCATAAACGGAGAACTCCTTTTTTTAAATATTCATTTTTTAATTCTATTTAACCTCTTTTCAGCATTCCATAGCTTTCTGCCTTTCTAACTCCTCACATACATAATTTTTTCTCTTTTATTTTATTTTATTTTATCTACCCTTTTCCTAAAAACTATTTTCTTAACATTTTCCCCATTCGTAGGATTCTCTATCCGTATTTTACCATATAACAACTTCAACATTCAGTTTCTAGCTACCCACAACGGCAAGGGGCTGGTCCCATTCATTAGGCCTGTGACATATAACATTAAAATACGAATTTACAACACATATAGCCTACATTTTTGAACTTTAGATACACTTTCACTACATTTACATAATTAAAACAAATTAAAAAACATAACAACAATTTTTTTTTTAAATACATAACATTTTATCAAATTCTACTCTCTCTGGGTCTCGAGTTATTGGGTGGCTACCAAAAAAAAAATAAGTCCTCGAAAAAATTCCGAAAAATCAAGCATTTCACAGTCCAGGAGAATCGTATCCCCCTCAATACATAAAATAAAATCCACTGTTTTAAATTACATTTCAATTAATCACTAAAAAAAAATTACTTAAAATCTAAACTCTACAACCTAAAAATTCATAAAAAAAATCCTATGCTATTTTTATATTCCCTAAAATTATATTCAATCTTAAACCCGTTAATTTCAATATATTCAATTACATTCAAATATTATCTAATATATAAACTTAAAAACAAATCTCGAAATTAACTATGATAATCTAAAAATTCTAATCAAATATCAAATTCTAAACTCAAGCACTTCATTAAAAATTCGAAATATTTAATCTAAATCCTAAATTTATTCCTTAAGTCCATATTCCGTCTTAAACCCTAAACATTCAAAATATTTAATTGCACTAAAATTACAACTTAAAAACCTGATATATAAATTTTGAAAAATCAAAAATCAAACTACCTCCTAAAATATAAATTTCCAATCAAATATCAGACTCTGTAATTATGGCTATTTTATCCCAAATCCCAAATTTAATTCAAAAATTTATCTTCAATAATAAACCAAATAATTTTAAGAATTTTTCAATAAAATAAAATCTTACTTTAGAAAGCCTAATATTAAACATGAAAAATCTAAAGCAATTGTCAAAACTAACTACTAAATCTGAATTCCCAACCAAGTATAAAAATTCAAAAAGTTTCAAATTTAACATCAAACTTACATGCTACTTTTCTTCTTCAATTTTCTCAAAATAATTCTTAATTCTTTTCCATTCTATTTCTGTCTTCACCATAACATTTTCATTACTTATTTGTTTTTCTCATGCTCTTCATTTATAGCAGCAATAATGTGATATAATGTGATTATTCGGTTCTGTTCATTTTTTCAGTTAACCTACAGATCAAGTATTTCCTTTAAGTTAATGCCTGTCCATATTTTCATCTCCCTTTGAATCATTTCAGTTACTTTTCTTTCTGTATTTTTTTCGCATTTGAGCATAGAATAGACAATGGTTTCTTGTTCTTCCTTGCAAGCTTCGCATAATCCACCACTTCCTTCTAGTTTCATTTCATGTTTCACGTGCTCTGTTGGCAATAATTCTTGTAACTGGAAGAACATATGTTCTTTTACTTTCGGTGGTAATACTCTTTTTCAACAGAGTAAAACTTGTTATAGCTTCTGCTTCAGTAAATATTTCTTTTTCAATTATTCTTAATGGCTTGTTTTGAGTGGTCGAAAATCTCTTCTTTGTTCAGTGTCCCCTTTTCGTAATCTGACCATTCTTTTTGCTTAGTCTTTTCAATGCGCTGAAAATAGCCCTGTATCATATTTGGGTAATCAGTATCATCTTTTTTCCATCCTTCGTACCATTTAGCTAATACTGTTGTTTGTTTTCTCTATCAATCGTCCTGCTATGGTCCTTGTGAAGAATTCTTCTATTTTTGCTTCAATATCAATTACTTGAAACCCAAAGTTTCGCCGTGGAATTAATATGTCCAAACTCTAGTTTAGGGGAATTCGCAACTCCATAAGAACTGATACATTGAACATGTCAGTTTTCTCAGTGTGTTTTTCTTTGGTAGACATATGCTTGCCAGATAGCATATATTCGAACATGCACATGTCTTTAAATATTGAGCTCTTTGATGAACCATCAGGCTCCTACCTTAACCTCCCCTTAAAACCCTCTCAAATTTCGTTTTTATCCATTTCCAGTTTTCTTTGTTTCTCCATTTTTCTTGAACTCTATTCCCAGTATCACTATTTTTTCTTTAACGGGTATTCCTGATAGAGTTCCTTCTTCGTGGTCTCCTAGGCTCGTTTTTTTGCACTTTGCTCTTCTTACTTCTAGTTTAAAAATCAAGCAGTATTCTCTGATATGCCCCACTGTTTATCCATAGTCTTGTTCTGTGGAGGTATATGTCGTGATGTTGTCAACGAATCTCTTAGGCTTCAGCGTAAAATCTTCCAAATCTACTCCAGCCATCTGACTTTCCAGTTGGCAGGGGGTCAAAATAGAGCTAAAAAAGCTACACACTAAGGGGATATCACTGTCTGACTCCAATTTCTGCTTCGAATATGCCGGTCATATCTCTTCCAGCGATTATTACTTGTTTTATCTTCTCACATATCTTTTCTATCCAGGCTGTACATTTTTTTTTTTAAGAACCCATATGCTTCTAATATTAAAAACAGTGTATTTCTTTATATCTCGTTAAAGCTTTTCTTATATCGTAATTCATTATTAAGAATTTAGATTTTATCCTTTTTTTCTGTTTGTGAGAAACTATGATGAGGTATCTGACCGTGTGTAGTAAGTTGGATGTTTTACGGTTTTCCAGTTCCCCTTTCTGGTTCTCGTTCAATATCTCTAGCAGCACTTTTTCAGTCTGTTTGCTTGAATTATAGACAGCTCAATAGTGCTGCCTAAGTAAAGAACGATGTTGGTACAATGTTTAATTTTTTTTCCATACCCGGGAACTTTATATCGAAGGAGTTGTAATAGAAACTTCGAAAAGGGCTCATTCGATTGGAAATTGGAGTGGCTAGTGCCCTTTTTAATAGTCAAAAGTGATTGAAGGGCAACTAGCCCCCCATGCTCATCATTCCCCCAAACACATCCAATAAAATTTTTGAGATAGCCATTTTGTTCAGCGTAGTCGATTTCCAGATAGAAAATATGTTTTTGAGGAGGACACTCCCCCATAACCCTCGGGGCAAGGTTTTTAAGTTATGCCCTGAGGGCACATAAGAACGATGTTGGCACAATGTATTATTTATTATTTTTCTTTTAGAGCAGGGCACTTCGTATCGAAGAAGTTGTCGTAGAAACTTCGAAAAGGGCTCTACCAATTGGAACTTGGAGTGGCTTGTGCCCTTTTTAATAGTCGAAAGTAATTGGAAGGCAACTAGCACCCCTTCCAAGCCCACCATTTCTCCAAATACATCCAATCCAAATTTTAAGATAGCCATTTTGTTCAGCGTAGTTGATTTCCAGATAAAAATTATGTTTTTGAGGAGGACAATCCCCCACAGCCTTCAAGGTAAGGGTTGTAAGTTGGGGCATATAAGGTTTTTATAGAAGGTGCTGTCGTAGAAACTTCAAAAAAGGCTCATTCGATTGGTAATTCAAAGGGCTAGTGCCCTTTTTAGTAGCCGAATGTGATTGGAGGGATACTAACCCCCCTCTCACGCCCACCTTTTCCCCAAACACATCCAATCAAAATTTCGAGATAGCCATTTTATTTAACGTAGTTTTAAGTTCTGTAAATTTGGTCTTTGAGGTTGACAACCCCTTCACAGCCCTCAGGGGAAGCGTTGTAAGTTATGTCCTGGGGGCATATAAGGATTCAATAGAACGCGTTGTCGTAGAAATTTCAAAAAGGGCTCATTCAATTAGAAATTGAAATGGCTAGTGCCCTTTTTAATAGTCGAAAGTAATTGGAAGGCAACTAGCACCCCTTCCAAGCCCACCATTTCTCCAAATACATCCAATCAAAATTTTGAGATAACCATTTTGTTCCACACAGTTTAAAGTTCAGTAAATTATACCTCTGAGCAGGACACTCCCCCCACAGTCTTCAGGGCAGGGGTTATAAGTTATGCCCTGGGGGCATATAAGGTTTTTATTGAAATTTTTGTCGTAGAAACTTGAAAAAGGGCTCATTCGATTGGAAATTCAAAGGTTTAGTGGCCTTTTTAATAGTCGAAAGTGATTTCTTTTGCAACAAACCCCCTCTCTCTCGCCCACCTTTCCCCCAGACACATCCAATCAAAATTTTTAGATAGCCATTTTGTTCAGCCTTGTTGATTTCCAGATAGAAATTATATTTTTGAGGAGGACACTCCCCCACAGCCCTTAGGGTAAGGGTTGTAATTTATGTCCTGGGGGCATATAAGGTTTTTATTGAACGCGTTCTCGTAGAAACTTCAAAAAGGGCTCATTCGAATGGAAATTGAAATGGCTAGTGCCCTTTTTAAGAGTCGAAAATTATTGGGAGGCAACTAATACCCCTTTCACGCCAACTATATCCCCAAACATATCCAATCAAAATTTTGAGATAGCCAATTTGTTCCACGCAGTTTAAAGTTAAGGAAATTATACCTTTGAGCAGGACACTCCCCCCACAGTCTTTGGAAGGCAACTTCCAAAGACAGTCTTCGGGGCAAGGGTTCTAAGTTATGCCCTGGGGGTATAAAAGGTTCTTATTGAAATCTTTGTCGTAGAAACTTGAAAAAGGGCTCATTCAATTGGAAATTCAAAGGCTAGTGCCCTTTTTAATAGTCAAAAGTGATTTGAGGACAACTAACCCCCCTCTAACGCCCACCTTTTCCCCAAACACGTCCAATTAAAATTTTTAAATAGCCATTTTATTCAACGTACTGGAAAGTTTTGGAAATCAGGTCTTTAAGGATGACAACCCATGCCCCCCATAACCCTCAGAGTAAGAGTTGTAAGTTATGCCCTAGGACCATGTAAGGTGTTCATAGAAAGCAATGTTGTAAAAACATCAAAAAGGGGACATTCAATTGAAAATTGAAAGGGCTAGTGCCTTTTTAATAGTCGAAAGTGATTGAAGGGCAACTAACCCCCTCTCGTGCTAACCATTTTCCTGACCACATCCAATAAAAATTTTGAGATATCCATTTTGTTCAACGTAGTCGAAAGTTCTGGAAATTAGGTGTTTTAGGATGATAGCCCCCTCAGAACCCTCAGTGCAAGAGTTGTAAGTTATGCCCTGGGGGCATATAAGGTTTATATAGAAAGTTGTTGTAAAAATTTCAAAAGGGTTCATTTATTTGAAAATTGAAAGGGCCCTTTTTAATAGTCGAAAGTGAGTGCAGAATAATTGATCCCCCTCTGGTGCTCACCTTTTCTCCAGACACATCCAATCAAAATTTTTAGATAGCCATTTTGTTCAACGTAGTTGAAAGTTTTCGAAATTAGGTCTTTAAGGATGAAAACCCCTCCCCCCAACAGCCCTCAGGGCAAGGGTTATAAGTTATGCCCTGGGGGCATATAAGTTTTTTATTGAAAGCGTTGTCAACAGGTGAAAAAGAAGTGAAAAACTCAGGAAAAAGAACAGGTGAAAGAGAACCTGAAAAGGATAGAAATAACGGAGGTAAGAGAATACAAAAATGAATATTTAACATCACCAGTAATACAAGAAGAAGTTGAAGAAGCAATGAAAGAAACTTAAAATAACAGATCTCCAGGAATGGATGGGATTCCTTACAAGTTCTACAAAATATATCCGGAAGATTTCTCTGAGATATTGTCAAAAATATACTATGAGAAACTTAACGGAGAAGAACAGAAGATAGAATGTCTTGGGGTGATAAAACTACTACCTAAAAAAGAAAATCCTGAGAATTTAGGAAGCTGGAGACGAGTAAACGTAACAGACTGTGACTACCATCTACTTTCTAAGGTTAATTAAAAAAAACTTTATCCACAAAATAAGTTTTTCGAAGAAAAGTAAAAAACTCCATTAAACAAAAAATGAGCAAAAAAAAATCAAATAATAAAAAATATATAATAATAATAATAATAAAAATATAAATGTTTTTACTTTTATAACTTTTATAAATCAAATAATATTAACATTTTGGTTACTAAATATCAGTATATGCATATTAAACTGACAATGCAAATTCATTTGTATTTTTTTTTCAGTAAAGTGCAAACTTTGTTCTGGCCTTGGGAAGGCATAGGGGTTTTGAGCCGAACTTATGTTAATTTCTGCTCGTTTTGAGTTTGAATCGGTTATTTATTGTAATTTCTGTTCGTTTTGGGTTTCATATATTTATTGATGCTGATTTGTGGTAGTTTCACGCTTGGTAGATTAATTGTTTTATTTTTGCTCATTTTTTGTTTAATGGAGTTCTTAACTTTTCTTTGAAAAACTTATTTTGTGTAAAAAGTTTTTTAAATTAATTCCTGTTCGCTTTATATTGACATAATCTTTTCAGGGAAAAAGAAAATAATGCTTTAAATCTTTTCTTTTTCTTAAGACTTTATAGTTTGGCCTGCTATTTATATGCTGAAGAAAAATTTTCAGCAATTTTTAATAACATACACCATTTTAAAAATCTGGACGCAAATAGTAGTGTTTAATTTAGTTTTATACTTCCTCTAGTTGACCTGAAATGGGAAACTTGATACAATTCGCAAAAAATTCTGTTTACTTTCTTTGATAGCTTGGATACACTTACCCTATTTTGATTTGGTTAAATTTTAAGAGAAGAAGTAGCCCCGAAAGTCTGAATATAATACCTTCAGTCGCTCTTGGGATACTGCGGAGATGCCTTATTGGGGATTATCATTAACACAGTGCATTTTGATTCAATCTTAAGGCAACATTTAGTTTTTAAACATAATGGGCAAATGCGAGGGTGGGCGTGGGAGGGGGATTAGTTGCCCTCCAATCACGTTTGACTATTAAAAAGGGCATCAGCCCTTTCTATTTTCAATCGAATGAGCCCTTTTTGAATTTCCCACGACAACTTCCTCGATACGAAGTGCCCTGGTCTAAACAACAACAACAACAACAAAATAATACATTATACCCACATCGATGTTTACTATAAAAATGTCAAGCCTTCCAATCACTTTCGACTATTAAAAAGGGCACTAGGCCTTTCGATTTCCAATCAAATGAGCCCTTTTTGAAACGACAACGCTTTCTATAAACACCTTATATTCCCCCAGGGCATAAATTACAACCCTTACCCAAAGGGCTGTTAGGGTAGGTGTCATCCTCTAAGACCTAATTTCCGAAACTTTCAACTACGTTAAACAAAATGGCTATCTCAAAATTTTGATTGGATGTGTTTGGGGAAATAGTTGGCGTGAGAGGGGTGATAGTCGCTCTCCAGTCACTATAAACTATTAAAAATGGCACTAGCCTTTTCAATTTCCAGTTAAATGAGCCCTTTTGAAATTTCTATGACAACACTTTCAATAAAAATCTTATATGCCCCAAGGGCATAACTTACAACCCTTGCCCTGAGGGCTTCGGAGGATGTCATTCTCAAAGACCTAATTTCTAGTTCTTTCTACTACGTTGAACAAAATGGCTATCTGAAAATTTTTATTCGATGTGTTTGGAGGAATGGTGGGCGTGAGAGGGGGTTAGTTACCCTCCAATCACTTTTGATTATTAAAAAGGGCACTGGCCCTCTTAATTTCCAATCTAATGAGCCTCTTTTGAAGTTTTATGACAACCCTACCTATAAAAACCTTATATGCCCCCAGGGCATAACTCACAACCTTTGCCCTTGGGCTCTGAGGGGTTTGTCATCCTTAAATACATAGTTTCCAGAACTTCCAACTACGTTGAACAAAATGGATATCTCTAAACTTTGATCGAATGTTTTTGGGGAAATGGTGGGCATGAGATGGGGGTTAATTACCCTCCACTTCCTTTTGACTATTAAAAAGGGCAATTTCAATTCGCCAATATCCAGGTAGGTCTTTGTTATTTCGTTTTCTCACTGTTTTAAATTTCTCCATGACCATTTCGGAAAAATGTTAATCTTTAATCATTTTTTGTTCTTTTTCAAAAGACCAACTTTTTCTTCTTGGGATTACTTGTTGGATTTTCTGACATCGTTTTCATGTTTTTTTATTTAATTTTGTGTTTTTCAATTTTTGTCCCTTACTTTTCACTATTTTAAATTTTTTCCCAAAGTTTTAAAATGTACTGTTTTTAGACAGGTAAATTTTTTCCCCTTTGTATTTATTCAACTTAATTTCGTCTTTTTCAATTTTATCCAAAACTTTTCACAATTTTCATTGTTTTTTTGTACACGGGGGTTGGTCTTTTTCAATTTTTGCCACAAAATTTTCACTATTTTCTTTTCTTATCATGTAATTAGGTATCTTTAACAGATTGTAGTGTGTTAATGTCAGGTTTTATTATTTTCGGCTAATTTAAAATGTTTGTGGAGTAAAAATATGTAGATTATAAATTATTTCATATATGCATGTTGAGTATCCTCTCTACGAGTTCCCTATATTGGCTCAAGAGAGAAAAATTTTAGCATATGCAGTTTTCACATATATACGATGACTTCCAAGTGTCTAGCTTTCTGTTGTTGGTTTTCTTTTTGTTGCTGACTTTCCCGTATTGCTTTGAGAGGCTCGAGTTTCATCAACAGATGGGAATGTTGAGTTTTACTGAATTTCCTGTTGCTGATTTTCCCGTTCGTGAGTCTCCATGATTGACTCAACAGGATTAAATTTTGCCCAATAGATTTCTTTGATGGATTGTGGTGTCCTAATTACTGACTAGGCTAAGATATGCGTGGTGCTTGTGATATATCGATAGCTTGTGGCATATATGCTATTTTCGCATATGCGTACTGACTTTCCTGTCATCCTGTTTTCTGTGATGATTCAAGAGAGCTGAATTTTTTCATATTCATTTCTTAGGTATAATGGTTGATTTTTCTGTTTATGAGTCCCCTTGTTGACTTGAGATGCTGGGATGTCATTATAATGAAAGTTTAAATTACTTTATTCGGTAAGCTATAGTTTTTTTATTTGTTTTTGGCTTAGTTGCGCTGGTTTTGGTGAATTAGTTTCTATTCTTATCAGTATTTTGGCTAGGTTATCACCTGCTTTCTGAGTTTTTCCATAATGAGTTTCAGTGTTTTGAGTGTATTGTAATACCCTCTAGTGGTCTTGCTAGCATATTTGTGCATGCTTATATTTTAACATGAAAAAAGATAATACACTTTAATAATGGGTGAAATCCAAATAAAAGGTCAATGGTGAGTTCCTTAAAAGGGAAAAAATAGTGTATACCTTCTCTCATGGTAAACGTGTCATAAGCTAACTACAATATGAAAACATGACAAAATTGGAAAAGGAATATATTGTAACAATATTGGTCAAAAATGTACATCAATAGACTCTTGCAAGATCAAGTTGAAGTATTCATTTTCTGGATAAAATTTAGATCTATAGTAGATATTTTGGAAATTTGGGCACTGTGCTCCCTGCATGAATCTTTAAATTCATTGATAACGTGGAATTGCGAGAAAATGCTTTACTGCATGTCTTGCATTTATACATTCTTTCTCTAGTATACAATTTCTAATGGGTGTATAAATTAAAAACCTGAGGAAACATTTTACTGTATATCTTACATATATATGTTTTTTTCTTTTATATGAACATTCTTATGAACGAATAGAAGAAACTCGATAAAAAATATTTTAATGCCCAATCTGCAATTATAGAGTTTAATCCTTGTCATATTCACTTAGGGATCTATTTCGTAAATTTCTTATAAATTGTCATCTGAGGTAGCTTCTTTTTTATGATTGAAAGACGCCTTCTCAAACTGAAAATCCATTTTATCGACATGCACTGTTATTGCTGAATAAAGGATGTGATTTTCCCTCCCGAACTTTTTGAAAACGTCATCTATAAGGTTATCAAGCTGTCCTTTATTTTGTAGCTCCTTGATTTTCATTTTGATCGCCCCTAAATCTATTTGTATAAAGACTGGGTCATCCGGCTTATTCTGAAAATGATAAGCGAGAGGCCTTCATTTCTACGGTAGTAGCTTTATTGAACTTACCAGAGAATTTATCCATTTGCAAAAGTAAATGTGTAGAATATTTATTGATAAATTTAAAACTGAAAGAAGTTTTGGTCTTCTCGGTGCTCATGTGATGAAAATTTGAAGTGGAGCTGTATTTCGTGAAACCTGAGAAATTCTAAAGTGGTTAGAGTGGAAGTGTATTATGTGGGTCACTGTTGGGGCTCTTAGGATGATGGCTACGTTGGGATGATGAGGCGCGAATATGTGGCTTAAGGTCTTTGAAGCACAAAACACCATTACATTAAAAAAATAGAGCCAAAAGAATAAAAAGAGGCGAAGTTTAGACGAAAAAAAAAAATTAAAAGTCTTAGAAGTGGAACTTGAAAGATAAAAATGGACTGGAAGTAAAATGTAGACCAGCCTGAAGCAATAGTCCATCGCCCATCGCCCTATATTCAGTGTTTCCAAATGTTTTAGGAGAACACCGTTTGCCGATCGCCCAATCTTTCAAGTTGAGTGCAGTGTTGCCAAATTTTGTCTAAAGAATTATTAAAAAATACTTTAAAGCAATTGCTTCAGAACAGAGAAGATTATAAGAGGTCAGATATTATTTTTTGGGACTAAACCATACCTACTTGACTAGTAGCTCATTTTAAAGCCCTTTTTTCTCTGATTCTTGCCGCGTTTAAAAGGCTTGAATTCAATTAAGTTCCCAAATAAAGTTTTTCTAAGAAATTCAAAATCCTTGTCTTACAAAAAATCGGATAATGGCCTTACTTTGGCTTATTATGCCCTATAGAGTGTTTTTATTAAGTGAAAAACAATAACCCTGAACTTATCATAAAAATCAATATTTTTTCCATTGCTACAGCTCTTATTTAACATTCTTATTTAACCAGGGCGATTTTTTTATCCCCCTGGTCTTGAAATTCTGTCTTTGAGGTCAAAGAATGACACAAAGGTTCCTTACCCTATCCAATTGTGGAATGCTATCTAAGGCAGATGAGACATTTCAAGTGAGCTGTCACTCGACGCAAGTGGGTGCTTTTATAAATGCTTTGAATCACATATAAAATTCTCAATGATACTTTATAACACTTACAAACGCTTTTGGTGCTTTAATAAATGCTTTGTATAACTAATAAAAGTCTTTCTCATGCACACTTATTAACACTTTTGGCGCTTTTGTAAATTATCTGTATCATTTATAAAACTCTTACTGAGGCGTTATAACACTTATAAACGCTTTTGGTGCTTTATAAATGCTTTGTATCGCTTATAAAACTCTTACTCGTGCTTTATAACACTTGCAAATTGTTTTGGTGCTTTTATAAATACGTTGTATCGCTTCTAAAACGCTTTTTGATGCTTTATAACACTTGTAAACCCTTTGGTACTTTTTCTAAAATTTATAGTGAATATAAGCGATACAAAGCATTTATAAAAGCCCCAAAACCGTTTGTAAGTATTATAAAGCATCAGTAAAAGTTTTATAAGCGATAAAAAGCATTTATAAAAGCACCAAAACTGTTTGTAAGTGTTATAAAGTATCAGTAAGAGTTTTATAAGCTTTACAAAGCGTTAATAAAAGCACCAAAACCGTTTGTAAGTGTTATAAAGCATCAGTCAGAGTGTTGTCAGAAATACAAAGCATTTATAAAAGCACCATAAGCATTTAAGAGTGTTATAAAGCATGAAGAAAGGATACTTATAAGTGATACAAAGCATTTATAAAAGCACCTTAAGTGTTTGTAAGTGTTATAAAATATCAGTAAGAGTTTTATAAGCGACACATAGCATTTATAAAAGCACCAAAATTGTTTGTAAGTGTTATAAAGCAGCAGTAAGAGCATTGTAAGAGATACAAAGCATTTATAAAAGCACCAAAAGCATTTATAAGCGTTATAAAGCATGAGATAGGGTACTTATAAGTGATACAAAGCATTTATAAAAGCACCTTAAGTGTTTGTAAGTGTTATAAATCATCAGTAAGAGTTTTATAAGCTTTACAAAGCATTTATAAAACTGTTTGTAAGTGTTTGTAAGATGAATTGGAATCATTCTTTTTAATCTTGATCTTGATGAAACTCATATATTTGAAATCAGCATAAAGATCAGACTCCTTTGATGTATCTACTGGTATCAAAATTCCATTTTTTAGAATTTCGGTTACTTTTGAGCCAGGTCGCTCCTTACTTACAGTTCCTTACTTACAGTTCCAAAAGCATTTATAAGCGTTATAAAGCATGAGAAACGGTACTTATAAGTGATACAAAGCATTTATAAAAGCACTTTAAGTGGTTGTATGTGTTATAAAGTATCAGTAAAAGTTATAAGTTTTACTTCATACTTCGTAAGTTTATGTTATTTATACCTTTCATTTGTGTTATTTTACTGTGTTCATGGCCGTATATTTGGCTTTAAAATACACTTATTTGTCTATCTATCTAATATGCAGAATAATTGTACCAAACACATTTTGCATGCAGACCCGCTATGCTATGCGATAAAAAAAAATATTAAATTTAAAATTATCAATGAAAAGTTACGAGATTGAGAAAATTTGGCACATTTGACACACCACGTTGTAAGCAATACAAAGCATTTATAAAAGCACCAAAAGCATTAATGAGCGTTATAAAGCATGAGAAAGGGTACTTATAAGTGATACAAAGCATTTATAAAAGCACCTTAAGTGTTTGTAAGTGTTATAAAGCATCAGTAAAAGTTTTATAAGCGATACAAAGCATTTATAAAAGCACCAAAATTGTTTGTAAGCGTTATAAATGCATCAGTAAGAGTTTTATAAGCTTTACAAAGCATTTATAAAAGCACCAAAACCGTTTGTAAGTGTTATAAAGCATCAGTAAGAGTTTTTGTAAGCATTTATAGCATTTGTAAGTGCTTTAAAGCATCAGTAAGAGTTTTAAAGCTATACAAAGTATTTATAAAGGCACCAAAAGCGTGTTTAATTGATATGTAGCATCAGTAAATATTATAAGCGATATAAAGCATTTATCAAAAAGTTTGTAAGTATTATAAAGTATCATTTAAGAATTTTATAAGTGATACAAAGCATTTGTAAAAGCACCGACTTGTGGCGACTGACAGCTAATTTGGAATGTCTCATTTGTCTGATGATAGCACTCCACACTTTGACAGGAATAGGCACCTTTTTCTCATTCTCTAAACTTAAAGACGGAATTTAAAACCAGGGCGATGAGAAAATCACTGGTTAAATAAGAAAGTCACAAAGAGCAGTAGCAATGGAGAAAATATGGAATTTTATAGAAACACTCTATGGGGCATAATAAGCCAAAGTAAGGCCATTATCTGCTCTTTTGTAAGTCAAGGATTTAGAATTTCTTAGAAAAACTTAATGTGGTAGCTAAATTGAATTCAAGCCTTTTAAACGCGGTAAGACGTATTTATTATGAATCAGAGAAAAAAAGGGGCTTTAAAATGAGCTACTAGTCAAGCAGATATGGTTTAGTCCCAAAAGTAGTATCTGACCCATTAGAATCTCCTCTTTTCTGAAGTAATTGTGTTAATTTGGCAACACTGAACATAGGGCGATGGCCAGGGCGATGGGTGATGGGCTATTACTTCAGGCTGGTAAATGTAAAATGAACAAGAGTTGATCAGATTGTAGCGAGGGTATGCACAGATCTATCGCCCTTGTTTATAAGATAAGTTTTCATTAATGTCTAAATAATTCCTAAGAGCCCACTGGCGATCCATGATGAAATGAAGAAAATCGTGAAAAGTAAAAACAAGGATATACCCAGCAAGTGAAAAAAGGATGAATATGCTAATACTTTGGTTGTGACCTTCACACGACCGTCTTCAGTGCACAAAAGCAAATAAAGAATAAAAATATATAGATAAAATGTCTAACGATAAAATAAAAACAACACAAATCTCATTAAATGCTAAATTTGAAACGGGCCCTCTCGAAGAAACGGTGAAAGGATAACTAAATAAAAGCATCAAAAACATTGAGCGTCTATTCAAACTAGGGAAGCACTTTTACGAAAGTTGTAATATGTTATAAATAATGCATGTTATAATAAAGTTATAGTCATGTTCTAAGAAAGTTAAAGTCTGTAGTCCAATTCTTTATATTAATTTTTCCCACGCTGCTATTTTGCAAGTGATTTCTGATAATAATAGATCTGGTAAGTGTTTAGTGATAAAAAAAAGCATGACATAAAATTACTTCAGAAGTTTAAATAGGTCCATAAGCCAAAACTGGTAAAAAGTCAAAACTACTAAAAAAAATCGATAAAAATTGTATTTATCATTAGGCAAATCAGAAAATAATTAATTAATAAACCATCAAAATTTTACCATAGGGATGCATACACATAATCATAAAAAAAACACTGATGGTTATTAGCTTATTACTAAATAAATGACGCTCATCTTCACCAAATGAGGGGTATTTTCTCTCATCCCTAAGTTTTGAAAAATATCCCATTTGGGGGTATTTTATTGAAAATATCCAGGTTCGTATTTAGGATATTTGTTCTGAGAAGGTGGACTTTTTCAGAAAGGGGGGGGGGTACAAGAAACTTTATAAAGCGCATCAAAAATTTGTTTATATGCATTTGTTACGTTTTTACTAGTCGAACAGAAATTTTGCAAGGGGGTCACACCTACAACCCCCTCTCCCGGGATAAGCCCCTAAGAATTTCCTTTTTGGTGCTCTTGTTGAAAAAACGGTACATTTGCCCCTCTCCCTAGATTCAGAAAAAAAAAACATATTTTGCCCACTCAAAATTTTTTGAGTTGACGCTACTGTGTACAACAAACTATTATAAGAAATTAAACAATTATCCTTATAGACATAGCGCTTTGTTTCCGAATTAAATGAAAAAGCAAGTTTTTTAACTGAAAGTTAGGAACGAGGTTAAAACTTAAAACGAACTGAAATTATTCCGTTTATGAAGGGGGCTGCTCCCTCCTCAACGCCTCGCTCTTTACGCTAAAGTTTTTTTATTGTAAAAAAAATAGGGTTGTGAGAAAGTCAAACTTTAGCGTAAAGAGCGAGGCGTTGAGGAGGGGACAGCCCCCTTCATAAACGGAATAATTTCTGTTCGTTTTAAGTTTTAACGTCGTTCCTTACTTTCAGTTAAAAAAACTGGTTTTTTCATTTAATTTTTGAACGTTTTTGAATTGATGCAGGTTTTGATTTTGGCTCACCGTGCATGAATAATTAAAATAAAATTTGCATATTAATTTTACTTTTATTCGGTTAAATGGCTTTCTCGAAACTTGTTTAATATTATTTACGAACGCTTTTATTAGTAATAAATATATGTAACTTACGAATTAACTTACGTAACGAACTTCTATATTCATTGATTTTTAATACGTATATTAGGGGGTTAGCCGCCTAGTCAATGCCTTGCTCTTTAATCTAAAGTACAAAATTTTTTACAACTCTTTGAAAATGATCCCTTAATCACAATCAGTTGATCAGTTGAAATCAGTTGAAAAACTTGTTGATTTTTTTTTTACTTAATTTCTGATCTTTTTCTTTAATAATGCTGGGAAATCCGGCGCCCCCTTCATAGCAATGTCCCTTCCCCCATGAAAACTTCCTTCATGGAATGATCCTTCCATATAACCTACGACCCACCCACCCCCCACCTACTAGAAAAATCCCCCATGACAACGACTGTGTGCTTTCCAATAACCAATGCTATATGTTAACATTGGGTAAAGTTCATAACTTTCAGCCCCCCCCCCCCGGGGACTTCGGGGATTAAGTCATCCTAAAAGATATTGTTATCATATTTTTGACCATGCTGAACAAAATGGCTATCTCAAAATTTTGATTGGGTGACTTTTGGAAAAAAATGAGCGTGGGAGGGGGCCTAGTTGCCCTCCATTTTTTATCACTTAAAAAGGGCAATAGAAGTTTTAATTTCCGTTCCAATGAGCCCTCCTACGATATTCTAGGACTATTGGTTCAATACGATCACCCCTGGGGAAAAAAAAAAACAAAACAAAAAACAAATAAACGCGCATCCGTGATCTTTCTTCTGGCAAAAAATACAAAATTCCACATTTTTGTAGATAGGTGCTTGAAACCTCTACAGTAGGGTTCTCTGATACACTGAATATGATGGTGTGATTTTCATTAATGTTCTATAACTTTAAGGGGGTCTTTCCCCCTTTTTTCTAAAATCAGCCAAATTTTCTCAGGCACGTAACTTTTGATGGGTAAGACTAAACTTGATGAAATTTATATATTTGAAATCAGCATCAAAATTTGATTCTTGTGATGTGTTTATTGGTATCAAAATTCCTGTTTTTAGAGTTTCAGTAACCATTGAGCTGGGTCGCTCCTTACTTACAGTTCGTTACCACGAACTGTTTGATACACAACTCTATGATCAACCACGATAGATCAAAAACTCAAATTTGAATACTTATTAGTTCATCGGCTTACTTCTTACAGAACGATGCATCACAAGAAATCTACTTACCATAGATACTGATATACTAACTTGAGACTATGTTGATATTGGGGGCGTTTTTTCACTCATCAATGTGCTAAGATCTTACATCTTTTGTCAGAAAACGCGTAAAAGTGAAATCTTTGAACAAAGATCTTACATCTTTGGTCGTTTTTGTGTGAACTTCTTTCATCATTCTGCTCTGATCAGTGGTCTGAGAACAATGATGAGTAGATCATCAAAGTTCTCTCATCATTGTTCTATATGGCAGAGCAGTGGCGGTCTTTACACTTTCTGCTAACATCAGTGAGCTGTAAGATCTTAAAACAAAGATGATTTAAAAACGATAATCTTTACAGAAAGATGTAAAATCTTAGATGTAAGATCTTAGTGCTAAAAAACGAGCCTATTTAAAAGCAATAGACTGAAGTTACAGCCCACTGGCTTCATGTAAAAATTCATTGTAGTAATAGTTCAAAATGCAAATGCTTAACTTTAGTAGAAAAGTATTTAATTTACCTCTATCGGAGTTTTCTCTTTGTTCTTTTGTTAAGAGAATTCTTTTCACAGGAAAGGGGTATCGATGATTCAAAGACTTCCTAGAAGCTCGTAATTCCTGAAGGAAAAAGTAAAATGTTAAAACTTGTCACCAAGAAAGATACCATTACCCAATTATCATGCCCAAAGAAAGAATAGACAAGTCAGGTTATCAGGTTTTTCCCAGTAACAACGTTTATCCGAACATTTAAATGAATTTTTTTTTTTTCAATATTGCAAGTTGTAACTAAACAACATAGATTCATTTCCGCCAACAGTACTGAATGTTATATGAGGGAATTGACTCAAGGGCAGCAGTGAAGAGCAAGGAAGGGAGAGGTTCAGCCCAGTAGAAAACCACATATTTACAAAAACTACAACACTTTATACTATTTGAAACGAATGTAAAGTTTTTGTGGTAAAACAACATTTTTTTAGACCCTAGCCTTCCCCTTAGTAAACATTTAAGTCCTTCATTCCTTGTAAAAATCAATGCTGACACCCTTGGCTGGATTGATTGGACCTATCTGTTTATATGTTTTTTTCGTTAACATTCGAGTTTGACAGCTTCAAAGAAGGAACCTGAAATTCTTCATTTTATGATCTTTTCAGATTTTAAATTTGCGTTTCTGATGGTCCCATATTATAGCCCTAATATTATAGCCCTATATCCTATTATTATAATCCTAATAATATGTTTCCTCGTTGTTTTTCATCTTGTAATGCATCGCATAACAGGTTGCTCCATTGTTGACTCCATAAAATATAGTTTTGCCTGAGATATTAGAATTGAATTGTAGATGAGATATTGTTTGAGATATGAATAACAAAGGAACGTGGATAACAACGATATATGGATAACACGACAAAGTGATGAATAGAAACATGCTGCATGTTATAAAGCAAGGGTTTCATTGTTCTAGGGGTTTTCTTTCGGTTTTGTATATATGCGAGGGCTATATATGGAACTTCTAATAATTTAAAATAATGTTTAGTTAATTTTCAATCTAATTAATTAAATAAATACTAAAAAAATTAATAAAAATGGAAAATGAACGACCGGGAAGACCAGCGACTTATAAAATTGGTGAAAATGTGTAATATTCGGAAAAAAAATTTTCAGGCAAAAAAAGCAAGAAAACTAAAGTTACGATCATAAACTGTGTACGATTTAAAAGTTGCAACAATTAATCGAGATTAGATTAGTTTCTCTTTTTAAAGAAAGATCTTTTTAAAGAAAGAAAGATAAAGAAAGATCTTTTGCAGATTTTAGCAAAGCGGGTAGAGGCAGGCTACTATTAAACAAGAAGAATAAAAGAATATCTGTCGAAGATAACTTTTAACTGTCTAGGGTCAGTCTGTCACCAAGATACCTGCTCCTAATCTAAGCTTGGAGTTGCCTGCTTCTACCTCACACTTATAGTTACCTCATAAGATTTAATCTCTTCCTCTGCAGCCTCGTTTTTTCTCTTTACAATCTTGATCTCCTTATTTCCGTCAAACCTATGCGCATTTCTTCTTAAGGAATTTGATCTGGTAGCTTGGTTTGTTTTTTGCTCTCTTTCTGCAAAGTAATCGAAATCACTCCACGGTTATATGAAGGGCAAATTATGGTAACATTTGATGGTAACAAATTATATATGGTAACAAATTATGGTAACATATGATGGGCAAATTATGGTAAGTGAGATAGATTGATAGTATTGCACAAAGCAATAAGTGACGTTAATTTTATATTATAGAAAATAAAAAAAAGAATACTTTTGATGCCAACAAATCTCTGACCCAATGTTTCCACTTGATTTTTGAGACATTAGTGATGGTTCTAATTATATTTAGGTGAGCGGGCACTAATTTAGCAACTAAAAAATACTGTAACTAACTCTTATAGTTTATTAAAAACGATCTAAGGATAGACTAAAAAAAAAACATCATGCTTAGTACAAAATAACTCCCATCGATTGTGTACTTTGCTTACAAATAATTGCTATACGAATGACTGTTATTTTTTTGTAACCTCCACAACAAAGAGCAGTTACACAAATCCGTTAACGTAAAACTAAAAATTCTGCAAAAAAATAATCTTAATAGTCTTATTTTCCATTTACAAAAACCATCTATATTCTTTTAGGCCCGTTTTAAAATTTAAAAAATCAATGCATGATACAACATAATTCATGTTATACTACTGCAAGAAAAAAAGTAAAAGAATATTAATCTTTATGAGGCTTCTGAAGTAAAGTTATGCAAAAACAAGTTTTTTCAACTGAAAGTAATGAGCAGCATTAAAATTTAAAGCAAATATACATTATTACATATGTAACGGGGATTGCTCCTCCTTAACGCCTCGCTCTTTACGTTAAAGTTTTTATTTCTTTAAAAAAAGCTTCTTATTAATCTAATTTAACAAACCTTGTGTTTCAGGAGTCGTTCTTAAAGAATTGGGAAAAAATTGAAACTTAGGCGTAAAGAATGAGGTGTTCAGGAGGGGCAGCCCCCCTCATATACGTAATAATTTCTGTTCGTTTAAGTTTTAATGTCGCTCTTTCCTTTCAGTTGAAAAAACTTTCTTTTTTTTATTTAATTTTTGATAGTTTTTCTAAATAGCACCAGAAAATCTGGCTACAACTCCACAAAAAATTCCCTTCTCCCCACGGATATATTCTCTAAGCAATTCAATCCTGCTGAAAATTTACACCAGACAATTACCCTTAACATCTCCACGCTCAAAATTGAGTTGGCATAGAGAGAGCAAGATATAAGAAGAATTTCGTATAGGAATTCTGGCAAATTCCCCCAGTGTAAAATTTCTCCTGAAAAATTCACCCCAGTATAAAATTTCTTCTGAAAAATTCACCCCCTGGAAACTTCCCTCCCTTTGGAAAATTTTCCGAACAGAAAATTTGTCCCCCTCAGAAAAATGTGTGCCTACTTCACAGTAACAAATACCATGCGTAAGCAATGTGCAGTTTTTTAACTTAAAGACCTTTCCTCAGGGGCTGTGGGGGGTCTTGATATCTCCATACGTATAGTTATTCAACCTTTCAACTATGTTGAACAAAATGCCTGTCTCAAAATTTTGATCAGTCAGTTTTCAGAAAAAAGGGGCGTGGCAGGGGGCCTAGCTGCCCTCAAATCTTTCTGGTCACTTAAAAAGGGCACTCAAACTTTCAATTTCCGTTTGGATGTGCCTTCTCCCGGTATTCTAGGACCACCGGGTTGATAAAATCATCCCTGGAAAAAACAAATAAACACCCATCCGTAATCTTTCTTCTGGCAAAAAGTACAAAATTCCACGTTTATGCAGATAGGAGCAGGAAGCCTCTACAGTAGAGTTCTCTGATACGCTGAATCTGACGGTGTCATTTTGATTAAGATTTTACGACTTTTAGGGGGTGTTTCCTCCATATTTCTAAAAGAAGGCAAATTTTCTCTGGCTCGTAGCCTTTGATGAATACGACTAAACTTAATGAAACTTGTACATTTGAAATCAACATATTGTACCCCTCTTGAGACTTGTTAAGTTATTCAAAGTTATAAAAGGATAACTAAAGGAAACAGCATAACTTTACACCGTTGTCATTTTTGGTTCTTTGGCTTCTCACAACAATCAGGCTTGTTAAAAAAGAAATTTTTCAATAAAAAAAACGAAAGAGTTATACTGAAACTTAAAAACAGCACTAATTAACTCATTTATTGTAACTCATTAACTCGATAATTATAGCACCCATTAACTCATTTAAGTAAAATTTAATGAGAAAAATTTACACACTCTAAAATCCGGCAAAAAGGCTAGAGTGGGGTTTGTACTTTACTGAAAACTTAGCGGTTATTTGGAATCTTACCACTTGACCTTCCCAAAAATCTTACTTAGATTCGCAATTTCAATACATTTAAAAACAATGAACATAGTAAGAGAAATGTTGATGAAGAGCAAGTAGTAAAATTAAGTTAACTGGCACAATGACATTCGTATCGATAAAAGAACTTTTATTTTGTAAGATTCACGAAAATTCGGATTTTACAACGGAATTTCTTTTCTCATTATAACATCTAAACAAAATAGATAATATGGAATCGTCTTTCGGATATTAAAACATTTTAAACAATCAATCGAGTCTATTAGTCAAATACACAATCAATTTTCATTAATGGCTACTTCCATCAAAATTAATTAATTTCAAATACACCGAAAATCGAGTGGCTCAATTAAAGATGAATTGCAGGTTATTTGTTAGCTTTCAGTTTGCAAACTATTTACTTATTAAGTTTTCAGTAAAAAAAAAAAAAAACAAATTTACTTTGCACCCCTTACGGGAGGCTTAAAATTGCTAAAACAACTTCTAGAGTTTTGATGGATTAAAAAGACGTTATTTTTGTCACTTTCTCCGTTTTAAGCTATTTCTTTGAAATTAAATTAAAAAGATAACAATTCAAGAAATATATTTAGTTTCCACTACATTCAAAGTCCTTTGGCAGGTTATAGGGGTGGGGACACCCTTATCTGTGATGATTTAATTCTTTTAATTTTATTTCCGTTGTTTATTGTAATTTCTTGTTTTGTTTGCTGTCACTTTTATATTCATAGTCGTTTTTGCTTGTTGTACACTTGACATCTTTTATGAGCTAATTTGAATCCGTTTTGCTTAAAATGTATTCTTTACTGTTCAAGGAAGACCCGCATCTTTTTAAAACCTTATTAAAAATATTCTTCTGTAGAAAGGAAGATGCTGGACGTATCTTTGTTTCAAAAAATTAATTAAATGAATGTTAACTAAACATACAAATATTCAGACACAGATCCAGTACTTTACTTATTATTAATAATTTAGAAACGACTTTATTTTTCCTTTTTATTCCTATGTAACTAATGTCATGTAAAAACAAAATTTCTTATCTATTACTAGAACTACAATTGGCAATTAGTTCGCCTATTGTGGCATTACCCGGTAATAACATTTTGGCAAACATTTTATCCCAACTTCTATTATCTAGAATTTCAATTATTGCAACATTCTTAAAGGATATCAACATTACTTAGCACGGGCACCCAATTAGGGAGACAAGGGGTATAGTCCATTCCCTTCCTAAAAGACTTAAATACCTAATAATTACAATTTTTAACATTCAGAAAAATAAATATTTAACCCAAAAAGACTTTTTTTTTATATCCTAGCCTCCATCTCTGGAAAAATTTTGCAGCCTTTTTTCCTTCCAAAAACTTTATAAGGACATCTTTGGTTTTTGGTACTCTGTCACAACTTACCAGCTTATTTAAATATTCCTTGCAGGTTGCTTCTTGCGGCTTCCCAAAGAGTATTTACTTACATAGCTACAAATCATCCATGCATATTGTAGCGTGTAAGTCTTATGTCAATGAAAGCATCAGGAAATTGATTTAACCAACATTGCTTGTTCAATTTCTCATTGGTTTCATATGTTTCCAAAATACAACAGGCATCATCCTTAGGTAGATCCTTTCGAAAGCTCTGAACCTTTCGAAAGCTTAGGTAGCTCCTTTCGAAAGCTTCACGCGCAAGTCCGTTATAATGGAAGCTACAGACAAGCTGCTCCATGTACATTAAAAAAAGCTAAGAATAGACCCTAGAAAACAAACCTTTTCGCCTCCTCGTGAAGTTAATCCAACTATTTCCCTATTCAAATCATTATTTGACACGAAGAATGTATTAGTCATTTGGTTTAGGCATTCTACTCATCATCTAGGCAATATCATCGAATTTCACGTATTAAATTTGTCACAATATGTAGAATAGAACCAAAATTATATTTTAAATGACAGTATATTAACTACGAAATGACTTAACACAAAATGGTCTTTCTGTCTAGTTTTAAATATGCTTGCTGTTGCCCTTATTTTGATTAAATAAAAAACAAGTTCTGTCAATTGACAGTGAAAAGCCACATTAAAACTTAAAATGAAGAGAATTTATTCCTTATATGAAGGGTACCCCCCCTTATCAACAATCGCTCTTTACGCTGAAGTCTTAATGTTCTTTAAAGATAATTAATCAAAAAAACTTTTTGCTCAAAATAAGTTGTTCAAAAAAAAGTAAAGAACTCCATTAAACCAAAAATGAACAAAAATAGAATCAAATAATCTACCAAGCATACAACTACCACAAATCATTATCAATATTTAAATGAAACCCAAAACAAACAGAAATTAAAATAAGTCCAACTCAAAACGAGCAGAAATTAATCTGAGTAGGGTTCTAAACCCTATGCTTTCTAAAAGCCAGAATATATTTTGTGCTTTACCGAAAAAAATCAAATGAATTTACTGAAAAAAATGAGCATTGTCAGTTTAATATGCATATGCTGATATTTATTCCTTAAAATCTTAAATAATTTTTGATTTCTTAAAGTAATAAAAAAGAAAACATTTAAAAGAATTTTAAATCTTCTATGCCTGAGGGCTCTAAGGGGGTTATCATCCTCAAAGATCTAATTTCTAGAACTGTTAACTACGTTGAACAAAATGGATATCTCAAAAATTTGATTACATATGTTTGGGGAAATGGTGGGCGTAAGAGGCTAGTTGCCCTCCAATTACTTTCAACTAGCAAAAAGGGCACAAGCCCTTTCAATTTTCAATCGACTGAGCCACTTTTTGAAGTTTTTACGACAACGCTTTCTATAAAAAACCTTATATACCCCCAGGGAATAGCTTACAACCCTTGCCCTGAGGGCTTTAGGGGAAGAGTCATCCTCAGACACATAATTTCCGGACCTTTCAACTACGTTGAACAAAATGTCTACCTTAAAATTTTGATTATATGTGTTTGGGGAAATGGTGGGTGTGAGAGGGGGTTAGTTGCCCTCCAATCACTTTCAACTATTAAAAAGGGCACTAGCCCTTTCAATTTCCAATCAAATGAGCTTTTTTGAAGTTTCTACGACAATACTTTCTATAAAAACCTTATATGCCCCCAGGGTATAAATAACAATCCTTGCCCTGAAAGCTCTGAGGGGGTTATCATCCTCAAAGACCTAATTTCCAAAACTTTTAACAACGTTGAACAAAATGGATTTCTCAAAACTTTGATTGCTTGCGTTTGGGGGAATGGTTGGCGTGAGAGGGGAGTTAGTTGCCCTCCAATTACTTTCAACTATTAAAAAGGGCACCAACCCTTTCAATTTCCAATCGAGTGAGCCCTTTTTGAAGTTTTTACAACAACATTTTCTTTAAAAGCCTTATATTCCCCCAGGGCTTAACTTACAACCCTTGCCCCGAGGGCTGTGGGGGGAGAGTCATCCTCAAAGACATAATTTCCAGACCTTTCAATCACGTTGAAAAAATGGCTATCTCAAATTTTTGATTGGATTTGTTTGGGGGAAGGGTAGGCGTGAGAGGGGGGTTAGTTGCCCTCCAATCACTTTCGACAATTAAAAAGGCCACTAGCTCTTTGAATTTCCAATCGAATTAGTCATTTTTGAAGTTTCTGCGACAATGCTTTCTATAAAAACCTTATATGCCCCTGAGGCATAACTCACAACCCTTGCCCTGAGGGCTGGGGAGGGGGGGGGAGTATCCTCCTCAAAAACATAATTTCCAGATCTTTCGACTACGTTGAACAAAATATCTATCTCAAAATTTTGAGTATTTCGAGAAATGGTGGGGTGATAGGGGGGTTCGTTGCCCTCCAATCACTTTCAGCTATAAAAAAGGTCACTATCCCTTTGAATTTCCAATCGAATGAGTCCTTTTTGAAGTTTCTACGACAAAGCTTTCTATAAAAACCTTATATGCCCCCTGGGCATAACTCACAACCCTTTGCCCTGAGGGTTGTAGGTAGAGTGTCCTCCTCAAAATCATAGTTTCTAGATCTTTCAACTACGTTGAACAAAATGGCCATCTCAAAATTTTGATTGGATGTGTTTGGGGAAATGGTGGGCGTGGAAGGGGTGTTAGACTTCTTCCAATCACTTTTGGCTATTAAAAAGGGCACTAGGCATTCCAATTTCCAATCCAACGAGCCCTTTTCGAAGTTTCTACGACAAATCCTTCGATACGAAGTACCCTGTTCTAACGAAATAAAATAATACATTGTGCCAACACTGTTCTTTACTTAGGCAGCGCTTTTGCACTGCCTCTGATTCTCATTCAAATTCAAAGCCCTTGTGTCTGAGCAGTTTTTCTTAAAGAATTTTGACAAAAAAGTCAGACTTTAGCGTAAAGAGCAAGGGTCGAGGCAGCGCCCTTCATATATGGAATGGATTCTGTTCGGTTTGACTTTTAATGTTGCTCCTCACTTTCAGTTAAAAAAAACACATCTTTAGTCAATTTCTGACCGTTTTTTCCAATTATTCCAGGAAATCCCCCTCTCCATGTGTAATTTTCCCCCTGAAACTTTCCTCTCCAAGGAAAACTCTCCCTGTGGAAAATTCTCTCTGACAGGGATTTCCACCCACCAAATAATTTTCTTATATATCCTAATAACAAATACTTCATGCCAGCATTCGGCAAATTGCATAAGTTACAGCCCTTTCCCCTGATTAATTAAAAAAAACTTTCCGAAAAATAAGTTTTTCAAAGAAAAATAAAGTCCATTTCAAACTTAAGCTCAGCAGATACAAATACCTGTTAAAATTCAAACTCAAAATGACCAGAAATTACTATTAAAGAATAAATGAAACCCAAAACGAACAGAAATTAAATAAACAATCATAGCAAAAACCTACAATAAGTAATAATATAAATGAATAAATAGATCTTAAAGCGAGTAATGCTGAGACTGAATATAAAAATCAAGCTTAAAACGAAAAAAAAAAATTCCTATTGAGGCACAAATGAAACTTTAGACAAACAGAAATTAAATAAACAATCAATGCAAACAAACATACAATAGATATTAATGTAAATTAATAAATAAATCTTAAAACGAGTGAATTGAACAAGCAAATCAAGCATGAAACGAACAAAAATCACTACAAACAAGAGTTTCGGTATCACCTCCTTCTCTCACTGTAAAAGTCTATAATCTACTGCGTCATTGGCGCTTTACTGAAAACCAATTTTGCGACAAATATTTTCTTTTGTAGTTAATATTGAAAATAAACATTATAATTATAGTAACTTTTTGAACTGATGCGCTTTCAGCAATTAATATCATTATGCATCAAATATTCAGTTTAATGTATTAGCTCTTTTTAAAGTTGTTCAAGACGAATATATTTTCACTACAAAAAAGTGTTTGGATACAGCCTCCTTCCTTAACTGTAAATAAAAACCAAAAGCCTACTGCGTCATTGGTGCTTAAATGAAAACGAATTATTTTACAAATATTTTCTTTTCCAGTTCTTACAGCACTGAAAATACAAATAAATTTACAGTGCAATAAATTCTTGAACTGAAAGATCTTTCAACAATTAGTATCATTATACATCAAATATTCAATTTGATGTTGTTTATACTTTCCAAGACTGTTCAAGACGTATATAGTTTTCAGTAAAGCGCCAATGACACAGTAGGTTTTAGACTTTTACAGTGAGAGAAGGAGGTAATACACAAACTCTTGTTTGTTGTGATTTTTGTTCGTTTCAGGCTTGATTTACATATTCAATTTACGTTTCACTCGTTTTAAGATTTTTTTATTCATTTACATTTATATCTATTATATGTTTGTTTGCATTGATTGTTTTTTTAATTTCTGTTGGTTTTAAGTTTCATTTATACTTCAATAGGAATTTTTTTTCGTTTTAAGCTTGATTTTCATATTCAATCTCAGCATTACTCGCTTCAAGATCTATTTATTCATTTATATTATTACTTGTTGTATGTTTTTGCTATGATTGTTTATTTAATTTCTGTTCCTTTTGGGTTTCATTTATTCTTTAATAATGATTTCTGGTCGTTTTGAGTTTGAATTTTAATAGGTATTTGTGTCTGCTGAGCTTAAGTTTAAAATGGCCTTTACTTTTCATTGAAAAACTTATTTTTTGGAAAGTTTTTTTTTATTAATTTTTGTTCGTTTTTTATTGCAAAAAGTTTCAAGTTTTTAAAAAATCCTTATTTCAAAATCAAAATTAAAAAAATCAAATGGTCATCAAAGTATCAAAACTGGTATCAAAGTAACAATATCAAAGTGAAAAAATGGGTTTGTGTCAACCTCGGAGTTTTGTTATCTGACGTTTGAACTGTTTTTAACAAAATGGCTATCTCGATTTTTTTTTTTAGGGTTTGGGGAAATAGCTACCTCAAATTTTATACCAGATGTATTTGGGGAAAAAGGGCTTGGAGGGCTAGTTGCCCTCCGATCCTTTTTGACTCTTAAAAAGGGCCCTAGAAGTCTCAATTTCCAATCGAATTAGCCCCCTTTGAAGTTTATACGACGACCCCTTCTATATGAATTGCCTCTGGGGAAAAAAAATAAATGGAGTGTGAGGGAGATTAGCTGCCCTCCAATCACTTTTAACTCTTAAAAAGTGAATTACAACATTCAATTTCCAATCAACTGAGCCCTTTATGAAGTTTATACTAGCATCTCTTCCATAACAACAATATATGCTCCCAGGACATAACTTACAACACCTACCCCTGGGCCTTGGGGGGTTGTGTCGACACCGGAGTTTTTTGTTATCTGAACTTTGAACTATTTTTAACCAAATGTCAATTTCAAAATTTTTATCTGATGCATTTAGGGCGTGGAGGGAGGGGGGGGGGTAGTTGCCCTCCGATCTCTTTTACCTAGAACTTTCAATTTCCAATCAAATGAGCCCTCTCCGAAGTTCATACGAGCATCCCTTCGATAAGAAATATATATGCCCCTAGAGCATTACTCATAACACCTGCCTCCCGGCCCTGGGGGGTTGTGTCAACACAGAAATTTTTCTTATCTGACCTTTGAACTATTTTTAATGAAATTGCTATTATAAAAAATTTTATCGGATGGGCTTGGGGAAAAAGAGTGTGGGGGGGGCTAGTTGCCCTCGGTTATCTTTTTACTCTTAAAAATTGAACTAGAACTTTCAATTTCAAATCAAATGAGCCCTCTCTGAAGTTTATACAAGCATCCCTTTCATAAGAACCATATACGCCCCCAGGACAACACTTACAACGCCTATCCCCCGGGCCCTGGGGGGAGTTTTGTTATCTAATTTTTGAACAATTTCCGAAAACCCGGCTATCTCAAAATTTGTAGCCGATAGGTTTGGGGGAAAAAGAGCGAGGGGGGCTAGTTGCCTTTAACTCTCTTGACTCTTAAAAAGCAAACTAGAACTTTCAATTTCCAATCAAATGAGCCCTCTATGAAGTTTATACGAGCATCCCTTTAATAAGAACCATACATGCCCTTAGAGCATAACCTAAAACGCCTTCCCCTGTGCCCTGGGGTTTTTTATTGACACTGGATTTTTTCTTATACGACCTTTGAACTATTTTTAACAAAACGTCCATCTAAAAATTTTCATCAGATGGGTTCGGAAAAAAGAATGTGTGGGGGGGGGGTGCTAGCTGCCCTTAGATGTCTTTTGACTATTAAAAGTGAGCTCGAACTTTCAATTTCCAATCAAATGAGCCCTCTCTGAAGTTTATACGAGCATCCATTTCATAAGAACCATTTTTGCCCCAGGGCATAACTTACAACGCCTGCCCCTGGCTCCTGGAGGGGGGGGGGTTGTGAGGACACCTGAGTTTTTATTATCTTACTTTTGAGCAATTTTTAACTTAATGGCTATCTCAAAATGTTTATTGGATGCATTTTGGAAAAAAGGGGAATGGGGGGGGGGCTAGTTGCCCTCCAATCTCCTTAGACTCTAAAAAACTGAGCTAGAACTCTCAATTTCCAATCAAATGAGCCCTCTCTGAAGTTTTTAGGAGCACCTCTTCAATAAAAACCATATATTCCCCCAGGGCATAACTTGCAATGCCTGCCCTCGGGCCCTGGGGTGCTGTGTAGACCCCGGAGTTTTCGTTATATGGTCTTTGAACTATTTAAAAAAAAAAGATATCTCAAAGTTATTATCGAATGGTTTTGAGTAAAAAAGGGCGTGGAGGGGGGGGGGCTAGGTGCCCTCCAATCTATTTTGACTCTTAAAAAGTGAACTAGAACTTTCAATTTAAAATCAAATTAACCCTCTTTGAAGTTAATACGTGCATCCCTTCCATAAGACCCATATATGCCCTCAGGGCATAACTTACAACGCCTGCCACCGTGCCCTGGGGGGTCGTGCCGACACCGGAACTTTTGTTATATCATTGTTGAAGTATTTTTAACAAAATAGCTATCTCAAAATTTTTATCGGATGCATTTGGGAAAAAAGGGTTTAGGGGGGGGGGGAGAAGCTGGTTACCCTCTGATATCTTTTGAAGCTTAAAAAGTGAACTAGAACTTTTGATTTCCAATTAAATGAGCCCTCTCTGTAGTTTGTACGAGCATTCCTTCCATAAGAACCATATATGCCCGCAGGGCATAACTTATAACCCCTGCCCTGAAGACTCTGGGGGGAGTGTCCTGCACAAACATATAATTTCCAGAACTTTCAACTACATTGAACCAATTGGCTATATCAAAATTTTGATTGGATGTGTTTTGGGAAATGGTGGGCGTGGAAGGGGTTTTAGTTACCCTCCAATCACTTTTGACTATTAAAAAGGGAACTAGCAATTTAAATTTTCCAATCAAATGAGCCCTTTCTAAAGTTTCTACGTCAACGCTTTCTAAAAAAAAATATATAACCCAGGGCATAACTTATAACCATTGCCCTGAGGGCTTTGGGGGGGGGGGGGTTGTTATCCTCAAAGACCTAATTTCCTGAATTTTCAGCTATGTTGAACAAAATGGCTATCTCAAAATTTTGATTGGATGTGTTTGGGGAAAAGGTGGGCGTGATAGGGGGATTAGTTGCCCTCCAATCACTTTCGACTATTAAAAAGGGCACTAGCCCTTTGAATTTCCAATTGAATGAGTCCTTTTTGAAGTTTCTACGACAAAGCTTTTTATAAAAACCGTATATGCCCCCAGGGCATAACTTACAACCCTTGCCCTGAGGGCTGTGGGGGAGTGTCCTCCTCAAAAACATAATTTCTGTCTGGAAATCAACTACGCTGAACAAAATGGCTATCTCAAAATTTTGATTGGATGTGCTTTGGGAACTGGTGGGCGTGGAAGGCGTGTTAGTTGCCTTCCAATCACTTTTGACCCTTAAAAAGGGCACTAGAGCTCTCGATTTTTAATCGAATGAGCCCCCTTTGAAGTATCTACGACGACCCCTTCCATATAAAGTTTCCTGGAAAAAAAATAATAAAACATTGGAGCCGTATTGCCTTTACTATAGGCAACACTATAGCGTTGCCTCTGATACTATGGGGGTCACGTCATTCCCAAAGACACATTTGTTGGACTTCTCAACAGAGCTAAATCAAATGGCTGTCTCAAAATGTTGATGTCTTTGGAGGAAAATGGACGTAGGAACGGTGCTAGTTGCCTTCCAATTGTTTAGGAGGCTTTCTTTGGCACTTTTGGGAGTTTCTGTTACTATTGAGTCCAGTCACTCCTTACCCCAGCTCGTTACTGCGAATTTCTTGATAGTTTCTCACACAGCCAGGGCAAAAAAAAAAACAAAAAAACAATGAATAAACAGGCATTTGTGATCTTTCTTTTGGCAGAAAAAAGTGAAATGCCACATTTTCGTAGAAGAATTTTAAACCTCTGCAATAGGGTTCTTAACTGCCGAACCAGACGGTGTGATTTTTGTTCAGATCGCTTGACTTTTGAAGTGTTTTCCCCCTTTTTTCAAATCGGGCATTTTCTCATGCTCCCTATGTTTTGATGAAAAACTTTAAACTTAATGAATCTAATATATTTGGAACCAGCAAAAAAATGTTTCAATGTATCAATTGTTATAAAATTCCTCTGTTTTTGAAGTTTCTGTTACCACTGAACCGTGTTTCTCTTTATTTACAGTTCGTGTCCATGCACTGTTTATTGTTCCTTGCCCAACCAGGGTAAACAGCAAAAGTGAATGGGGAAAAACACATAGAGCAAAAAGAGCACTAGAACTTTTGATTTCCATTTGAATAAGCCTTCTTCTGATCTTCTAGGACCATTAGATCGATACGATCAACCCTAGGTAAAAAAAAAAACAGACAAATAAAGTCAAATCCGTAATCTTTCTTCGGGCAAAATAAATTCGACAGTTTCGTAGATATGAGATCTTGAAACTTCTACACAAGGATTCTCTGATATGCTGAATCTGAAGGTGTAATTTTCATTGAGATTGCTTGATTTTCTTGGGTTTTTTTCTCCCCTTTTTTGAAAGCCCTAAATTTCTTAAGGCTCGTAGCTTTCTATTGGTAACTCTAAACTTAATGAATTTTAAATATTTGAAGTTAGCATAAAATGTCAATTATTTCGATGCATCTATTTGCCATCAAATTTCTGTAGTTTAGAGTTTCTATTACTATTGTGCCGATTCGGTGCTTAATTATGATTAAATAAAAAAAACAAGTTTTTTTTAACTGAAAGTAAGGAACGACCTTAAAACTTAAAACGAACAGAAATTATTCCGTATATGAAAGGGGCTGTCCCCTATTCAACGCCTCGCCTTTTACGCTAAAGTTTGACTTTGTCAAAACTCTATTTTTTTTAAACAATAAAAAACTTGTTTAAAAAACTTGTTTTTTCTATTTAATTTTTGAGCGTTTTTTGAATTAATTTAGGTTTTGATATTGGCCCACCGTACATGAATAATTAAAACAAAATTTACATATTAATTTTACTTTTATTTGGTTAAATGGCTTTCTGGAAACTTGTTTAATTTTATTTACGAACGTTTTTATTAGTAATAAATATACGTAACTTACGAATTAACGTAACGAACTTCTATATTCATAGATTTTTAATACGTATATTAGGGGTTCACCTCCTAGTCAATACCTTGCTCTTTAAGCTAAAGTTCAAATTTTGTTCCAATTCTTTAAAAATGACCCCTTAGTCACAAAGGCCGTTAATTACAATAAATAGCTCTTATGAAGGTACTAAAAAATCTTTGGCTTAAAGAGCGAGGTATTGACTAGGGGGGAACCCAATCATATACGTAATATTTTCTGTTCGTTTTAAGTTTTGATGTTGCTCCTTACTTTCAGTTGAAAATCTTTTTTTTAATTTAATTTCTGATCTTTTTCTTTTATAATGATGGGAAACCCGGCGGCCCCTTCATAGCAATGCCCCTTCCCCATGAAAACTTCCTTCATGGAAAGATTCTCCCGTATAACCCCTGACCCCCCCCCCCCCCGCACCTACCAGAAAAAAATCCCCCCCTGAAAACGTCTGTATACTTCCCAATAACCAATACTATATGTTAACATTGGGTAAAGTTCATAACTTTCAGCCCTCCCCCCGGGGATTTCAGGGGATTAAGTCATCCTAAAAGACATAGTTATCATATTTTTGACCATGCTGAACAAAATGGCTATCTCAAAATTTTGATCGGGTGACTTTGGGAAAATAATGAGCGTGGGAGGGGGCCTAGTTGCCCTCCATTTTTTGGTCACTTGAAAAGGGCACTAGAACTTTTAATTTCCGTTCCAATGAGCCCTCCCACGATATTCTAGGATCACTGGGTCGATACGACCACCCCTGGGGGAAAAAAAAATAAAAAAAATAAACACGCATCCGTGATCTTTCTTCTGGCAAAAATACAAAATTCCACATTTTTTTAGATAGATGCTTGAAACCTCTACAGTAGGGTTCTCTTAGACGCTGAATATGATGGTGTGATTTTCATTAAGGTTCTATAACTCTTAAGGGGTCTTTCCCCCTTTTTTCTAAAATCAGCCAAATTTTCTAAGGCACTTAACTTTTGATAGGTAAAACTAAACTTGATGAAACTTATGTATTTGAAAGCAGCATTAAAATATGATTCTTTTGATGTATCTATTGGTATCAAAATTCCGTTTTTTAGAGTTTCGGTTACCATTGAGCCCGGTCGCTCTTTATTTACAGTTCGTTACCACGAACTGTTTGATTCGTTACAACGGACTGCTTGATTGCACAAGCACATGAAAATAACCAGTAGAATAGTAGAGTGCTAAGTTATACTTTGCTTACTGCCATAGGAATTACTATGCTATTTGCTTACTGCCATAGGACCATGCTATTTGCTTACTGCCATAGGAATTACAATGCTATTTGCTTACTGCCATAGGACCATGCTATTTGCTTACTGCCATAGGACCATGCTATTTGCTTACTGCCATAGGACCATGCTATTTGCTTACTGCCATAGGACCATGCTATTTGCTTACTGCCATAGGAATTACCATGCTATTTGCGTAAAGCACTAGGACCATGCTATTTGCTTGCCTTTCCTTGGTACCTTTCCAAACGAGCGAGGATTCCCCACTGGCTCCTACAAATTGCAAAAAGCGACCAATCCTTTACCTATAAAGTGGCCAAGCATGTTTTGAAACTATAGTCAAGGGTGTATAAGATAATCAGACTGGTTTTTTGCTATCGATATAATTGCACATGGAATTACACAAGAACCGTACAAGAAAACTCACGTCTGAGGCACTACAGTATCACATAGACATTGCAAAACGCTGGCAAGGTATGATGTAGTCTAACATGTTTTGAGAGTATGGTCGAAATTATATAACTCAACCAGACTGGTGTTTGAGGCAACATCCGTTTTTTTTAAGCTGGCAACATGTGAAGTGGTTCAACATGTTTTGGGAGTATAGTCGAAATTATATAACTAAACCAGACTGTTTTTTGAGTCAACATCCGTTTTTTAGGGCTCCAATCAGAGACATCGGAGGTTGTTCAATATACGGTAAGTTGATTGGCGATTGGTTACAAATAAAAGGACTGATTTTTTATTCGTCCTTGAGATTTTGTATAAAATGCTCTTACCTTACGATTTAATTTTCATAATGATTTGATATATCATAGATAGCACATTGAATATTATTAACTTTAGAGCAATGGATACATCAATTTACAATGTGAGTACAGTTTACAAAATTTCTTAATTTATTTCCAAATAAAATCATTTTACCATCCCACTAGTAAATTCAAATTTCAGGGATACATAGCCCCTCTCCCCTCCAACAATACAAATCCTACAATAGTATGAGTATACTCGCTAGAAAACGCAAAGTAGGCTCTTTTTTTTCACTATATAAACCTACACCCCCCCTCCCCTGCTCTGTTTATGAGTTTATTTCATTAGTTTTAGTTATCTCGTTCAAAATGTCCCTTTTCTCAATTGTGTATTTAAGATGTATTGTCTTTTTTCCGGTCTAAAACCGCATGTGTTTATAATTACAGACAAGGGTCCTTTTGGAACCAAACTTCACACGCTCGTGTTATCACAGATTAATAGCACATGTTTATGTATAGCAGCAAAGTTTTCCTTGACAAAGAGAGAAATTGTATTCTGGTCTAATTAGACGAGAGATATTCTATTTTCAATTGTATTCCATGATTAAGAGGGTTTTATAAAAATATAAGGCGGGGGAAGGGGAGCAACGTATCAATTCTAACACCTTCATTGCGATGTGAAAACAAACTATTTCGTCACATGGAAAGTAAGGGGGAGGGAGAGGGGAATTCTTTGTGCAGACTAATTTTTTCTGCTGTAAAAAAGGGGAATCGTTTTTTTCCATACTAAATTTTTTCTTCTTTTTAAGGAGGGAAATTCCTACAATTACTCTCCTCCTCAAAAGAAGGCTAAGGCTAATGGCATTACTCCAGTGCAACAAGTGGAGATAACTGGCCCATCGGGAACCCCGTGAATGCAGTCAGGTCAAAAACCGAAAAAAGAATGGGCGGCTGCTCACAGGATGGTGAACCCCGCTGGCTCATCTATGCAAGAAACGGACATCAACGCCCCATCCGACACACAAGTACAGTCTGAATTTGGAAATGTATGTATTTTTACCTAATGTACTTTACGTTATTGCTATTACAAATAGTAAATTTTAAACGAGTAGATTTGTAGGAAAAGGAATCTGATCGCTGTTTTTTATGGATGACTAGATTTGTAGGAAAAAAAGAGTCAATTTTTTTTTTAATGAGCTATTAAGACAATCATTGAGTTGATTTTTTTTACCATATTTTATTGCTATTAGTCAAACGTTGCAATGTGTGTGTGCGTGTGCGCGTGTGTGTGAACGTGTGTGTGAACGTGTGTGTGTGTGTGTGTGTGTTGAGTGTGTGCGCATACGTGTGTGTGTATGTGTGAGTGTGTGCGCATGTGTGTGTGCGTGTACGTGTGTGTGTGCGTGCGTGTTATTAACAAAATTTGTAATTTATTATGCATTTGTTTTGTAAGAAATGCTATAAGCAAAAATTTGTAATTTATTATGCATTTGTTTGATAAATACGAATCCAATTAAGAAAAAAAAACAACATTAAACGAGTAGATTTGTAGGAAAAGGAATCTGATCGCTTTTTTTTATGGATGACTAGATTTGTAGGAAAAAAGAGTCACTTTTTTTTCATGAGCTATTAAGACAATTATTGAGTTGATTTTATTTTACCATATTTTATTGCTATTAGCCAAACGTTGCGATGTGTGTGCGCGTTGTGAACGTGTGTGCGCATACGTGTGTGTGTGTGAGTGTGTGCGCATGTGTTTGTGTGCGCGTGTGTGTGAACGTGTGTGCGCGTGTGTGTGAACGTGTGTGCGCAAACGTGTGTGTGTGTGTGTGATTGTGTGCGCATACGTGTGTGTGTGTGTGAGTTTGTGCGCATGTGTGTGTGCATGTACCTGTGTGTGTGTGCGTGTGTGTTATTAACAAAATTTGTAATTTATTATGCATTTGTTTTGTAAATAATGCTATAAGCAAAAATTTGTAATTTATTATGCATTTGTTTGATAAATACGAATCCAATTAAGAAAAAAAAATATTAAACGAGTAGATTTGTAGGAAAAGGAATCTGATCGCTATTTTTTATGGATGACTAGATTTGTAGGAAGAAAAAGAGTCAATTTTTTTTTAATGAGCTATTAAGACAATTATTGAGTTGATTTTTTTTACTATATTTTATTGCTATTAGTCAAACGTTGCGATGTGTGTGCGCGTGTGTAAACCTGTGTGCGCATACGTGTGTGTGTGTGAGTGTGTGCGCATGTGTGTGCGCGTGTGCACGTGTGTGTGAACGTGTGTGCGCGTGTGTGTGTGTGTGAGTGTGTGCGCATACGTGTGTGTGTGTGTGTGTGAGTGTGTGCGCATGTGTGTGTGCGTGTACGTGTGTGTGTGTGCGTGTGTGTTATTAACAAAATTTGTAATTTATTATGCATTTGTTTTGTAAATAATGCTATAAGCAAAAAATTTGTAATTTATTATGCATTTGTTTGGTAAATTCGAATCCAATAAAAAAAACAATTGTTTGATAAATCCGACTAAGAAAAAAAATAGTGTGCTTTAATTGTGATAAAACTTTCCTCAAAGAAAAAAAATTGTTTGATAAATCAGACAAAGAAAAAAAATAAATAGTTTGCTATAATTGTAATAAAAATTTCCTCAAAGAATAAAAAGAATTGTTTGATAAATCCAACTAAGAAAAAAATAGTGTGCTATAATTGTGATAAAACTTTCGTCAAAGAAAAAAAACTCAATCCATTCATTTTCTAGTTTCAGGGGGAAGCTATGAAAACAACTGCCTTCCCTGGCCCAGGACTTCGAAATATCATGGGTAATTGTCCCCTCTCGCCAGATGATGTTAGTGAAGGTACGTCATTTAGTATCCCCCTGGATTTTCAATTTACAACTGAAGAAATGGATAGCCTTATGCAAATTGTTGGACCTAATGTTTCCGGGGATATTTTTGACGATGACTTTATAATTAGTGAATTGGGTCCTGTGCAAATAGGTGCAGGACATGAAAATAGTGTCACGTCCCCGGAACTAAGTGAATTTTATTTGTTAGAGTCTGCTCTAGGTCACATGCAAACACATAGGGTAGGTTTTAATCCCCCCTAGGAAAACGTGGTTGACGGGAGTGTCATTTTAACAGACCCTGTAAATGTTCTTCATACCTATATCGACCGAATTTGAGCACTTATTGAGATTCAGATTCAGAAATGGGGGGGTTAGGGGGGGTTAAGGCATCGGTAAATCAAAAAGTTTATTTACAAAAGGTGACATCTGGGGACATTTTTTAGTTTCATATTTCAACTGGCAATCAAACTTTTTACCCTGGTCTAAATGAATTTGAGGATAACTTTTTCAACTGGGTTAATAAATTGATATCAACTTTGGACACATTTAACGAGAGGGGAAGTGGTTCCACAATTTTATACATTGAACACATGGATCTGAATATCAGTAGATTTAAAAAAAACTTTATTTTAAGGGGAGGGCGGGGTAGTCGACAAATAAAATGCCACCCAGATTTGTCGGCTACAGGAGGGGTTCAGGGTTTCAAATTTGAAACGGGGCTGCAATGCTTTAAATATGCATTTTTAGCAGCAGCCCATAAAAAATTAAAAAAAGATTCAACAATGAAAAATCTCGACAGACTTGCACGTAACGGTGGTGAAAATTTCCCTAAAGTAAATTTTGATTGTTTAGAGGGGAAGTATCCGGTGTCCTTAAAAGAAATAACCATATTTGAAAAAGAAAACGAAAATCTTGGGTTGGGGGTGGTTGTTCTCCAGTATGACACAGAATTTGTAAATGGGGGAAAGAGACCGAATAAAAAAGGAGTTTTATATTCAGTTAGGACACCGTCGGTAGATAATGTTAAAAATTGGGTTTGGGTTATTTATGAACCCCCCAAAGATGTAAATTCCTATGGTCATTTTTTCCCCGTTACGGCAATAAGTCGACTTTTATCTCAAGGTGTGAAGAAAGGGGAACGTCACTATTGCCCCATGTGTCTTTCCTCATTTAGATCTGAACAAACATTGACGGATCACATGAGATGTTGTAAAATTCATGGCAATCAAAGAATAGAAATGCCGGCAGAAGGCAAAGATACTTTACAATTTAAAAACTTCCAACATTCCCTGCTACAGGTTGATTAAGTATCTTTAGATTTTGAATAAAGACTGGTGGAGGTATCGGACCCATCAAGGCCAAATATAGTCAAGGAACACAAACTAGTTGCGTGTTCGTATGCGCATGCCCGTCGCGATTCCAATAATAAAATGCAGCTGGAAGATTTTTTTTTACTATGGATGAGGAGGGTAGCATGGAGAAGTTATTGGTGTCTTTAATAAAAACAGCGAACGGTGCAATTTCACGATTGCGTCACACTAACTACCCAATGTCATTATCAGATAAGGAGCAACTGGCACTAGAAAAGGGGACAATTTGTTGGGTTTGTAGGAGTACTCTGGCCCCAAAAGACGCGGTCCAGGATCATAATCATCTTATCAACCCCAATTCAACGAGGAAAAGTAATTTTCGGGGTGGGCTCACAATTCATGCAATTTAAAAATTAAACAGCAACTCTTTCTTCCGGTTTTTATACATAATTCTAACTACGATCTGAAGTATGTGCTACCAGCAATGACACAACTTCAAAGAAATGGAACAGTGGATGATGCATGGGTGATAGACAGCTTTTCCTACAAAATCCTTCCTAAATCATCGGAAAAGTTACTTGTTTTGGAATTTATGTGGAGATTTGTTGAAGACGACGTTGAGTACACGAATAAAATTTGCTTTTTAGATTCCTACAGTTTTTTCCCTAAATCATTGAGCAAATTAATTCAAGTGCAGAAAAACGATGACGGCTGCAACGCTTTCCCCCTTCTCAAGCAACAATTTCCAAATGATTTATACGATTTTTTGACGGTCAAGGGCATCTATCCTTATGATTATTATTGTTCCATGTCGAGATTCGCTGAGGAAGCTATTCCCTCGATCAAATCGTTTTACGACAGTCTACACGATCGTAGGTGCACCCCGATGAATACAGTTTTGCTAAAAAAATGTGTGGGGAGAGGGAGGGTGTAAAAATGGGTTTGACTACTGCAAGCTGTATTTGTCGAGTGATGTGTTAACTTTGTTAGACATTATGTGTAAAAATACGGGAATTTAATCTTGATTTAGGATATTATTTTTCATCTCCTCATCTGGTGATGGAACTCATCCTAAAAATTAGCGGGGAAAAATTGGGCTAATCACCGACATCTATCAGCACTTTTTCATCGAGAGTTCAATGAGGGGTGGATACGTTTTTCACGGAGATCGTATCTTGGAAACTGATCCAACTGGAGAGAAGACGGGGACAAAATCAGATGCAGTTTTCCTATCAGATATGAATTCTCTCTACTCCTCGGCCATGTCCCATTAAGCGCAACCCGGCGATTAGTATAAATGGCTCAATGACCCTAAGCTCCCCATTTCCCGAACATTGACAGTGTTGAGGAGAATGGACCGGTTGGATGGTTTTTTGAAATTGATAGGGAGATACCAGTTGAGCTTCAAGATTCAGTATAGGATTTTGTTTTCCCATGTATCAATAGACCTGTGACTAGGGACTCTTTGAGCCCCCGCAATAGGCTTTTAGTCGAGGTGGACGGATTGCATTGGTAACCTTCAAAACAAAAATTATTGCTGACCTTCTGCCGAAAAAAATATTGTTGTACATCATGTGGCTTTAAAATGGATGTGCAACAACGGTTTCAGCGTCACAAAGGTTCATAGAGCCCACCAGTTTAGTCAAAAAACCCTATCTGAAAACGTTTGTTGACACCTTTGTCAAGAAACGTTCTGAAGCGCAAACGAAAGCCGAAAAAGAAATCTATAAGCTCATTTTGAATTCGGCTTTTGGTAAAATGTGTGAGAGTGTTCGCAATAGGAATCATTGTGACGTCGTGACCGATCCCAAACAATGTGCTCGAATTTTGCCGATCCAAATTACACTTCCTTCACAATCATTGGCCCGGACAAGGTACTATTGAATAGAAAAAAAGAAGCATTGTCCTGAATAAAAATATTGCTGCAGGCAGTGCGATCTTGGAGATCTCTAAAAAGCTCATGTTGGAATTCTACTACAATGTGGCTAGGATACAGTGGCCGGAGAAGGGGCAAGTAGAGGTCTGCTACGGGAAACAGATTCTCTACTGCTAAAAGTAAAAACCCCAAACCTACTTGATGATTTCGCGCACAGTGAAGTCATCAGCTCGCGGATGGACTACACCAATTGGAGTGGGCTTTACCCAGAGCTAGTGAAACGTCGGGCGCCAAGTCAGCTTTTATTTTTTAAATCAGAAACGGGAAGCGACATGATTTCCCGTGGTATGTTTGTAAGTCCGAAGGTGTACTTTATACAGACACATGACGAGGAAATCAAAAAACGTTGCAAAGGAGTACCCACGCGCTATGTGGATAAGAATTTCGATATGGACATCTATAGTAATTGTATTGTTCAAAATACAATTCCACGAGCCAAATTGCTGGCAATTCGTTCCCACAACTAAAGGAACTTTACTGTAAATATAGCAAAAATTGCCATGAGTATCATTTCCGACAAGTTCTATGTTTGTCAAGACGGTGTGACTACCCTCCCCCTGGGACACTATTTAACTTCCGACCGAGCCGAATGTGTTAAAAAAAGGGAAAGTCTCGGTTTGAGTAAAGTCCAATAAATTTTTCCAAAACCTTGGGGGGGGCTCGGGGGGGGGGGGGGCTCGCGGTCCAAGGAGGGCGGCCGCCAGCGGGGGGCGTACCGCCACTACCAAAGTTATCTTTTTTTTTACTTAGAGCAGATTTTTTTTGTGCTTTTGTAAATATACATGTTTCATTAAAAAAAGATATTATTTTAAGTGCTTTTTCTAGTGCATTTTTCTTATAAATAAATTTAAAAAGTGTATATTTCTTTGTTTTCTGTAAAGTGCTGTTTATAATACAAGAAATACGATTCTTTATTGATTTTGTTCTTGAACAGACTAGTAGTAGTAATAGGGGGAAATTATTTAGTCATTAGACAACTATAGTCTACAGTTAGTTGTCCAGGTGAACTGTTGAAGGGAACATGTATCAATTTAAAACACCATTCAGATCGTTTCTGTGTGGACCGTCAATGTCGGGCATAACAACACTCTTAACTAAAACAGTTAAAAATTGTGATAAAATGTTTGTGGAAAAGCCGAAAAAAATCTACTATTGTTACAGTATTTGGCAGGAGTCATACGATAAAATAAAAGCAATTGCCAAGACGGGATTGGTGCAGATACTCGCGGTCCAGGGGGCGCGGCCGCCAGCGGAGGGCGTACCGCCACTACCAAAGTTATCTTTTTTTTACTTAGAGCAGATTTTTTTGTGCTTTTGTAAATATACATGATTCATTTAAAAAAAAAGATATTATTTTAAGTGCTTTTTCTAGTGCATTTTTTTATAAATAAATTTAAAAAGTGTATTTTTCTTTGTTTTCTGTAAAGTGCTGTTTATAATACAAGAAATACGATTCTTTATTGATTTTGTTCTTGAACAGACTAGTAGTAGTAATAGGGGGAAATTATTTAGTCATTAGACAACTATAGTCTACAGTTAGTTGTCCAGGTGAACTGTTGAAGGGAACATGTATCAATTTAAAACACCATTCAGATCGTTTCTGTGTGGACCGTCAATGTCGGGCAAACCTCTTAACTAAAATAATTAAAAATTGTGATAAAATGTTTGTGGAAAAGCCGAAAAAAATCTACTATTGTTACAGTATTTGGCAGGAGTCATACGATAAAATAAAAGCAATTGCCAAGACGGGATTGCTGCAGATACAATTCATACAGGGACTTGATGTTTTCAACATTATTGAACCAAACTCTTGGCTGATTATTGACGATCTGGCTGAATCTATTGAACAATGGTCCCAGGAAATGCTGCAATTGTTCAGCGTTCGCTCTCATCATGAACAGATTTCCGTTACTCTGGTTCTACACAATTTCTTTCATCACAGCAAATGTATGCAAACACTTGCATTGAACTGCACCTACTATATCATCTACAGAGTTGTTCGTGATTCTAGCTCCCTAATAACTCTCAATAAACAAATCTATCCAGGTGCCCCCAAATTTCTACTCTCAACGTACAATCAGGCAACTAATAAACCCTACGGCTAAATCCTATTGGATCTTAATCAAAATACACCCGAGGATTTGCGTGTAGTCACAGATATTTTTGACAATGAAATTACAGTATATCTCTCCGTGAACACTAAAAAAGGCTATTAGTTGCTATCATGACACTGAAGAAACTACATGAAAATAGACATTTATTTTCAGTTCTAAGCACTTCAAAACCCCCACTTAGGAAAGCCATACTCAAACATGGTATTGACAATGATTTCATTAATCTAATATCTGAACTTTGTTTAAATTTGACCGAGGGCAATGTTCAACTGCCAGAAGTAGTTAAGCAACAGGCAAAGCAACATCGTTCCATTGTACGTACATTGGCCTCTAAAAACAAAGGAAAGAATTTTAAAAGGAAACAAATTCTTCAGGCGGGCGCACACACTTTTTCACACTTTTACTACCGATAATTGCAGGACTTGTAAACAGTTTTCTCTAGAGAGAATGGCAAAACCCTATAAATTGACTCCAATAGAACTCGCTCTCTCACCCGTGGAACACTTTGAGGACAATCTGAGTAAATTCATTGACAACGAGAATAATGAGGATGATAAAAAAAACTGCTTTTACTTCAAGATGCACTTTGCCGAGTGGACAAACATAAACCCAATCGTGCAAAGGCCAGTGGTATTGATCACAAAAAAGAATCATCTCCTCAGGAGTCTGCTGCTGACGCTGCTGCTGGAACACAATTAAAGAAGGAGGAATTGGATTCAATTGTATCGAAAATTGGAAATCTAATGCCCCTCTCATATCGTGAACAAAGTAAACGACTCATAACTTATCTCATGGAAAGTGTTCAAGATCATATTCAAGTTGATGGTAATGGGAAAGAGATTATAATTCAAGGCAAGAGCTATAATCTACTCGATTTAATCTATGATATGGTTACAAATCGTAAAGGACTATTATCATTTAACGCTCATCTATACAACTTTCTAAATACATTAAACTTTCCCAAAAGCCTTATTAGCAATAATCAAATTCTAAAAAAATTAAATGAACATGCACCATTGTCAACACCATTAAAATATGAACATGAAGAAGAAGAAGATTTTAAATCAATTTTAGAAAATACTAGCACACCTAGTGGAAACTTGACAATGGTGGCGAGTAGCAGCACTCCACTGATAGCTAGACAAAACAGAAGACGTATCAAGTCAACGTCACCCCCATCGCCAACCACCAGTATACAAAAGGGTAGCGGACGTTACACTACACGTTTACATTCAAAATGGTTGAAGTTCTGAAACGTGTTTATGAAAATATTGGTGAAGTGGGGAGTTTAAGTTCCCCCACCACTTTTTCCAAAGTCACTGGTGTTCACGCTAAAAGTGTACAAGACTATCTACAAAATGAATCAAGTTACACTCTGCATCGAAATCATAGGCTTCGTACTAATCATTATCGAAAAACTAAAGCCTTTTTCCCATTGCATATAATGCAAGCAGATCTCCTAACTCTAGATGAGATTCAAAGACGTCACAATACACCGTACAAGTACATTCTACTTGCAATCAGTGTTTTTAGTCGCTATGCATATGCCATTCCATTGCGCTAGAAGAGAGGTGTTGAAGTTGCTCAGGCTATTGAAAATATTCTCGAACAGGATTCGTATAAAAAAATTCAAACGGATCGCGGTAGTGAGTTTGTTAATCCCCATGTTGCAAAAGTACTAGCGAAATATAATACACTGCTCTATCATAGTCATAGCCCTATAAAGGCTGCATTGGCCGAACGATTGATAAGAACTATTCTACTTTTAATTTCAAGATATTGTACATTGAAAAATACATCTGCTTTTATTCATGATTTAGATAAAATCATGTTGATTTATAATTAACAACCTCATCGATCATTGTCCAATTCAACCCCAACGGAAGTTCATCATTCTGATCATGATACAATTGACACTTTTCTTAAACAATATTCCGATGAAACGATTGTCAAGAAGAAAAATAAATTCAATGTTGGTGATACTGTTCGAATCAATAGGACAACTAATGTTTTTGAAAAGGGTAATTACTTGTGGTCCACAGAACTTCTTTAAGTGGCAAAAATCCTAGACACTAAACCCATAACCTATCGTTTGCGTGATACCAAAGATGAAGAGATTGACGGCGGCTTTTATGACTATGAACTACAAAAAGTCAAAAATAATAGTAAAATCTATCAAATTGAAAAGATATTAAAGACTCGTACTCACAGGGGTAGGACACAGTTACTTGTTCGGTGGCTAGGATACAACTCTGATTTTGATTCTTGGAACGGTGTTGAAGATATTGACAATGCCCAACGATTTCTATGTAACGTTTATGTCCAACGTTTCCGATCCTCTCTACAACGACTTGAATAAGACAAGTAATTTTTTGGACGAAACTCTCCCCCGCCATCAAATTTGACGGTGCGTATGAAGTGGCTCTTGTCGATTGTATTCTCAAAAATACCTATGACATCCTGAGAAAGGATCGTGTGTATGATATAAAAGTTATACCATTCGATTGGTCACTCTTTGTCGACTATGAATGGTTTGAAGCACTTAAATCTAGCGAATATCCACGTGTCAAATTAAAATATATTGAATATGATGATATGAGAGATTTGTGTCGTGCAATCAATAGAAAAATCTCATATCGTAGGAAGGGTACATTCCATTTTAATTATTCATTGGAACACGATAGGATTTACATTACCTCACCTGTTGACAGTGAAATAATTATTCTCAATGATAATCTGAGAGACGTTCTCGGCTTTAAACAGAATATGATCAATGGGAAAAATGCTGGCACCGTTTACGGGATGGATCAAGTTATTTTTGCTGATTATCCACCTGGTTTCGCCTAGGACTCTTGCATATTTCTCTATGCATCTTTTGTGGAAACATCGAGAGTTGGTAATTGAAATGTCCCCCTCCTACGTGTTCTTGAACGAAAAACAACCCATGAACTTGTTCATCACTATAATATAAAGCATCTTCAGTATGTTCCTGTAAGCACTTCGTATTTGGAACTCTGTCAGTTAACACTAAGAAGTGAATTGGGTGATCCTCTAACAATAACAAAAGGCTTAGCAGTGATTATATCTCATTTTCGACCCATTGTCGGTGACAGCACAATCACCTAAAATGAACAATAGAAGAATTCCATTTGTCTGTCCCGATATCGATTGCTATGTTGGTGCTCTGAGTCCACGTCAAATAGGCAATGGATTGGACTACTACAAGGGGCGTACTACAATATCTGGCTATGGTCTTGGTAGCTGGTTTGCTAGGCTATTTCGTTCTGCACTACCCCTTGCCAGAAAATATCTTGTACCTGCTGCATCAAATTTTGCTGCCTCAACACTACAGGACTTGGGGTCGGGCAAGAATTTCAAGGAGAGTGTTAAGGAAAATATTAGATCTTCAGCAAGAGCCGTTGGTGAGCAATTAAAATCTCGGCAAAATGGGGAGGGATTGAAAAGGATGCGTGCGCCTCATTCACTCATCAGTCTCCACCCAGGTGGGAAGCGAAGGACATCAACAAGGACTTTGAGGAATAAAACAAGGAAGACCAATAAGCAGAAAAAGAAAAAGATTGTTAGATCAAAGAAGGATTTCTTCTCTTAAGATGACTTATCTCCCCCATAAGGAATCATATCCATCAATCAGTTCCTCATTGAATCTATTCAATGCTGAAAATGTTGATGTCAGTGTCAAGTATGGCTATTATGAACAATATCATCCCCAACAACCCCTCTCGGAAAATATACACTTTCAAATATTTTCCAATGAAGACTATTTCTTTGATTTCTCATCAACATTTATTGATTTAAATGTTGCGGTGAAAAAAAAGTCAGATAATACAACTCCAACTGTTGTCGATGGTCTCTCCTACGAAAACTGTATTCTACACAACCTGTTCAAACAAATTAATGTATTTATTAATGGAACATTGGTGAGCACTAGCAATAATTTATCCAACTATGCAAGCTGCATAAAATTTATGATGATGACACCAAAGGCATACAAGGAGTTGAGAGGACAATCATTGGGCTATGAATATCGATCAGGTGTTGATACTCACGGTGAGTTGACTACTGCAGCGATCCAGGAGTATCATCTGGTTGGAAAATTAAATCATGAGATATTCAACATATCTCAATGGTTACCCCCCAATGTCAAGATTGACATAAAGTTGCAACTGGCCCCATCGAATTTCATTTTGAGAAAAACACTTCCTGCAGCACCCGATGCAAATGTCATTATCAAATCGACAATCCACCACGTTCAAAAACAACAGGTTATGAGCTCTGTTGCATTGGCAGTAGAAAAGCTAAGAGCCAATGGCAACAACATTAAACTTCTTGTCCCCCATACAATCACCAATCAACGTCACATTGCCGCCGGTTCTCGTAGATATACCGATTCATCATTTATCAATGGAGAAATCCCATCAAAATTGGCTTTGGCCTTTGTGAAGAGTGGCAGTGCCTTTGGATCCTGGACTGAATCCCCCCATGATTTTAATTTTTTGGTCTATCTAGCTTTGTGTGCCAAGTGAATGGTATTCCACTGTGCACTCTATCATTTGACAAAAAATCCTATAGAACTCTGTACGAGTTGACCATGCAATCCCTAGATCATGACTCTCAACTATTTGAAAATGGAATAACCGATTCAATGTTTTCAAAAAAATTATGGGGTAATTGTTTTGGACTTGTCGGGGACTCAGGATATGACCATAGTACGAACAGGGAATGTACGTTTAGAGTGTACATTTGCCGATGCTTTGACTGAGAGCATCACACTAACATCACTGGGTCAATTTGAAACCTATTGGGAGATCACACCCGACGGCAGTGTTCTACTAGACCTAGCACCATGAACACAAACCAAATAATCAACGTATTTAGTATGGATCCATACATGTCCCAGTACAAGTCCTATTGCATACCATCGGACTTCATTGAAAAAATTCCAAGTGTTAACAATACTTTAATCATTGTTAATAGCAGTCCATCGACTTTGAAGAAAGGCCATTGGCTATGCATCTTTCAAACAGCGAAGAATATTGAGTCTTTTGATCCTCTTGGCCTATCGTATAAATTCTACACTCCTTACCTCAGCAACTTTATTGAAAGCAGTGGGAAAACTATTATTCAAAATCAACGAAGAGTACAGGATTTAACGACTAAGACATGTGGCTTTCATGCACTACTCTTTTTCATGTTCAGATGTCGTGGCTATACCTACAATCAGTTTCTCGACATCTACGTTGACTTACCTCGATTGAATAACTTTCTAGTGGAAAATATACTTACAAGTGTATTTAATATTGATTTTAGTGCCCTACGAATAAAATGTTCTAAAAATGTATGTGAAATCGTTTATTAATAAAAATAATGTATGTACATGATAAAAACGACTTTTCTACTCTTTAGATTTCATCTTCTACTAGGTATTTGTCGACAACAACTAATGCAGGTAGATTATCCGAATTCACAGTATACTGATCCTGATGTACTGCAATGTCAGGCTCGCATTTACTACAATAGAGTGTAACTTCACTCTTGTCATATCGCTTTGTATAGTCAATGATACTATTCTCATTCATTCTATAGAATTCACATGTTTCAATTTGTTTATTTGAAGTAATGTCACAAACAATGTCCTCAAGTGGCGAATCACACTCCGTCACAGCCAAATAAAAATCAGTGGGTTTATAATAATAGTAGTCATTGTCTTCACAACGATGACGTAGAAACCAAATTCTTTTGTTGTTCCAACAGTTGAATCGCTGACCCGGCTCCTCCTCCCAGAACAATCTAAAACCACGACGATACCAATCTCGTAGCAATAAACTAAAATCACGCTTAGGATTCTTTCCAATCATATCGGGATATGTATTCTCCCACTGATTACATTTATCCTAGTGACAATTGGAGCATGGGTGCCCTCTAGGATGAGAGTCACACACCTCTTTAAGACAGGAATTACAACCTTTAATTTGTACAGCATATCCTCTATGCAATTTACACGGGTTGCATAATCTACACTTTTCGTCATACTCAGCAATCATTGTGCAATTCTCACATGATGACCAGCTGCCCAGTGTGTACATACATAGTGGACATGTATGGAACATTTTTTCATGTGTTGACACTCTCACTGCCACAATGAAACTGAGCTAGCAACAACAAAAAATTGACTGGGATAGAGAGAGAGGAGTAAATCATCCTTGAATGCCATCTTTCTCATGAAAAAAGTCCTAAATTTCTAAACTAATGTTTAAAAGCATATCCACAATATCATTTTGCCGTGTCGTGATCACTATATCAATAAATTGTGTAAATGCATTTGGACCACGACGTAAAAGCTTCATGCAATAGTCTAATGATGGAGAATCACTTTTCATTATATCGACAAGCATTCCCTGAGAAAATATCTTCCTTTGAATAGACAGCTCTAGAAAATCATCATCTAGAATCAAACGTTTTTCCATAAGCACTAGATTCCCCATGATTCGCTCTTTCTCAAATCTATCCATTTTTTTTTAGAGTCCTAACACTCTCACAACCAACTTCAGACTAACCAGAATTTTTTTTTCTATGAAAATCACTCCTTTTATTTTTAACCAATCACCAGTCGAGTTATCGTATATTGTGCAACCTCCGATGTCTCTGATTCAACCCCTAAAAAAACGGATGTTGGCTCAAAAAACAGTCTAGTTGAAAAACTTGGAGTTGAAACAAACTTTTTTGGGGAATCCCCGCTCATACTACTCGCTTTTTTGCAATGTGCATGTCAAACTGTAGTGCCTCAGGCGTAGGTTTCAAACCTTATACACTATCATGATGAACGAAGTTGCTAGACATGTTGTTTTTTTTATCACTTTGTTTGGAAAGGTACCAAGGAAGTGCAGGTGTGAGAGGATACTCACTCTCTTTCAAAAGGTGTAGAGCATTAAGCAAATAGCATGGTCCTAGGGCATTAAGCAAATAGCATGGTAATTCCTAGGGCAGTAAGCAAATAGCATGGTCCTATGGCAGTAAGCAAATAGCATGGTCCTATGGCAGTAAGCAAATAGCATGGTAATTCCTATGGCAGTAAGCAAATAGCATGGTCCTATGGCAGTAAGCAAATAGCATGGTAATTCCTATGGCAGTAAGCAAATAGCATGGTCCTATGGCAGTAAGCAAGTAGCATGGTCCTATGGCATTAAGCAAATAGCATGGTAATTCCTATGGCAGTAAGCAAATAGCATGGTCCTGTGGCAGTAAGCAAATAGCTTGGTAATTCCTATGGCAGTAAGCAAAGTATAACTTAGCACTCTACTGAGAATGTAGCTTGGATCTGTATTTTAACCATTTTACATCACTTGATATTACTTAAGTCCTGGTATGACAACAAGTTTCATTTTATGTTCCTAATCGCCACTGTGTTTTCCTGCTTCATACTACCCTTTAAAGAAAATCTAATTAATGATGGATTAAAATTTACGGTCGCAAGTTCTTGGACCAAGAGAATGTAGGGTGCGGGCATGGCCACCCCAAAATAAGGATACGAAAATGGGCTAAACTTATTCCATGATTGACTAGGGCTTGTCCTTGGGCTAAGAGGACCCCAATGCAAAAAGAAAAGAAGATTTAAAAACAAATTGGTACACTCAAAACCGAACCCGATTAAGGTCCAACAACTGTTTTATTGCTGACGGATTAAAAATAGCATCTGTAAATTCCTTCTTCAAAGAAAATTTAGGCTGAGGACAGGGCTCCCAGGAAATAGGGTCTAAAATTGGGTCTAGACTATTAGTTTTTTGGTCAGCTCAAGATTCATATCTGTAAGTTGTTGGTTCAAAGGGGCATCAATGTAAAAAGAAAAATAAACGAAGAAAGCACTGATTCGTCTCAATTGGGACTCAAGAAAGGGCAAATTTTTTTCAGATAAACCTGAAACATGGGTCACTTCGATCAAGGAGACAAATGACCCCAAGGCAGAAATGTTGTCGAACTATTTTTTTTTTCACCTGAGAATGGGTCGAATAATTGGGTGCCTTCATGTTCCACGGCCATCTGACATTTTTGGCGAATTGTAGAATAAACACTTTTACGTCGAGTGAAGGTTATTAGACTTGTAATGTATTGATCAGCTCAGACCTATAGACTAAAGGGCTGGTGGTGCCCAAAATTGGGCTCAGAAACCTGTTTCCAACGGCCTTTAGAATTTTATCAGTCTGAATTGCTTGAGCGTTCTGAAAGGGTGTTATTTATTTATTTATTAATCCACATAACGGTAAGCTAAAAAGCTTGTCGTACTGTTTGTCGTACTGTTTATTGTTTGTCATAAACTCCAAAAAGAAAAAAAAATGAAATCCACAATACTAATCAAGGTATAAAAATGATAGTGAGGCTATGATCCCCTCAATTCCTCCAAAAGCTAGATATTCATGTGTAATTTACTGAGAACCATGTATTTGACCATTGGGTTTTAATCTGTAAAACTTCATCAAAAAGAGAAGAAGAGAAAATCATTTTACGAATCAAGATCACAGTAGAGAATTAAAATTTATTCTTAGAATTAAGATTTTGCGGACTTTAAATTAAATTTGACTGTTTCAGAATATTAACTTTTTTCTTTCAAGACCTTTTATTTTGACTTTATTTCACCAAAGTAAAAAAAGTTGATGCCCAAACAGAACTTGAAAGAAGAACGTTGGTTATTTTTAGAGCAATCTGCTTGGTTTGTAGTCTAGTCGCTTAGTCCACAAAACAGGATGGTTCGTGCAAATTTGGAAAAAAGTATGAAACTTGGTTTACATATGCAGTTTGATGTTTTCTTTCGAATGAGACTGGGACACAATCGATCTGACCACCCTAAGGGAGGAACCAGGGGGCAAAAGTCACCCAAAGGGGAATACACGAAAAAGTATCTTTTTGCCTATTTCAGCTTGATATTCGGTGAGTATATTCGTTATTAGATAGCAACTGAAGGGAAGTCATGGGAAAAGTGCTTGGATTGTTTCACTACCCTGGGTGGAGGGGGGGGGATTCAACCAGCAGGGCGAAATGGGAAATGTTTGTTTTTGCCATTTTTAACTCGACATTGAAGGTGCTAGGAGACTGGATGAAAGGATCTGAATGGGACGAGCTTCTCGTCCAAGGTGATGCCACAACGACAGTAAGGGCAGATGCCATTCTTAAAGGGTCGCATGTTACTAGGCCCGTTACGCTCACCAAGTAACTGTTTCAGTCCTTCGTATCCTTAGGCGCCGAGCATATGATAAGTATGCTGCTGAGAATGAAGAGAGCGACAATGAGATTCTATCTTTCGATGAATGGTGTGAATCAAGAAAAGAATTCAGCAATTTGTTTTGTTACTGGTCAACTGTACTTGATATTGAACTGATTTTGTTGATGCTCGTACGATCCATCCGCCAGGCAGATTTTATGCTTTATGTCAATGCTCTGCGAAAGATTCTGCCGTGGATGTTCACTCTGGACCACACGAACTACGCCAGATGGCTGTCGGTGCACGTTCGAAACATGATTGCCCTCAGTACCCAATACCCAGCTGTATTTGTCAGTTTATGAAAGGAAACTTCACAGTTCTAAAGACAAAACATACTTTTTCTTCCGTGGCAATGGATCAAGCGCATGAACAGATGAAGGAGAAAATGAAAGGAACAACCGGTTTGATTGGATTCACCGAAAACCCAGATGCCATGCTTCGATAGATCATATCAGGTCCCAATCTTCTAAGGGCCGTTTATGAGTATGAAAAAAATTTCACAAACCCTTCTTCTGAAGAAATTTGAAGCATCATGAGGACACACCAAAATTACAGATGCGATTCATGTACCATATTCAGGACTTTCTTCAAGTCATTAAAGGAAGGGGCAATCCATTTGCGGAGCCAGCAAACGACCTTCTTATCCTTGAAACGAGAAAGGTCTTGCCCAGTAACGTAGTACACAGCGCCAGGAACGCATTCAAAATTTGACTCGACCAATATAAGAAGTTTACCGAAGAACGACTGACAACATGCTCCGCGTCAGTCACATATGTTATTAAGAAAAATAACCTGCCACTATTCACAAGTATAATAGCCAAGGAACCGTCAAAGGTGAAACAAAAGATTTCTAGTCTGAAAAACAGTTGTTCTTTGTTTGGTAGATTTTACATTGCCTGCCAGTCTCGTGACGGCGATATGGACGAGTTTTTTAAGCAAGAGAACCAGTCCACTCCCCCTGCACTGTCCGACAGCGGATCCCTTAGGAAAACTGCAAAATCTGACCTTACGACCTGTTTAGAAGCATTGCTGGATATACCAACTACTATTCCTCGAGTGCAAAAGTATTCGATGGATCAGCCTTGATTCATATGCTTGAACCCGGCTCCTGCAAATTTTTTAAAGATTACGCGGACACAGTTTTTCTACCGTACATTTATAGCCAAGTAGGGACGGTCAGTCGCATCGAAGTTATATAGGACAGGTACATCAAAAGCAGCTTGTAGAAAGGAGAAAGAGAAAGGAGAGGTTTCGAACAGAGAATCAGCCTAAGAGAATCGACTCCTATCCCTCGGAACTGGGCTGCTTTCCTCTGTACCGAAGAAAATAAAGAGAAACTGTTCTTCCTATTAGCAGACCGCTTGACAAGCATGAATCTGTTTGGAAAGAAGTTTATAGCACAAAGGATTCAGATGTTGTGTCTTCGGTGTCAGCTGCTCGAGATGATTTGGTCCTTTGCGATCATAAAGAGGCAGATACGCGAATTATCCTCCACGTTCGTCACTGCTACCTTTCTGGTGACCAACAAGTTATGATACGAACCGTAGAAACAGATGTGCTCGTGCTAGCTTTGGCCGCTTGCTCATACGCCCCACTTATTGAGCTCTGGGTCGACTTTGCTGTGAAGCAGCAGCGCAGAATCATTTCAGCTCACGAAATTCATCATACACTTGGCCCTCAAAATTCAAAAGCTTTGTCTGGTTTCCACGCGTTTACAGGCTGCGATACAATATCTTCCTTTTCTGGCATTGGGAAGAAGAAAGCCTTTGATGTCTGGAAAAATTATCCCGATGCAACTGACACGTTCTTGGATTTGTCGCCTGTGTCCACTGCTACGACACCGTGAACGCAAGAGATGCTGGATATATTTTTAATTTTATGCTATGAGCGGACAAGCGAAGTCTAGGGTGTTGACGAAGCGAGAAAAGTAGTTTTTGCCAAGGGACAGCAGATTGACCCTATCCCACCATCATCTGACGCCCTTCTTCAGCACACCATACGTGCACACTTTCAGGCTGGCCGAATTTTGGGAAGAGCAGCCGACCCCATTCAGAATCCTCCTTCCCCTATGAATTTGGATGGAAGCTCATAAATGATGAGTGGCATCCTGTCTGGACGACGCTACCCGAGGCTTCCAAGGCGTGCAAAGAACTGGTCAAATGTGGCTGCAAGAAAGCCTGCAAGCCACCATGTACGTGCACGAAGGTTTCAGTACCGTACACTGATCTCTGTGCCTGTAATGGAGCGTGCTACAGACCTGACGCCAGCAACGAATAGGCTGCTGAATCACGGCATCAACTGCGTACCACTTTTCTTTTATTTTTATTTTTACCTCTTTTTATTTCTTCCTTCAGTGATAAAATTCATATCTTTAAATGAAAGTTATAGTAGTGCATTTGAATCTTAAAGGAGGGAAGAAGGGGGGGGGGGCAGTCGTAGTTTTGCGCGTCACAGCTGTCATCCCCGGTTTCCTTTGTCCAGTATTTGCCACCTAGTCCCAGTAGAGTCATCATAACCGCCGCATCCAAAATTAAAAAGAAACTCAGTTTGGCATTCCCCTCCCCCCAGTTTCCCCTATCCAGGATTTAGGATGTAATACTGTACCACTCGATCTTGAGAATGCCTCCTGAAATGGCGAGAAAAACTTAAAGACAGCAGATCAGAAATTTCCCTGCTTTAGTATTCCCCCCCGGGTGAAATATTTACCCCTGTTCCCCCCCCCCCCCTCCCAGGACATCCTCTGCACTTTCACCATGGCATTAAATCAGTGACTATATAAGATTGAATAAACAAACCGAATACCAATTTGAAATAGGCAAAAACAAATATTTCCCGTCTCCCCCCTGTTAGGTAAATTTCACCACCACCACCACCACCGCCCCACCCCTCCCTTTGATGGTGGATATGCACCCCACACTCTAAAGACCTTTTCCATCACTTTGCTTCAATTTCTGTCTAATACCGAGTATACACACCGAATATCAAGCTAAAATAGGGAAAAATATTTTTTTCTTGCTTTCCCCCCTTTTGGGTGAATTTTACCCCCTGTTTCCCCCTCTTAAGGTTGGCGGGTCTCTTGTATGCGAGTCTCATTCGAAAGAGCGCATCAAACTGCCCCTGTGGACCAGCTTTCACACTTTTTTCCGAATTTGCACGAACCTTTGACTAAGCGACTAGACTATTTATATGAAGCAATATTTTGAAAGAGAGTCACTGAATAATCTACACATTGATTTTAAGTACATTTGGCATGACTCTCAAAAAGCAAAAGGTAAATTAGTTTGATTTTTTAAACATAACGAAACATATAAAAGTGAATTCCTGATGGTTTGAGCATTTACTTATTTTTGATATTTTGATGATAGAAGAACAACTGCTTAAGATACACTTTATTTTCAGTAAAGCGAGGACAGCAATCTAGCCCTTAGAGACCTCGAAGAAGTGGTAACCTCACTTTTATTTATGGTTTATTAAAAAGTTAATAAATAAACTTTTATTTATTTTGTTTATGTCATTTTGATGCACGACTTGATTATTCATTTAATTTCTCATCAGCTCAGGTGCCATTTATTCATCCACAGGAACATTTTACATATGAAGTGTTTTCTTTGACTGTTTGACTGTTTTGGACCTGACTGCTTTGGATAAGCCAGTGTAATTTTTGTTTGTTTTAAGTTTGAAGCTTGGTAAATGTTTAATGAACATTACATAGATACGGCCGAAAAAAAAGAAACAAAAAACCTTGAATTCAGAAAACCGGCCAAGTAACAGCAGATATCCACAAAGACTTGGGATCTCATAACAAACCATAAGAAACTGAATTCAAACTGTCTTGGGGAAAATGGTTAATCAACTATAACCTAGAGCTGGGCATACAAAATGCTGATAGAAATGTATAGGAAAAAGTGCCAGGTCCGACCAATGGAAGTATATGAATACAACGATGAGACATGCAGAAGAAGCAGCAAGCCACGGAGATATACGAACAATGTATCAACTGAAGAAAAAAAAACAGAATGCAAGCAAAGTTTACAAAATTGCCCAGTCAAAGATGATGAAGGAAGGCTCCTGACAGACGTGGAAAAAAAAACAAAGATGGGACAGTTATTTCTAAATTCTATTAAATCGCCTCGAACCTGCAATTCCACTTGACAGATATTTATGAACGAAAAGACTAGACATTTAGAAGAAGCAGAAAGCTGCAGATAAATACAAACTTTGTATCACCTTACCAAAGTAACAGTAGGCAAGCAAAGACCCCAAAGATGCCCAGTAAAAGATGAAGATGGGAGGCTCCTGCCAGACGTGGAAGAACAAAAGGAATGATGGGGTAGCTATTTCAAAACCCTGTTAAACCACCCTGAACATGCAGTTGCACCTCACATACCAGATCAGCCTTCTCTTAAATCTCCGGATCAGTGATAATGAACCAATATCTGACGATTTACTTTCAGCAGCAAAAAAAAAAAAAAAAAAAAAATGATAAGACCGCTGGTACAGACCATATTTCAACAGAAGTGATCAAAACCAGCCTCTGACAAAATTTTGTCATTTGGTCATTGTTCTTCACACTTCTGTAGCAGACAAAAAGGTTACCAAAAGGTGTGTGAGCAGGAACTATAGTTAAACTGTTAAAGAAAGGAGATACGAAACGATGCGCCAAAAATGGAGGCACCAATTATATATCAATCCTGGTGAAGCTCTTTTTGGATATAATACTAGGTACACTCCTAGTTGCCCTTGACTCCCCAGAAAGACGTCATGATTTTCAGTAGAGACGTCATGAATTTTGGCAAAAAAGATCCTTTGCAAACTTTTTTTTACCCTATACATAAATCTGGAGGAATCTAATGGATTTAAATAATGCTGGCACATACTTGTCGGGGACTTTGAAAAAAAGCATCTAATGCAATCAGTCGAAAAACCCTGTGAAGAGTTCTGCGATTCTGTTCCATTCCCGAAAAGCTATTTTGTCTAATTGTTACCATATACGAAGAAAAAGAATATTGTCAACATTCTGACGACAACATTCAAAGTGATAACTTGCGTCAAACAAGGCCTTGAGCGTTGGCAGCATCTTGTGTAGGGAAGGGCAGCCAATTCTGTGGTGGGGGGGGGGGGCTTATAAATGCTTACCAAGGTCCTTCGAATATAAGTTCTTAGAAAGTCTGTCTTTAGCATGTTCTACTTTTCCCGCAATACTATAATGTAATGGACCCACTATCCGACTTCCAATGTCCAGAAGTGATTTAAAAAAAATCACATTACGATTAGATAACAGCTTCTTGTTCTGAGAATTCAAACAAAAGTTTAAAGTCGGGCAACATTAAATATCACACTGATATAAAATTGGTCAACATTGGCACGGTCCACGTTTAGTCAAAGCAAATAATCTCAATATAAAACCTATAGGGGCTTCTGGTGGATTATCAAAACTCTGACAGATGGCAGTCTATGTTTTTTAAATGTCTGACCTTGATTGATACTTATACCAAAAATATAAGATTGAATCACATCGTATGGTGATTAAATCTAGAATTTTGTTTAATTTTTGTCTGAAGGTCTACGCCTAAATACGAATATTATAAAATTCGCAAACTCATGTAGTATTCTCTTATTATTTGCCTGTCTTTTTGGCAACTTCCGAGACGTGCCATCTTCACAGGTTTGCTGTTAGCATTTTTTTCATCCTGCGGGATGAAAAATTCCCTTGTTTGGCCACAATACCCGAGGTAGGCTTGGCATGCGACACTCTCCAAAGTGTCCGAAAGTGGGCAAAGCTATTAAAACTGTGTAAACAGCATATTTTCAGGTTGAAGGCAAGCTTGAAACCCAACAATTAATTCATTTTGGTGTTGTTTAACCCCATTGGCCGAGTGGGTGAATTGAAACTCTATTTTTTCTGTTAAGTTTCATCCAAGATAAAATGCTTAAGAGTAAAACAGAGGAGAAATAAGAAAAAACATTTTGGATTCAGAAGAAAAGAAAACAGCAGTTCTTTCTGTCTTAGTTGACAAAAAGTCAGTCAGACTCTCTGGAAGTACCATAGGTGTCCCTAGAAAAACGCTGCAAGACTACATGAAAAAATTTGAGAAGCTGAATACCTCTCTACAAAATCTAGACCTGAGTTTCTTTAGACCCTGTTTCAACACATGACAAATATTTACAAAGGAACAAGAAAAAGGACTAAACACTTACTTGAAAATGATAGCTGATATGCATTTCAAATTTACTTTCCTAGAAGCGCGTAAACTTACATACATTTATGTCATTAGTAAAAGCATAAAAGTACCAGATATCTGGGAATTCAAGGTAGTGGAGACAGTGGAGGAATTGCAGGTAAATAATGGTACCGTGGTCTTATGGATTGCCTTAAAACTTTACGGTAAGAACGCCAGATTATGACGTCACAAAGCTTATGTAAAAGCTTATATACTAAGTTTAGGTACAAGCTTATGACGGGCAACTTCTTTCAACAGTCACAGTGTAGGAGCTTTATTTTACAACCTGGAGCGAGGCCTAGAAAAAAAACCATCAGACCACAAGAAATTTGGAAGGTTGACTAATTGGGTCTGAAAAACATCCGCAAGCCTGGTAAGATCATTGCACTGGGAGCCCCTCTACTTATTTTCCCCCGGAAAATTGTGTCCGGAAGTTTTACTCAGCGGAGCTTTACCAGGAACCGTCATGATTGGCTCAGAAAATACTTCTGGCATGATGACTGCCTCCCATTTTTTGCTTTACTTGCAGCATTTTATGAATCAAGTCAAACCCTCCAAACAGTCACCGGTTCTTCTGAAAATAGACCACCAGACCAGCCGATGCACCATTTAATTGCCTGATCTAGCTAAAAACAATGGTGTTTTACTTCTAACTGTTACTACCCACAGTACTCTCAAAGGCCTCTAGAAAGGAAAGTCATGGGGCCCGTGCTACAGCAAGGAAGCTGCAAGTTTTATGACTGCCCATAGATTTAAAACTATATCAGTTTATAACATTGATGAGCTGCTGGGGAAAGCATATCCAAAGGCTTTCCCTTTTGAGAATATAATCAGTGGATTCAGATCAAGTGGGGTCTAATCCAATAACAGAATTATCTTAAAGGATTATGAGATCCTCCCGTCATATGTCTCATACAAAATGCCTACCACATCCAAACTCCTTTTCTTATCTAAAAGTCACGTGTTACGTTTAGAATCCTTCTTTAACATAGACCCGAAAAGGATTCAGCACAGGTTCTGTCTCTAAATGAGAAGCAAAGGTCAGTAGATGATTCTAAAGTATACCCGAAGAAGCTGAAACTTGGGCTTTTCCAGAGAAAAGTTTTATGTGTTACGAATTACTCAATTGAACGTCTAAGGCTCAATGCGTAACATTCGAAAAGGTTAAAAAACTTTGGTAATAATTGCCTTCATCATGTCCTTAGGATTATCAGGAAAGACAATGTTAGAAACAACGAAATCCGTACCCATACAGGCCAACTAGAAATTGCCTCAGGTATGAGACAAAGAAGATGGCAGTAACTTAGGCGTATCCTCCGCATGCCAAATCATAGACTTCCAAAAATTTCCCTCTTCTGGCAGCTGAAAGTCACCAGTTACCGAGGGAGACCAAAAACCATGCTTCACAGGCCGTACAAAAATGGCAGAAGAGGTCTCCAGACGAATCTCATACTAAGTGGGAGGACACATACGCAGTGGCTCATAAAAGAAAAGATTGGATACTGCTTACTCATACCCTGTGTGCGTTAGGATGAAGAACTAAGGTCTAAAGTAAGGTAAAACCAATATGGTTTTGAAACAATTTGAATCAAACGTATCTGAGCGAGACTATAGCACAGGTGAAACAGGATTTACACACACACCTTGCTGATGTGGTGTAATATGCTTCCCTTTCTAAAATATAGTTCACGTTTAAGTGAATACGAATATGATTGGTGGGTAGAACACGAGAAAACACTAAACGAAAGAGGCAATATAACGACAGTATGTTTTTTCTTAGGTATTCCTTTAGCAATGTTATTCCAGAGTAAAAAGTCTTTTATTGGTGTGGTCACGTGCACTTGGTCGTAAGTTTTTCTTTTTTTGCAATGCTGTATTACGAATCTCCTTGTTTTGAAAACTTAAAGCTGCATCAGATGGTGATTCCCAAGCAAGTTCACTGGATTCTGTACAAAAAAAAAAGATGTAACCGTTTTTTTTTATTGTAAGATCAAGAAGTTTCCAAGATCACTTTCACATTATTTACAAGAAGTATATTTATTTTTGTTAACATTTAAAATAGCATATTTCTTATCCATAATATATTAGTATATTAGTATTTCTTCACATATGTTTAATACTACTACTGATAACTACTACCACCATACTGCAGAATCAAGCAGCCTTAGGCCAACACAGCTGCACAATCTCTTAGTCCATTCCGATGTATTCAAGGCTTCCCTCCTTGACTCCTCCCAAGAATAGTTTAAGATCACTGTCACATTTACGTACGAACCTCCTATTTGGTTTTGTTATGTTTCAAAGTAGCATATTTTATTCATATTATATTAGTATATTAGTACTTATTCATATATTTGTTGCAGCTATTACTACTACTTTCAACCCACCGCATACCTAAGCAGCCTGAGGCCAACACAGCTCCCCACACTGTTCGTCCATCCCAATCTATTCTTAGCTTCCCTCTTATTTCCTCTCGAGAAGTTTTAATACCCTTTAAATCCATTCTTGCCACCTCTTTCCAGTCCCTTCGGGGATGACCTGCTTTTTCTTTGGCCCTAGACGGATCAACCAGTTCGTGGTAACAAACTGTAATTAAGGACTCGGCTCAATAGTAACCAAAAACTCTAAAAAACGAACTTTGACACAATAGATACATTAAAACAGTCTGCGTATTATGCTAATTCCAGATATATAACATCCATCAACTTTAATGTTACCCATCAAGAGCTACGAGCACGAGAAAACTTTCCCGATTTTAGGGAAAGGGGGAAACACCCCTAGAAGTGAAGGAATCTTAATGAAAATTACACCATCAGATTCAGCGTAGCAGAGTGTATTGTAGAAGTTTAACGCTCATATATACAAAAACGTGGAATTGGCATATTTTTTTTTTTTTTTTTTTTTTTGCCAGAGGAAAAACACGGATGCGTGTTTATTTGTTTTTTTTTGTCTTTCTTTTTTCAAGAGCTATGGTAACGAACTAATGATACTAAAAGATCAGGAGAGGGTGCATTCGAACGGAAAATAGAAGTTCTACTGTCCTTTTTAAGTGACCAAAAACACTGAAGAGCAATTAGCCCCCCTCCCAGCCCCATTTTTCCAAAAGTCGACTGATCAAAATTTTTAGATAGCCATTTTGTTCAGTATAGTTCAAAAACCAAATAATTATACCTCTAGGGTAACAGGACCATCCACAGACTGTGGGGAAAGGCCTGTAAGCTATAAAATTTGCCCATTGTCTGCATATAGTTTTTGTTATTGGAAACTATGGAGACATTTTTGGGGGAGGGATTTTGTTCTTGGGATGGGTTTCCATGGGGAAGGAAATTTCCAGGGTAAACTTTCCAGGGGAAATTTTACACTGATGGGTATTTGATAGAATCCCTATACGAAATTCTTTTTATTTGTCTTACTTTCTCTTTGCCAACTCAATTTTGCATGTCAAGTTGTTCCAGGGGAATTGCAAGGGGAATTGTTCAATTTTTCAGCGGGTTTGAATTCCCGGGAAAAATTTCCAAAGAAGGGGGGGGGGGGGGTTGCGAAATGATCGAAAAAAGATTATAAATTAAAGTCTTTTTAAATGAAAGTATGCTAAGGATATTTTCCCAGGCTGAATCATCCGTAAAAAGTTTTACAAAGGGTAGGGGGTGGAAGTTTTCAGCGAGGGTGGAATTTTCCAGAGGGAATTCAATGGAAGGGATATATATTACGTGGGAAAAACTTTCCACGGAGGAGTTTCGTGAGAGGGGTGGAATTTTTCATGGAGGGTGAGCCAGATTTACCGACATTATTTGAGAAATTATCAGAAATTAAATTTTAAAAAACAAGTTTTTTTCAACTGAAAGTATGTAGCAACATTAAACTCAATATGAACAGAAATTATTACATATATGAAGGGATTGCCCTCCTCATCAATACCTTGCTCTTTACGCTAAAGTTAAACTATTTGTCCCAGTTTTTCAAGAAAGACTCCTGAAAGACAAAGGCCGTTTAATTAGAATAGAAAGCTTTCTTAGAAGAGGTAAAAGCTTCAACATGAAGAGCAAGATATTTAGGAGGGGACAGCCCCTTATATACAGAACAATTTCTGTTCATTTTGAGTTTTAATGTTTCTCCTTACATTCAGTTGAAAAAAATTATTTAATGGCTGAAAAGAACTATGTTTTAACTATATTTATTTATATTTATCTATCATCCTTCTTCCACAAAACTTCTCCTAGAAACCTCCCACTTTCTCTCACTGTAGCCCTATAATATGAGACAGAACCACATTTTTCATACGGCTTGTAATTTGATAGACGGTTAATCGAACAGGTACACAACACTGTCCGTAGACAATTCCTCTGGAAAACATCTGAAAATTCCTTCTCTGTCTTCCAAAGCGTCTACGTTTCAGAACGTACTTGACCATTGTCATCGCAGTAGCTTCCAATATTAATCTTGTTTCACAGACTTATCTTCCTAATCTTCCTAAACTGTGAAGAACACCTTGGGCCTTGGCTGTTCTATTTCTTACATCTTTACAGAAACCACCAGCCTTCCTATTAATATTCCCATGTAATTGAAGCTATCCGCTTAATCGACCTTCTCACTAACCATCACTGCCTCTTCACCTTCATTTATTTCTGGTATAAGTGACTCAGTCTCCCCAACATTAATTTTCTTCCCTATTCTTGCGCCCTGAACTCTCAAAACCTTAGAAATTAAGTCCTCTTGCTAGAATTTTTATCTAAAATACTCAAGTCATCTGAATAATCTCGGGCTAGCATAATTTTACCATTCAAATGTATTCCATGCTCTCCCATAGCCTTTGCCTTGTTCCTTAGGACAATTGTCTATCAAAATGATCCGTATGAATGGGGGAAGAATAAAATCTTACTAAACTCTTGATTCAATACCAAACCTGCAACTAACCTCATTTCATACCTTAACTGCATCAATATTGTTCTTGATGATAGCACTAGTCACTCCAGTACAGTTATCTGGTATATCATACAAGGATAAAACCGTCATTAAATTCATTCTAGCGTCTGAATGTAATTCCTGTTAAAACTCTATAAAATCGTCAAATTGCTTGCGAAAAAAACTTTCTGTTGTAAGCACTCTTTCATTTAAATACTAATCCAACACAAGACCTTCTTCAATCACTACCTTCTCCAAAAGATTTAAAATCATATCAGGTTATCCCTCGTTATTTCGTTTCATAGGTTTAAAACGAATTATATACTTAGTTTTGGTAGGCCTACCCAGTTTTGTCTCACGGCTGTTAAAAGTCAAGACTTTCCGGAATTTTTTTTTAGGGGGGGGATTTTGGATTTTGATATTACGAAATAATCGTAAATTATTTTTTGTGAGGTCCTTATAAAATAGTACACGCGTTGCTCAAGGTCGTATCTAGAATATTTGTTGGGGAGGGAGTCAAAATTTCTTTAAAAGCATTTTTGTTACATTTTTACGAGTCGGACAAATTTTTTTGGAGGAGGTTTCACACCTGATAACCCACCTCCTTGACACGGCTTTGGCTAAGTTTTTCCCCCCTTTTTATGCTAAAAGAACTTTGGCTAGTCTGTGTTATAACCTAATAGTTTTGATTGTAAAATCTGCCGTAACACCATCTACCAAGATTAAAAGGCCTGTGATAATCTTTTTCAGAATCAAGAATGTATTTTTTATATCGGTGATCTGTAAATTTATAATCTTTTCTCTCACAACACCAATATTTAAATTTTTCCAACAATATGGATAGTTACTGGAAAACATCTGTGTATATTCAAACTTGCTACTGTGCAGAGTTTTTAAATGTTAGAGAATACTAAGGACATAATTAGCCTTCAAAGTCCAGTGAACATGGCCAATCATAAATCTTTGAAAACCTTTCATTTGGGGTTTCTAATGGCCTTCAAATGGACCATAGAACTCATAGACTATTTGTATTGACTTGACTTGACTTGACTTGCTTTATTTACTACTAATTACAAAATAAACTATATACAAGCAACCGCCCGGAGAAGGCTCAAAAAGCCTGATGAAAGACGGCTGCAATCCTCTAATTCTCAACCTCTCAAAATTCAAAATCTCAAAAAAAAAAAAAAAAAAGACCTGAAAAAAAACTTTAACTCTCTCTCAATTTAAACAAAAATACCAAAAACTATGAAGAAAAGAAAAAAAAAATTAAAACATTAATGATGACAATAATAATAAATTACCTCCCCTTATTCCATCCCTATCTACCTTAGTTCTGCCCTAGGATGGATGGGATGGATGATAGACTATCTATCAATAAGTGAAATGACATCATTTTTAAACAATTTTGAAAAAGGCTTTTACCAGCTTATTAGTGTATTGTCACCTTGTATTAGTTTGAATTGTTGATGACAACAAGGTTAAAATGAAATTGAAACGTACACAATTTACTATGTACGGTTGCTGTTCCATGGACAAAAGATAACCATCTTAAAGCCGAGAGTAGAGACGAGTCTTTGGGGCCTGTATTCCAATAAAGGAACTCATTTTATATCAGCAGGAGGAAACTTTCCGTCAAGTCTCTTTTTTTCAAATAATAACAAATTAAGTATTTAAATATGACCTTTAGAAATCAAATCTAAAAATTGTACATCCATAAAAAATAAAACAAAACTGAAAAACAAGAAAGAAACAAAAAACAACAAAAGCACATTTCCTCCTGCTGACATAGGCTAAAGCACCTACAAAATGAAGCAGAAGACGTGTTTGAACAAGAAAATTTAATTCAATGAGCCAAGAAAATCATCTTTAACTGTATCCATAAATAACTCTAAGAAAAATTATAATAAACAAATTCAATTATGTAACATCTATTCAATTGCAAGTTGTAAAGAACATATCAAAACAAAGCATGCACATCAATTTCAAACATAATTTGAACTATAGGAAGAAGCACTTAAAGAATCTATCAGGGTAAAAAAAAGGAAAAAATAGAGGGATCTCCTCCACATTTTTTCTGTTGAGATTTTTAATCCTACGTTGTCAATTTGTAGTTCACCATAAAAGTAAATGATACTAACTTTTCCTACTCAAGAAATCATTATTTTCTATTTTCAGAAATCCCTTGTCAGCTATTTCAATCGGGAAAACCTTCAAAATAAAACCAAAAATTCCTATAGAAAACGAGCAATATTTCAGATTTTATTATGATGTAGCTACTATTTTCCAATAATTTTATTTGCAAAAAAAGGAAGAAGCAGTAATTCCACAAAATGGTAGCCAAAAGGTGTTGAACTATTTAACAGGATTGATAGAACTAGCTATTCGTTGGAAGCTATGTAGATGATTCGTTCAGAGGTTAAATTAAATAGATCCCGAAAACAAACAACGAAGAAAATTATAAATGAAGGTACTTTCCTGTTTTGATTTTAACGTGCCACAGATCTATTCATTAGATTTCCAAAAAGGTACAGAGGTTTTAGTAGCCAAACTGTTTTGTTTGATTTTTAGATAAGCCCTTTTTTTTCCTGTTTTGATTTTAACGTGCAACCGATCTATTCATTAGATTTCCAAAAAGGTACAGAGGTTTTAGTAGCCAAAATGTTTTGTTTGACTTTTAGATAAGCCCTATTATCAGAAATCCCTTGTCAGCTATTTCAATGGGCAAAACCCTCAAAATAAAACCAAAAATTCCTATAGAAAACGAGCAATATTTCAGATTTTATTATGATGTAGCTACTATTTTCCAATAATTTTATTTGCAAAAAAAGGAAGAAGCAGTAATTCCACAAAATGGTAGCCAAAAGCTGTTGAACTATTTAACAGGATCGATAGAACTAGCTATTCGTTGGAAGCTATGTAGATGATTCGTTCAGAGGTTAAATTAAATAGATCCCGAAAACAAACAACGAAGAAAATTATAAATGAAGATACTTTCCTGTTTTGATTTTAACGTGCCATCGATCTATTCATTAGATTTCCAAAAAGGTACAGAGGTTTTAGTAGCCAAAATGTTTTGTTTGATTTTTAGATAAGCCCTTTTTTAAATGGCTGAAATATCAATTTGACGTTTGAAGGGTACATGCACAAATACAGATAACCAATATTTTATATTGATTTATTGTAGTGGTTAGCAATTATTTCTTTAACATAAATTAATTATTTTATTATTTTTATTAATTTTTTCATATCCTTCATCTTGTAAATTTAAATAAAAGAAATAGCTTGGCTTTATTCCATCAAAGCTTAATGCCTATTTCATATAATTACATCTTATATCTGACTCAAAGAGTTACACGCAATATGACTTGATTAAAAATTCCAACAGGGAAACAATTGCCCCTTTTACCTTAGTAAATGGAAAAATGTTCCTTTTTAATATTGCAGAAACGATTTTTATGTCGTGTTTGAGACCTTTAAGCTACATATTTAATAATTAGAAGTCTTAGAAAATATAAATAGGATACTGAAGAGATCTTTCCATAAGAACAGGTAAAAAACTCAAACACATTCCACAGTACATTATACAATGGAGAAAAAAAAAGTAAAAAGGAGTCGTCAGAAATGAAGTGTGCTGCGTTCTTTTCTTTTATGAAATGTGACTGTTGTATTCCTGTTATTGTTCTGGCGGTAATTATGATTTAAAATAATCATCAACCAATACTCGAAGATTGTAAATTCTTCTGCGATTAAAAATAAATTGAAACAGATGGAGGAGTATTAGTTCCTACAAATGATAGTATCCGCCTCCTACCCCTTATATTTCTTTTAATACATTCAGGGCCAAATAAGACCTCAAAAGAGCCTAAGTTATTAAAATTTTTGGCCCCTAGTAATGCAAGTCTTAAATGAATACTGAAATAAGCGCATAAAGAGCCAAAATCTGAGGTATATAATATGATTTCTTAGCCCTCATAACAAGGCCAATCAACCTTGATATATCAAGCTTATATATTTTGATCCTGCTGCAAAGAAATAAAACTTTATCCACGCTCTTTTATCATCGCTAAAATTAGAAATTAATGCTAATTTTTCCTCATAGAGCAGAATGTCTGTTTTGGAAAACATAAAAAGTTATTATAAGATTTAATTCAGATAAGACTCAACTGGCACAATCTTAAGAAACAAGTACAAGTCCCGGATAGGATTTATGAGTAAAATGCAAAGCAAAGTTTACGTTGAACTTATGTTTAACGAAAAAAACTTTGAAAGAAGAAAACTTTAGAAAAAACTTTAGTGAAGAAGGACCTTTGCTGATGATATTGAGAAGGCAGGTAAAAAACGAAAACCTATCATCCAGGTATTGATCACATGAATATAATGAATATGGTAATATTTTATTTACCTTAAAACTATAATAATAACTTGGTCCAAAACAAATTTTTTCTCATTGATTATATTTACTGTAATCATTTATTACGCAGTTGGCACTGCTTTCTTGGATATAATAAGTGCTTTTTGACAGGTTTATTCAACATAACATATTCTAAAAATGCTTCTTCCTATAATAACAGCTAAAACACTTGTACATACAAGGAAAACTCGAAATGACAAATAACCCTAGATAAGGCACTGTCAGCTTCTAGGGTATTGCAAAAACTAGTAACGGTCAGCAGGAGGATAGAATCAAGCTGGGCAGACTTTGACAACATCAACAGCAACAAATATTCAAAATTATTAACCACCAGGTGAACTGCAGCCCCAGTCATACGCTTTTCTCTTGGAAATAATAGACTAATGGTAATGGATATTCGAAGTGTGTAAAATTTTAGTCTATTAAAGTTATGTTCTCTATTTAAAATCAATCCTTTTAATTTTGTTTGTCAAACTAAGGATAAAGAAGTGTCACAGTTGGCAAAAGGTGTAAAATACAGACTAAAAAGAATGGAGCACTGATCAGAATTCAAGCGTGTTTCACCTTCAAAGGATTAAAAGTTTCACATGTTATACAGCTTGAAGGCTCATGTTTCGCCATTTTAAGTTAATAATCCTAAATATACTAAAGGATACTAAATAAAAAAAAATAAATCACGAAGCATAAGCCCGTAAGCTGTAGAACATATACCTTTGACTCCGTAATTCACAGAGCTTTGCTTAGAATGCAGGTTCTGTTTCTTTACTTACTTGCTTGTTAGTCAGCATTTCATAAGAGTTTCATTTTGATCAAACAAATAACTATTTCCTATTATTATTATTTTCCTGGGAGGGGTGGATTAAGATTTTGAAGGCTTTGGGCTGTACTCTTTATTTTCAGGTAATGAATAGATAGCTTACATTGTATTTTAGTCGGGGACACCCCACTGATTATTTGTCTGTTTGTATTTTGTTAATAATGGGGTGGAAGGTATAAAATAGGGAAGTCTTTGAGTGGCATTGCTGAGGTGGTTCCTGGCAAATAAAACTAAATATTGTAGGTATTTTCTTCAATCTTTCTTACTATCTTTTCCTCTTCTTTTATCTTGTATTTTTCATCTTAAAAAAACACCTAATAGCATAATCTGAAAAATAAATTAGGCAACCTACGGTTTATTACTTGATTGAGGAAAACAAAATTTGAGTTTTCACAAGGAAGGGTTGTGTATTTTTTTAAATCATTTTCAGAACAGTATAAACATAATGATGATAAAGTAGGATTTACATTTGAATGGCTGGTCATCACAAAATAAGGACATTAAAAACATTCATTTAAATTATTCAATGCCCCAATGCTTTGTGAAGGCTTTCTATTTTTTCTTGATTATACATTCAATTTGTTTACGTTCTAATTAATAAAATTGATAGAGAGAGCCCTGTCACTTTTTAAGATAAAAGTCTAGGCATATAGAATTTAATCTCTCTAGTGATCTCTAGAATCCTTTTATATAAATTATGTGTCTTTACGCTAGACTACACAACTAAACCTGACGAGTAAATTTTTCAGCTTCAGATAGGTGGCAGGGCCACCTGAGAGATTAATAGAGCCTAAAAATAACTGATGAGTGAACTTAATTTTAGGACAAAACCCCTCTACTGAATTCTCTAAAACCCAGAAGTTTTAGAGAATTTTAGTTACATGGATCTATAGTAGTAGACTATTTTGTAGGTATGTGAAGATTTCTTTTCCACAAAAATTAGTTGCAGAAATAAAAATCCGTACTAGATATTTTTTTGAAAGCGTACAACTGGGGTTTGCAGAAAAAAGTGTAAAAGGTTTTGAAGCTAAAGCTTCGTGAAAAAAACGAGACTTGACGTTCAATAGTGACCTAGTAACAATCTAGCTGCCACTTTACTTGTGCTTAAAAATTGCTGCTAGTGAGATGTCAGATAACAATACACAGGTCAAAAAATAAAGCACTATTTTAAGATATATTATTGCTGAAATTGGATAATTAGTCTAGATCCAATTTATCACAATATTTATCAAAGAGAAAAAAAAATTCAAAAGTTCAATTTAAACTGGCTTAGAGGTAAAAGTAATATATTTTAGCACGAAAACTATATCAAAAGAAAATTCTGTTGGCGAGAAAAATCGAACTTGGAAATTATATAAACAGCGGCTTTAATCCATTCAAATGATATGACCAATAAACGTCCTTATTTTAAAGATTACTCGAGTGTTATGGTTGTTAATAAGATGATAAAGATTTGCCAAAAAGAGAATATTTGATATTAGTTTTGACAGAAAAATACTTCACAGACCCAGAAAGTGATCGAAACAATCATCCTGCTTAGAGTTGAAATTTGAATATTTGTATCCTCCTTCAAGTATGATTAGTAATAAATGGACTTTAAGTGCAAATAGTAAAATTTTAGAACTTTAGTTACAAAATTGCGACTATGAATTCACTGATTTGAAGCTTTTGCGATAGTAATCGTTGATTCATATAAAAAATATTCAAATAGGAAATAATTCTGGCTTTTATGCTTTTTTTCTATTAAAATCATTATTATGTATATGAAAAGCTCTAAATACAAACTCAAGTAGGATGGAAGGGAAAGGTTTAGTAAGATTTAAATGCATCATAATTCACTTGATATTACTTCACCCCATTGGAAGAAATCCCTAATTCCACCTACTCCCATACCCTTATGGCTCAGACTCATTTGTACCTACGCCTATAAAATTCACTTTTTTATTTATTTTAGTTTATATTTACTAATTTCAAGTGGCTCTATCTGAGTCAATTAAAAAGTTTGGTTGTTCATAACGCCTTTAATTCTAAAAGTGACATGACACTTTTAATGAAACCATTTTCTGTCATTAGTGCTAACTTTTTGTTTGAGGAATTAAAAACGTTTTCTGTAATCATTTGCAGCTACTGCGAAAATTGACTCTTTCAAAATTATAAGTCTAAGTCTCATGGTGTATTCCTTCTAAAGATGACACATGAAAAAAGCCAAGATTTAAGTATTGAGTGTAAAAATAATTTCAAAAGCCAGAGGTTCGTTAAAGCGATATTATCTCTATTAGTACATCCCTTCTCCTAATGCTGGCACTATTTTATTTCACCAAGAGATACATTCTATTATAATAAAGATTCGGTTTTCTAGCTATCTTTAAATCACAATATTTCGAAATTTTTCCTACAAGAACTTTAGCATTTACCTTTAATATTGACAATATTTTATGAAGTTCAGAAAAAAACCCTCTTGAATCACATTATTCGAAAGAAGAAGCACAGAAAATTTGAAAGCATTGAAATACGCGAAAATTAGCTTAGCAATGAGAAAGTTTGCAATATTTCTATGAATAAAAGGTTCTACCGAAGTAGAACGAAAATACCTTGAGTTAATCTATGGTATTCATTCTGGTCCTTTTAGTTATTTGTAGTAAACCTATTTCTTGCTTGATCTATATTTCGAGTTATACTTACCTCTCTCTTGGAGAGGAGCAGAACCTAAATCCTCTAATATTTTTCTAGATCTACTCGGCATGTCCGGTAGGATTGGCATCGCTAAAAAATCACTTGTAAGCTCTTGATCACTTATGCCTGGAGAATAGTCAAACCTATCTCCGTAATCTTCACGAAATGTCGATGCTAACCTCTCCATACTCCTTTCTTCTTCAAAGCGAGACGAACTGTGTCCTCTCGATAGTCCAATATCATAGCGATTTGGAGAAGAACCAAGCAAATTCATGGACGAGCTACCATATTTAGGTGGCGATACACCCGTTAACTCATAGCGTGGAGAGGTTAAGTAATTACCATCACGCATTTTTGCAACTTTATAAAGTTCATCATGCAATCTAGAGCTTTGATCCATTTGCATTCGTCGCCTCACTATTTCTGCTTTAATTCGTTGCTTTCTATCACGGGAAAAGAAGTCATCATCTTCTCCCACATCTTCGTCACTGCCATAAGGAGAAGGATGCCAAGATCGGGGTTTGGATATTCCCCGGGAATCTCGCTGTCTTCCAAGAGAATCCAGGCTACTCCTGCTGCGTGTTTCTCCGAAATAATCATAAACGCCGCTTTCACTGCTTCGTCGACCCCTAGAAATAATTATATTATATTAATAATATTATATTACATATATTAATAATATATTTATTAGTTTCAAGAGCAATATTGTGTTTAATGATGTAATATCTACTATCCCACATAATACTCAGTAAAAGGGGATGATCAATCTGTCCTTCCAGTAATATCCTTTCATACACTGAAAAATGATATAGGCTATACAGTCCATAAGAAATAAAAGTTTTTTAGACTGTTCATTCTGCAAGTCTAGCAGTTTGTGTAGTTTTGCATTGATGCACCCTAGCCTTTTTTTATTTATCTAAAAATTTAAGATACGGGATGGACATTATGCGTGCATACACTTCAACATAGTCTCTCCCGTCAGGTTCTATGGCCAGGAAAAAACAGGGGAGACACAAAATGAAACAAATGCATCAAAAAAAGCATTTGTAACATAATGCATTCATTCATACACATGTATGAGTGAAAAGTCCGTGTATGAGTGTAAAAGTGTACGTACGTGTACGTGTACGGGTACGTACGTGTAAAAGTGTGCGTGTATGAGTGAAAAGTGAAAAATCAATCATACACGTGAAAAGTCCCCAAAATCACAACCCAGGTTGGGGAGTGCCACATGATTTCAAATTATTTCAAATGCATATCTGAAACCAATCCACGAGAGGTTCAATCTACCTAAATTGCTGGTTATTTCGGTAACTTCCAGCAAATCACTCATCTTCAGCTGGGAAAAGAATCAAGTTCTGAGTACTTTTATTTATGAAAAAATTTACATAAAAAACATTAAAAAGATCCATAGTTCAATCGCCCGCCTTAGCAATTCAAAAAATCATCAGCTAGGAAGGGGAGTAGCACATGATTCCAACAACTAAAATAAACATCTGGCACAATCCAGAGACATCAACTCCAAGGAAAACCGAAACAAACCTAATTTTGTAACATGTTTTTCGAAGATACCAAACAGAGAGGCAGCTCCGTGCAGACTCCTGGAGATTGTTCCATATTATGTCACAAGCTCTCAGAGGGTTGAATTCAGACCACATTTATAGAGCATGTGGAATCTGTAAACTATTGGAAGTGCGGAAATGATAAGTCAATTGCTCAAAAAGAAAAGATATATAACTACACAGGGCACCAGGAAGCTGGCCATGTAACTTAAAAAAATTGGAAGAAACACAAGACAGAAAGAAAGATATTTCATGTCAGCAAGGGTTTAAGTAGGAAACGGTTAGTGTCCTACATAAGAGTCTTTGCTTCATCATAGGATGCTTGAAAGAAAGCTATTCATCAAGTAAGATGCTTAGGAATTGAACGCATCGATCCTTAGATATACTAAGGGAACTCCTCGATACGTGCATTTCATTTAAACCAATGCTAGCCTATGAAATTCTTAAAAAAATGAGAAAACATGACTTTTCAACATTTAAGACAAGATAATTAATATTAAACCACTGAATAACTCTTTAAAAAAGGGCAATTATCTTTGAATGGAGATTTAAAAAAACAAAGTTTTTCTAAGGGAAGTAAAGAGCAAAATTGAAACTTAAAACGGACAAAAATAAAGTTTTCAGTAATAAAAATCTTTGGTAGAGTATTTAAAGAGAGCTGCAGCGTGTAACAGAGCTATTTTTCAAGAAAACGTTTGAGGGTGCCTCCTTTTTTAGGTAATCCAACCCTGTCGTGTTTCTGCGTCTCTGCCGTGTAGGTTTGGAAAACAGCAGTAAACGTATATACAGCTCGTCAGGGAGAGGGGGTGGGCATACTTGCAGATAACAGCCCTTGACAACACATAAAGTTTTCCCTCAGAACTGCAAAGTTACGCAGTTGATGCTACAACTAGCCCTTGGGGTCCTAATTTGGAACCTCTCGAGTGATACCAATAGAGTTATAATAGCCCCCTGCAAGAAGTGATATTCATATTCAGCCATATGCATAATGCATGACTTGTAGAGATGGACAGATATACAGATTCTCAGGAAGAAGAATCACACCCAGTAGAAAGATAAGAGGATCGAACCAAAAATTTTCAGCTCTGTTGATTTCTTCACTTGTAAAGATAAGGTCAGGATGTAAACGCGAGGCCTTCGATCGTAAGATTAATAGCTCCTCATTTTTGGATGCATTCAAACTGATCATCCAGACATCAGATATCCTTTTCATTTCAAGGAAATCCTATTGCAGGGATGGCGAGGCTTGTCAAACAGTGTGTGGTAACGACCTGTAAGCAAGGAGCGACCCGGCTCAATAGTAACCGAAACTCTAAGAAATTAAATTTTGATATCAATAGATGCACCAAAAGAATCGGGTTTTTGTGCTGATTTTAAATATATAACTTTCATCAAGTTTAATCTTACCCAGCAAAAGTCAAAAACCTAAGAAAATTTGCCTCATTTTCGAAAAAAGGAAGAAACGCTCCCTAACAGTAATAGAATCCTAATGAAAATCCCAACCATCAGATTCAGCGTATCAGAATACCCTACTGTAGAGGTTTGAAGCTCCTATCTAGACAAATGCGGAATTTCCTATTTTTTGCCAGAAGAAAAATTACGGATGCATGTTTATTTTATTTTTTTTGTTTGTTGTTTTTCCCCCAGGGATGATCATATCGACCCAGTGGTCCTAGAATTTAATGAGAGGGCTCATTCGAACAGACATTTAAAGTTCTAGTGCCCTTTTTAAGTCACCAAAACATTGGAGGGCAAATAGGCCCCTTCCCACGCTCATTTTTTCCAAAGTCACCGAATCAAAATTTTGCGATAACCATTTCGTTCAGCATAGTCAAAATATCTAATAACTATGTCTTTGAGGACGACTTAATACCATAGTTTACATGCAGTATTGGTTATTGGTAAGTATAAAGACGTTTTCAGGGGCGGGGGTCGCGGGGATTGGGTTACGTGGGAGAATCTTTCCAGGAATTTTTGATGGGAGAAAATAATTTCAATGAAGGGGCGCTGGATATCCCAGCATTATTTAAAAAACAATCAGAAATGAAATTAAGGAAGTAATTTTTTTCAACTGAAAGTAAGGAGTAGCATTAGAACTTAAAACGAATAGAAATTATTACACATTTGAGGGGTTCGTCCCCTCGTTAATACCTTGCTCTTACGCTATAGAATTTTTAGTAATTTCAAAACAGCTATTTATTCTATTTAAACTGCCTTTGTGATTCAGGGGTCAGTCTTAAAGAGTTGGAACAAAATTTGAACTTTAGCGTAAAGAGCGAGGTGTTGACGAGGGATGAACCCCCCTCATATTACATATATGAGGAAGTACGCGCTCACGTCAATGCCTCGTTCTTTACGCTAAAGTTAAAATTTTTTAAAATAACGGCCGATATAAGCATTTTGTTTTAATTATTCATGTACGATGAGCCAAATTCAAAACCTGCATTAATTCAAAAGCGTTCAAAAATTAAATAAAAAATACAAGGTTTTTAAACTGAAAGTAAGGAGCGACATTAAAACTTACAACGAATAGAAATTATTCCTTATATGAAAGTGGCTGTCCAATCCTCAACGCCCCACTCTTTACACTAAAGTTTTTTATTGTTTTATAAAGTAGTCAAACAGTTCGTGGTAACAAACTGTAAGTAAGGAGCGACCCGACTCAATGGTAACCGAAACTCTAGAAGACGGGTTTTTAATACCAATAGATACATCAAAAGAATTAGATTTCAATCCTGAATTCAAATATATAACTTTAATCAAGTTTAGTCCTACCCATCTAAAGTTACGCGCCTGAGAAAATTTGGCTGATAGAACCTTAATGAAAGTCAAACCATCATATTCAGCGTATCAGAGAACCCTACTGTAGAAGTTTCAAGCTCCTATCTACAAAAATGTGAATCCCCGGGGGGGACTTAATCCCCGAAGCCCCCGGGGGGAGGGCTGAAAATTGTGAACTTAACCTAATGTTAACATTTAGTATTGGTTATTAGGAAGTATACAGACGTTTTCAGGGGGGATTTTTTCTGGTAGTAGGGGGGTGGGTAGGTCGGGGGTTATGTAGGAAGATCTTTCCATGAAGGAAGTTCTCATGGGGGAAGGGATATTGCTATGAAGGGGGTGCCGGATTTCCCAGCATTATTTAAAAGAAAGATTAGAAATTAAATATAAAAAAACAAGTTTTCCAACTGAAAATAAGGATTAACATCAAAACTTAAAACGAACAGAAAATATTACGTGTATGATTGGGTTCACCCCCCAGTCAGTACCTCGCTCTTTAAGCCAAAGATTTTTTAGTACTTTCATAAGAGCTATTTATTCTAAATAACGGCCTTTGTGATTAAGGGGTCATTTTTAAAGAATTGGAAAAAAATTCGAACTTTAGCTTAAAGAGCGAGGTATTGTCCAGGGGGCGAGCCCCCTAATATACGTATTAAAAATATATGAATATAGAAGTTAGTTACGTAAGTTAACTCGTAAGTTACGTATATTTATTACTAATAAAAACGTTCGTAAATAAAATCAAACAAGTTTCGAGAAAGCCATTTAACCAAATAAAAGGAAAATTAATATGCAAATTTTGTTTTAATTATTCATATACGGTGAGCCAAAATCAAAACCTGCATTAATTCAAAAACGTTCAAAAATTAAATTTAAAAAAAACAAGTTTTTTTTAACTGAAAGTAAGGAACGACGTTAAAACTTAAAAAGAACAGAAATTATTCCGTATATGAAAGGGGCTGTCCCCTCCTCAACACCTCGCTCTTTACGGTAAAGTTTGACTTTCTCACAACTCTTATATTTTTTAACAATAAAAAGCTTTAGCGTAAAGAGCGAGGCGTTGAGGAGGGGACAGCCCCTTTCATATACGGAATACTTTCTGTTCATTTTAAGTTTTAACGTCGTTCCTTACTTTCAGTTAAAAAAAATTTGTTTTTTTATTTAATTGTGAGAAAGAGTCAATTTTTATTGTAAAGAGCGAGGCGTTGAGGAGTGGAATTGCACTATTAATAGTGCTCTGTTGGAATTGCACTACTATGGATGAATATGATAAAACGTGCAGACTTTGCAATCTGTGTAAACTGCATGGAGGATATGCAGTTCAAATAATAGATCGTAAGTCCTGAATTGAAAAAGTTTGTGACTCTCACATTAGAGGATTCCTATGCTCAAACTGTAACTAAGATAAATGTAAACAGTGAAAAATATCTATCCTGGTATGATATTAAGTAAAAAAACAAGTTTTTTTTAACTGAAAGTAAGGAGCGACATTAAAACTTAAAACGAACAGAAATTTTTCCATATATGAAAGGGGCTGTCCCCTCCTCAACGCCTCTCTCTTTACGCTAAAGTTTTTTATTGTTTTATAATGTAGAGTTGTGAGAAACAGTCAAACTTTATTGTAAAGAGCGAGGCGTTGAGGAGTGGACATGCCCTTTCATTTACGGAATAAGTTCTGTTCGCTTTAAGTTTTAATGTCGCTCCTTACTTTCAGCTAACAAAAACCTGTTTTTTATTTAATGCCGCGCATAGGGCCATCATGTTTCTGCACGGTAGAAAAAACCATGGTATCGTTGGTAGGGTGATGCTGAGGTTAAAAAATAATCCAAACTTAGATCTACCAGCAATTAATATGGAGAAATAAATGAACAGAATGAACAGTACTCAAATGAACAGAAATTACCACAAATTCAATTGGATAACCTTAACATACAAAAATATATTGGTCATAATAGCAGAGATTTTAGTGCGACACTTCTACCAGTGGCGAAAAATTTGGTAGGGAGAGGAGGAATAAGCATTACCCTATATTTCTTTAATCCCCCTTCATTTCAAAGAAATACCGGAATGCAAAAAATACGAAAAAAAATTCGAATGGTATTTTCATAAGAAATGTCCTTTTTTTCCTTTTTAAAAAATGCCCCCCACTAGATGTTAAAAAATATATCCCCTCCCAATAAAAAAGAAAAAAATGAATTGGTGCCACTGGTTTCCAATTCGGTTAAGGTTTTTCATTGTAATTTGAGTCCGTTATAGGCTTCATTTGTTTAGTCCTAGTAAATTATGCTCCTTTATATTTAATTCTTGCATGAGCTATTTTCTGCTTGTTTTAAGTTTTAAATTTGCTGTCATAGTTAAACCTTTTTTATTAATAGTATCATCATTTGAAAAACCAATTTGAGAAAAAAAAAATCCAGTTTGATCGGAATGTGACGAGTCGTTAGTGCTATCACCATATTTCCTAATTAAGGTAATAGTTTCACTTCTTTACATTTTTACTTGACGCTGAAGGATTGTAAACTACTATAATTAATAGTTATAATTAATATAATGATTAACATTATTATAATTAATATTAATAAAGGCCGTATCCAGGGGGGGGGGGTACCCGGTTTGACCCCCCCTCCCCCCCGAAATTTTTGACCGAGTCGAAAACAAGTCGAAAATTAGTAAAATCTAGGTAAAAATCAGTATAATTAGTCGAAAACTGAGTCAAAAATTAGTACCCCCCCCTCCCGAAAAAGTCAAAAATTAGTACCCCCCCCCCCCTCGAAAAAAAATCCTGGATATGCCCTTTATTAATAATACTATTATATAATTATATATATTATATATTTATATTATATTATATATATATATATCATATATTTATAATTATATAATATTATATAATTAATAATACTATTAATAGTTAATGTTAATAGTTATAATTAATAGGACTGTAAAATACTATAATTAGTAGTAAACAACTATAATTAATACTAGGAGAAAACGCTCAAAAGCTCCGTCCGTTTGACAACCTGTGTGGGCATAGTGTGTTTCGACTTAGTTTCATACGGTTTCTAAATATCCCATATTTTTCGCCCTAATATCCTTAGTTTTATTAGCAGTAGTGGTAGTAGCAGTAGAATTAATTGTAGTAGCTTAGGCTTTAGTGGCAGTAGTAGTAATCAAACAGTTCGTGGTAACGAACTGTAAGTAAGGGGAGACCGGGCTCAGTAGTAACCAAAACTCTAAAAAACGAAATCTTGATACCAATAGATACATTAAACGAATCGCATTTTTATGCTGATTTCAAATATATAGTTTCATCAAGTTTAGTCTCACCCATCAAATGGTATGAGCCTGAAAAAATTTGCCTTATTTCGCAAAAAAGGGGGAAGCACCCCAAAAGTGATAGAATCTTAATGAAATCCAAACCATGCGATTCAGCGTATCAGAAAACCCTAATGTAGAGGTTTCACGCTCCTATATGCAAAAACGTTGAATTTGTATTTATTGCCAGAAGAAAGATCCCGGATGCGTGTTTATTTGTTTGTTGTTTGTTTTTCCCCAGGGGTGACTGCATTGATCCAGTGGTCCTAGAATATCGTAAGAGGGCTCATTCGGACGGAAATTAAAAGTTCTAGTCCTTTTTTTAAGTGACCAAAAACGTTGGATGGCAACAAGGCCCCCTCCCACGCTCAGTAAGCCAAAAATGAGCAGAAATAAAGTCAAACAATCTTTCAAGCGTAAAACTACCTCAAATCACTATCAATAAATAAATGAGTCTCCAAACGAACAGAAATTACGATAAATAGCCGAATCAAACTCAAAACAAGCAAAAATTAACATAGGTAGGGCTGGTAGCCTCCGTGCCTTCTCAAGACCAGAACATAATTGCGCTTTACTGAAAAAAAAACATTTTAAACGTATTGTTTCACTTTTTTTACTTCCATAAATAAAAGTTATCAAAACTTTAAGGATTAAATATCTGTATATGTCAATTAAACTGACAATCTACGGTCATTTGTTTGTTTTTTTTTAGTTTGCCTTGATCATTTATTGTAATTTCTGTTCGTTTTGAGTTTCATTTACTTATCCATGGTGATTTGTGGTAGGTTTAGGCTTGGAAGATTATTCGACTTTATTTCTGCTCATTTTTGGCTTAATGGAGCTCTTTACTTTTCTTTGAAAAACTTGTTTTATGGAAAGGAATTTTTTGATTGAGGTCCATGAGAAAAACATAATGTTTCCAATTTAAAGTCCTCCCAATATTCAATATTGGTTCACTATAAATCTTCCAATCTTCGAATTGGTTCGCTATTAACCGGGGTTTCCTTTACCTGGATATCATCAAGATTAAACTTCCTTATATATTCCAAGAGATTGTATAGTTCTGGGGTTATATGCAATAGCTTATCTTACCTAAACCTTATCCAATAATGATAAAATAGAATAAGCAACTTACAGGCCTCCTATGTCTGATCCTCTGTGTCCATATTCATACCCTATGTCGCTTGAATTGATAGCGGCAACCGAGTGAGCACCAGGCCTAATACCCAGTTCTTCACGAAAGCGAGATGAATCATCCAACGATTCAAATTCAAAAGATCTTCGTAACGCTGAAACGCGACTCATGGCATTTGTACTTAAAGGCTGCAATGATAAAGAAGAAACAAAATATGAGATAGATTATCAGGTTAAAGGTTATCGCGCAATATTTAGAACATAGGAAGGTCAAAGGTGATGGGTCCAGTACCTTCGGTAATGTTACAAATACTTCTTGTACAATTATGCTGTTGAAAACTAAACGTAAGAGAGAAAACTGCAGAAATATCAACATTTTTTCCGGGGGTTAAAAGCTTGAGGTTTATTACCAAAATTCTGATTTTATTATATAAAAGAGGTATTCTATGATACATCTTGGGACTCTTTATTTCCATATAGGCCTACATCGTTTTTTAGACGTACCAATTTTAACTTTAAGTTTAGTTTTAGTTTTGTCATTTGTAAAACCCTGTGACTATTGCTATCAGCAACCCAGCATTGGAATAAGGTATTTCAGCCTCTGCAGTTACCAGAGATGCCAATTGGAGGGGAACTAACCTCTTGACTTAGGACAAAATACTTTTTCCTGTGTGCCTTCTTTAAACAAATGATCGAAAAATATCTTTGAACCCACCAACAAGCCCTGTCATTCTAGTAAATTAGTTGAAGTTCATAATTTTTACATTTTAGTAACTGATGGAATCGATGTATATTGCTGACAAGACAATAACTAAAACTAATTTCAATATAACTAATTCTGTAAAAATTAGACAAAATATTTTTCCTTGTTGGATTTGGAGCATGGGAGGATTACATTTGTTTCCGTCAGCAAGACTTCATGGCCTGTAAAATCAATGTTGACTAGATTTACAGCAAAAGGAAAGTATACACACCAGTTAAAAAAAAAAAAAAAAAAACCTTGCAGCTAAGCAACAGGCTTTCTATTTATCTTTCTAAGGCTTAGAAATGAATAGTGATTGAAGCCTAAAACAACTTCTCGTGTCGTGATTTAGGGTTGAAATTCATTTGTGAAACATCCATTCATCTAACTCGACTACCATTACATATAGTATAAAGGTCATCATATAAAAGTTAAATTATATAGCTAAAAGATGGTTGTCTAGACCAGCCGTTGTAGCTCAATATTTGGAGCAGTGGGATTGCTTGACTTTATTCTTCAATGTGGAAAGTATTAAGGAAGCCAAATATCCTGGGAAAGTCACTGACATGCTAAACAATCTGGGTTGAACGGTTTTTTAGGCTTACTTTACCATCGCGGTGTATACTTGGAAGTATGTCAAGGACCAAAACAGGTAATCCAGATAGAAGACACCAAGTTAACCTTATAATCGTTTTTCTGAGGTGTAGAAGACAATAGTATCCCCTTTTTGTTGCCTAGTTATACCAAAGAGAATGATTACCGCCTCGTAAACCCGCATGACACCAACTGCTACGTCGATGTCAAGCAAGTGCAAGAGCCGCGTTAAAGTGATTTTTGCCAAGGAAAAGTTATATCTACCTGATTTTGTTGGGTTTGAGACAGACTAGGAAATTGTTGATCGTGCTCTGTTTAACTCCATATAATCGTTAGCAAGATATTTCAATATGCTCTATTTCCGCTGTGGAGAGTGGGGAGCAGAGTGTGTTCGTCTGAATTTGGTGCCGTTTCTGGATGAGTTTCCAAATCTACTGAGTGAAAATAACTTGAACGATACCGTCCAAGAGGTCCAAGGGTAAAAGAGCCAACCCTTTTACCCTGTGCTTGGTATTTAGGTAAACTCAGATACAGCCGTGTTTTGGACTCGGGTTTGAGATTTCTGCAATTTTCTCTCCTTCATATACTATTTTCGGCATAATTACCCATTTTATGAAGTTTCGTCTCACTCGTAAATGCATGCTCCCTCCAGTAGAAAATCTTACGCACGTGTTTTATGGGGCATTTCGTATAAAAACAAAGTGCTGTCACATTGTCAACCGCCCTGCTATAGATAGTAAATAGTAGAATACATTTGGCCATTGCCGAAGGATTAAATAAAAAAAAAAAAAAAGTCTTTTCAACTGATAGTGAGGAGCAATGTTAAGACTTCAGAAATTATTACGTATATGAGAGGGGTTTTCCCCTCCTCAACACCTAGCTATTTACGCTAAAATATTTTAGTTCTTTTAAAAAGCTTCTTATTGTTCTAATTAAGCGAGCATTGTATTTCAGGAGACGTTCTTGAAGAATTGGGACACAATTCAAACTTTAGCGTAAAGAGCGAGGTGTTAAGGAGGGAGAAAGCCACCTCGTATAGGCAGTAATTTCTGTTCATTTTAAGTTTTAATGTTGCTCCTTACTTTCAGTTGAAAAAACTAGAATTTTTAACTAATTTCTGATCATTTTTTAAATAATTCCAGGAAATCTGGCTCCATGTCCACGGAAAAATCCCTCCTCCCCACAGAGAGTAGATCCAGGATTTTTGTTCTGGGGGGGGGGAGGGTTACCCGATTTTTTCCCGTGGACTTTGTCTAACATCCTGCGTAAGCTGATTTCAATCCTCAGCTTACGCTAATTTTTGACTCGGTCAAAAATTTCGGGGGGTGGGGGGTTCAAACTGGGTAGCCCCCCCCCTCCTGGATACAGCCTTGCTCCCCACGGATATATCCTCTAAACAATGCAATCCTTTTGAAAATTTACCATGGACGATTTCCCTTAACATCTCCACGCGTAAAATGAGTCGGCAAAGAGAGAGAAAGATACAAGAAGAATTTCAGATAGGAATTTGAGCAAATTCCACCAGCGTAAAATTTCCTCTGACAAATTCACCCCCTGGAAACTTTCCTCCTCATGGAAAAATTTTCCCCGTGGAAAATCTTATCAGTAGAAAATTCGTCTCCCCCACCCGGAACCCGGAAAATTAAGATTCTATGATTTTTAGGTGTCTTTCCTTCATTTTCTCATGCCAATAGCTTTTGATGGGTAATACTAATTTTAATGAAACACATATATTTGGAATCAGCATAATAAGTTGATTCTTTTGATATGTCTATTGGTATCAAAATTCCGTTTTTAAGAGTTTTGGTTACTATTGAGCCGGGTAACTCCTCACCTAAATTTGTTACCACGAACAGTTTGAATAGAATAAATATAAATATTATACTTTTGTAAAGCTTGTTGCAAAACGGGGACTTAAATTTAAAATTTCGCATTTTAAAAGACAAATTATATTTAACACTACCTTTGCAGGCTAAGTGTAGACGACTCTAAAAAATTGTATGTAAATATACATGTTATAAACCTAAGTCCATAGCTCATTCCCTTTTTAAATTAGGCGTTTCGTAGGGTATATTAAGAACTAAGATTATGGTTATAGTGTAATTTTTGCATCGACAATAATTTATGATATACAGTCCATGCTATATCTACTTATTGTTTATATACTTAATATGCAATATTTTCATACCACGTTTTTATGCTATTCGACTATGCTTCACTATTTTTGATGAAAGTACAAAATAACGCTTAAGCACCATTATACCAGTACGTGGTAAACTTGTTTTGAGTTTGTTGTTACCCAAGAGCTACTCTTAGTTATATTTGTATCTTTTCCACTGTAGTATTTGAAGCAATGTTTTCCTACATACTTTTCGGGTGCCCTGTATGCACTTATGTGTCATCTGCACGGAATGAGCACACTTGATCGATTTGATTCATTTGGGAACAGGCGTTTATCCCCTTCCCCCTGGTACCTCCGAGGAAAATGCCCCTCCAAACCATAAAATAGCACCTCCCCATAGAAAATACCCCCCGGAGAAATCCTCCCAATAATTCCCCTCCCCCGAAGAAAATTCCCCCACGCGCAAAATTGAGCAGCCAAAGAGAAAATACAAAATATGTACCTCAAAAGTTGATCATATGTCCTAAGGGGTAACAAAAGGACCTGATATCATAAAAAGTTTTAGGACAGGAACTGGTTGGTCTGCAATCACTTTCGATTTGTAGAAAAGGACTAGAACACTCAAAAACTGTCCGTTTGTTTCCCAACAAACACTATTTGTAAGCAATGGAAAAATTACAAAACTTACTGAGCATTCACGTAAATACAGAATTAGCTCTAAGGGAAAGACGAGGGAAGGGTGGAGGCAGAGATTGATATATAACCACGAAGGCCGTATTCAGGACTTTTGTTTGGTAGGGTTATTTTTTTCGAGGAGTTACAAAAACGAACTTTAAAAAACATCTAAAATGTGTTTTTATGTATTTTTATTACGCTTTTACAAGTTGGACAAATATGTGTACCCCTCCCTGAGTCTTCATGTAAATACAGAGTCAGGTCTAAGGAAGGGGCAGGGTGAGAGTAGGAGGTAGAAATTTATATTTAATCCCTCTTGATTCCTGGGAATATTTCTGGTCTGCGGGTTATTATGAAACTAAAGACTAATATTAACCCCAAATGAATAGAATCTATTCCGTAGGCTGTATAAGGGGGACTGCCCCTTACTCATCCCCACCTCCACCTCATGGTCGTAGAAACTTTTGAGGATTCTCATTCCATCAGAAATTGGGAGTTCTAGTCTTTTTTTTCATGAGTCAAAAGTGACTGGAGACCAACCAACCCCTTTCCTAAATGGTTTTTGATTTCTGGTCCTTTTGTTACCCCTTAGATAATAAAACGACATTTTGAGGTACCTATTTTGTATTTTCTCTTTGGCTGCTTAATTTTCCGTGGGGGAATTTTCCAGGGGGAATTTAACGCGGTGTGTGTGTATAATTTTCCCCAGAGGGGTGTTATCCGAAGAAATGGGTATTTTTTTGGGGGGGGGGTATTTTTCGGGGTGGGTGTATTTTGCGAGGGAGGGGTATTTTCCAGAGGAGGAAACACCTATACCCAATTCATTTCAACTATATTAATGTCAGTAATCATTAAAAATACACTTTCATAACTTCATGTGAAGTTTGTTTTGAAATTAAAAGCATTTTAAATCACTAACAGCCATGCCTTTACAAAATTTGACGTGTTATCTTACATCGTAGATATCATCTTGACTTGTTGCAAATCTAGGATCCGACATGATTCGTCGATGGCCTCTTGCTCGTTTGGTTCTCACCAAGCTTGAAGCTATTGCTGCACCGCTAGATCCTCCGCTTCTTCTTGTTAGATCAGCTCGTGATATGTCATACCTACTGAAGAAATAATTTGAAAAAAATAGGAGGGACGCAAGCCCCCTGTCTCCCCGTTCCCATTGACACCAATACTTGCTTCCAAAACAAGTCAACCTGAAGAACAGCTACTAGTCTCTTTTTCTTAGAGTAATATATCTAAGCCTTAGTTCACAGCAACCTAAGACAATCCGCAAGAAAAAAATAATTCATGGGATATTTCTGTTAAATAATTCGGTCTTTCTGAAACATAGATTTTTATAAGCAAATATTTAATCATTGAAACTTATCGTCGCTGTCGTACCTAAAGGTAGTTTGTGAATTATTTTTTCCCCTGCAAATCAACCACCGTTAGCTAGGTCAAACACATTCAGCTCGACCCATTTAACTCAGCCCTCTTTCAGCTCAACCCTTTTTCAGCTCAACCCCTGTTTAACTCAAATCCCACACCACTCAGCTCCCATCTGACTAAAATACTATTAAAATAAAAGTAGTACCATTTCCGTTTCTTATTTGTCCTCTCACTTTTCTGGCAATGGACCTTACCCTTCCCCACCCCCTCATGGTCCCAGACACAGCCTAAGGATGAAAAAAACTGAAACAAAAAAAATTGTTAGTATATAATTGTTGAATACTCCTGTTAATCAGATTGTTATGTTTTCTTCCATTGATATCCACATCTTTAAATCGTTTCAAGTAATAATTTGATTCAACAATTGTGTTGACATCTCTTAGTAGAGTGCTTTTCACCGGGTAAAGAATGCTGGAAACTGGTCAACAAAGAAGAAATAACTTGTCAAAAGATACAAAACAGTGGAAAAATATATTACTAGGGCAACATCTGGAGCCATCAGTGGAGGGAGGTGGTACATTGTCATAAAGCTGATCAAAATATTTGAAAAGAGCACAAAATAAGGAATCTAGTAGTACTACTTGCACTTTTATTAGCTACAAATGGCAAGTTTGGATTTACGATGGACCGCCTCAACTGATCCATATTTCGTAAGTCATATTTGGAAACATCGGTGCTTTGTCCATTAAGAAAACTTCTACTTGAGCTAATTTTGAAGCTTTGTTTGAACCGGGTCATATGCAGGAAATTGACTCTGTGGAAAACGGAACTTTCAAGCCAAAGGTCTTGTGTGTGGCTAGACCAAGTGGCAATAAAGTCGAGGCTATTCCTGTATAAGCTATACATTTTACCTTGCGATTTTCGCCACAGAGAATGTAATGCAAGGTCTTATAAACAAATGCTTTACCGGCACCGCCTGGTCCACCTATGAAAAAACATTTTTTCCCAACATAATTAGGATCATTGGCAGCCTGTAAAATATTATCTACTATTTCAAGCTGTTATCCTTGCACAAGTCGATACATACTATCTCCAGCAGTAGCTGACTCACTAGGATTTAGAAATTCAAACTTTTGATAATTTTCGTAGCTCTCAATGTTGTCCATGCCGTATTGCTCCACCCAAAAACCTAAGTTTCGACCTTCTATTGCCATCGTATTTAACTTGGATGCAATAATACCATAAGCACGGTTAATTACAGTATCTTCCGATATAATAATTCGTCGTGCTTGCCGAATAAAACCTTATACTAACTGATTTTGAATCTTTCCCAAAGACCTTTTGGATCTGCCGGACTTCCAAAGAAAGAATATGTGTGAAGATTATTCACATTACAGATGGCATTTTGGACTGTGCTGATACTTCTAGGACATCAAATCACTGTTTAGTGTCGAATTCAAGACCATGGCACAGGCGAGCTCTTTTGTATGTGGCATAAGAAATGTTGTTCAAAGTGTTGAGATCTTCAAGACTTGTTGATTTCTTAACGTGATAGAGAAGTACTCGCAAATAGAAGCACACGGGGTGAGCCAAAAAATTCACGTTTGCAATTCGACTAATAACATGCAAAATTGACGGATTAGTTTTTCCCATGTGCTCGTTTTTCCATTCCATTTAAAGTGTTCAGGCTTTTGCCAATAACATAGAAATTCCTGGTTTTTTCATTTGTTTCAGCGTCTTGTTGTGTCGAAAATACGCTTCCAACATTGAGTCTTGTTGTCCAATATCTACCAAATCTTCTTAGGCTTAGCTGATATTTTGCATTTGGTAATGTCTAGGTAAATGAGTATTTAAATGTTGAACGACATGACGTTTTTTGGATATCGTAACTAAAGAGTCGTCAGCATGCTTCGTAATGCAGCGTCCTTTCACATAAGTGTCTACCTCATTATAAACCAAGCACCGTTGATTTCGACCATTTTTATTGAAGCGCAATCATGTTCTTTGTAAATCTATTTATATAAATACTTTACCGGACCTCTACTGCCAACATATTTGACATTGATATGATATTGACATTTTTTTAGCATACACGGGTTATGTGTGGTGACATAACGTTTATCACGAGTAACTTGGTGATTATTGGAGTCTCTTCGATAAACAGCAACGTTATGTAAAAATACTTCCTTGTTCATTTTGTCTAATTTGGGATCATAATGACACCGATATTTTGATTTTTCATCATCCACTAGAGACATAACTGAATTGCGTTTCCTTAGAAAACCGACAAGGCACTGCAGTTTTCCATTTTTATTGATCGCACAACTCGCATTTGGATTATGCATACTCCAATTTAAGAATAATTCTCTTTGTAAAGGATCGCTGGTATTAAAAATTTCAGCCGAAATAAGATCATCAATTTTGACTGGATTATGCATTTGATCACGAAAATCCATGATCAATAGCAGATGCTAATGCAGTAGTCCACGTTTTGGAAATTCAATCGTATACACATATGCTGCCACCTTTCCAAATGTTTGTCTTTAATTAATATCATTAATTATTTCTTCAAATTTCAATTTCGCAATTAAAGTAACGAGATCACGACGATCTTGAGTGAACGGTTCCACGATCAACTTATTATTATCAGATTTAATACTTGCTGCTTCTTTAATTTTGGGCCAATCAGGATTGAAAACCGTAATTATAAAGAAATCTTGGGCTCCAAGGCAATGAACAATAGCCAAGTCGTCTTCACAATGTTTAGGAAAGTAGCCTGCTGATATGATGAATGATATTGGTAGCATTAATTTTTCGCCAACAACTGCATTCTATTTTGAGGCTCAGTCGTTGAGAAGTCGTATAACATTTATGTAGTTTTCAGCCAGAATAGTTTTCTAGTTGAATTGCATCCATTGGATGCGATCATGCTCAATCGAATATCGGGGTATCGACAAAATACTGATGAAAAAGTCTTCCCACCGGAATGAAAACCATTAAAATCAATCCGACGCAGGTCAGGTGTTACAGCTTGCAGAGAAAGGCTTTTGGTAAATTCAGATCAAAAAGCGATACGGTACCTCACTAATTCAAGCCGTGTCAGATGTTGATGACTTGCACAAGGTTTGAAGTGGCATATCCAGTGTCTATCCTGACGTTCCAGCTGGACAAAACAATGGGGTAGTAAAGGTTGGTATTTTTTAAATTGACAAGATTTTTGCCATTTGGTGAAAAACTATAATCAGTATTTTGAGTAAGCACAGCGCATACTTCATTACATGCAGAAGGGTTGAACCGTCTATAATCAACACCATATGGCAGAGTGAAAATAAACTGCACGTTTGGAGGCTGTGCAATTTGCATCATCTTCCACTTCTCGTATTTTCTCGTAACTTTTGGCATAGTTGTACGTGTTCTTCAATATTTCTTCCAAAAGATTCATTAGATTACAAGAGATACCATTATTTAAAGCAGGTGTGAGGCGTTCTTCAATAGCTTCATCTGGGTCTAAAAAGTACATTTGGCGATATCAAGGTGGTTCAAAATAGCCTCCTGTGGTTTGTGACGGATATGCCGCTAAATTCGTTTTGTGATAATTTTTTCTAACTACTTTAAAACTAAAAACTTTACGACTATTAATGGTTCGATCTTCCCTTACGTCGGATGAGGCTAGGGCAAAACGTGAATTCAAGTTTCGGATTCGTTTGTGGAGTTCATTAGAGAGCAAGTTACGTCCTAAAAAAAAGGCAAACCAATTCATTTGGAAAGTGTGGTAGTGGGAATGCCATTCGACCATGCAAGTAGCAACCTCCAAATGAACTACCTCTGTTTCCTACTCGTTCCTCGGGAAAATTGAGGGCACCACAGTGAATAAAAACGATATTGAAGAGTCCCAGTGGCTTATATGTAACATTTACGTAGTTTACGGTATCTTTGTAAGTTTGTACTGTTTTATGCCATACCTTGCTGGCACTGAAAATTGCGACGACGCTGTTATTCTAATGTAATATTTCTTTCTTCTTCACTCCCATTTTTGACATGTTCTGATGCCCTCTTTTGCATGTGTTCTAGACGGACTTTTTTCCCTCATCGCTTTCATTTTTGACTATTTCTAATTCTCAGTGTCGTATGTATTCTAACCGCAAATGTCTTTGTTCTTCACTTTCGTTTTGAATTCGTTTTGATTCTCAGTTTCGCATGTCTTCTAACCATAAGCGTCTTTTTTCTTCACCCTTGTTTTAAAACATCCTGCTTCTCGTTGTCGCTTGTATTCTAACCGCAAGTGTCTTTGTTCTTCACTTTCGTTCTTGACATGCTCTGATTCTCGCTGTCGCTTTTTTTCTAACCGCGAGTGCCTTTGTTCTTTCACTTTCATTTTGACACGTTCTGAGTCTCGTTGTCACATGTCTTTCAGCCGCACAATTCTTTCGTCTTCACTCTCGTTTTGAATTCGTTTTGATCCTCGTTGTTGCTAGTGTTTTTGCCACATTTTTCCTTCTTCTTTATTTAGGATTTTCGTTCTTTCAGACGATTCGTTAATGCCCTTTACTTTAGCTGACCATATTGGTTTAGTCTAAAATGACGTTCTAGGTTGTTGATTTGTTGATAGTTCGGGTGGTTGGACAAACACTTTTTTTTCTAGCGAATCATCATTATAACAATTGTAAATTTACGTTTACCGAAGTGGTAGTTTTAGTTCTAGTATCTATGGCGTATGCAAATTTATACAAGATGACAAACGACTTTAAACATCTAAAGAAAAAGGTATGGAACAAGAAACAAAAAAAAAAAATCATATTTAATTGTTGTATTGTCTGTGAAGGATAAAAAGGAAGGAGAAAATTGAATTTACGCCGGAATTATTTAATTCAACTGAAATTGCTGATTTTTTTTACCGAAGTTGTCGATTTATTTTTAGTATCTATGGCGTATGCAAATTTATAAAAGATGACAAACGACTTTAAACAACTAAAGAAAAAGGTATGGAGCAAGAAACAAAAAAAATCATATTGAATTGTAGAGAAAAACGTTGCAGAGCAAAATCTGCCGATTGATGGAAAAGCAAAAATACAATGGAATGTAGAAACGTTTTAGCTTAGCATGTATGAGTTTGTGAAGGATAAAAAGGAAGGAGAAAATTAAATATACGCCAGAATTACTTAATTTAACAGAAATTGCTGATGTTTCACCCTCGATTGAAGAAACATGTTATTTTACCGACTGCAAAGATACATAGGAAAAGGGAAATGATTTCACACAGGAATTTATTTAACCACCCGGGAATATAATGAAGTTATTTTGATATCTATGAATTCAGGCCTCGGTTCCTCGATCCAATTGAAATTGCTGATTTGACACCTTGTGACTTAAAAATAAAGAATCATACGAAAATTTTGATACCTCATGACTTACAATTAAAGAATAACGCAATGAATATGCTAATGGATATTAGATTATATAATAAGCCTGCGACAGGCCGAGTTGGTCGCAATATATTTATTGCGACTTAACTTTCGCCGCCAGATTGGATTCTCCAATGGGAAGCGAGGGTACCTAAGCCCTAAAAAGCCTTTTAGGCCCATGTTTCCTAACTTTCTATTAGAGGTGCTTCGAAAGAATTCAATGAACATTCAGATGATTAGGGATTGAATCTCTGAACTACTTTCATTATCCTACTAATTCCTACTACAACTACAACTATATCCTACTACAACTAATACTTCTACAATGACTACCACGGCTACTACAACCACAGCTACTACAGCCATAGCCACTACTACCACGATCATTCATATCACGGCCACTACTACGATCCCAACTACTACGACTACTGCTATTGTGACTATTACTACGACGCCTGCTGCTACCATAACCACTACAATCACAACTACTACCACTAAGACCACTGCCACTACGACTACCACCACTACTACTAGTACCAGGGGTACTGCTACCCCGATTATTACTACTTAGACTACTATTATTACTGCTACAACTATCGCTACTATGACCACTAATACTACGATAACTACTACCTTAACCAATTCTGCTACGATTACCATTGCTACGACAGCTGCGGCTACGACTAGTAATACTACGAATACTAATACCACTACTACTACTACTACAACTACTACCATTGCAACTGCTACGATTACTACTTCTACGCTACGACTAGTACTACCCACGACTATTATTACTGCTACTAATACTACTACTACAACAGCCACCACTGTTACTACTATTGCTGCAACGTTTTTGCATTTAGAAGGCGGTTATAGGTGTTTATCTCCCCAAGGAAAATACCCCTCCCCCTTGCAGAAAATAAGGCTTTCCAAATTTTTGGATTTTATTTGAGTTTTATTTTTTTTAATTTCCATAGGGGGAAGGAATTAATTTCCTCCCCTGCCATTACCCCCCCCCCCCCCCCTCCCCCTGAAAATAACCCCCCGCGGAAAATAACCACCGGAAAATACCTCCTCCCCACGAAAATACTCCCCCGTGGAAAATTAGGCTTTTCAAATTTGAGAATTTTATTTTAGTTTTAAATTTTTTAACTTCCGTAGGGGGAAGGAATTTTGGTACTTGTGTATTATGTGCTACTCACTCAAGTTTACGCTGTGTAAAATTCGAGAACACACCGGTTTCTTTGTTACTTTACAAATAAATTTGGACTATAGATTTGCACATTAGGGGGGGGGGGTAAAGTTTAGTGGGTCTGCATGCAAAATGTGTTTGGTAAAATTATTCTGTATACTAGATAGATAGATAGATAAATTTAGTTTAAAACCGAATATACGGCTATGAACACAGTAAAATAACATAAATGAAAGGCACAAATAACGTAAACTTTGATGAACGATCATAATAAAACACTAAAATGAAACACTACATTAGCCTAATAATAGTACTTAATGCTTGGTAAAACGGTAATTGAAAAAAAACACTTTACACTTGAAAAAAACACTTAAGTGAAACATTACATTTATTTTATACTGGGATTTTTTTTTTTTTTTTTTTTTTTTTAGTTAGCAAAATATCCAGATACCTCGCTATCCTTCGGTATTTTTTTTAGTGATCATATACCTAGAAAGAATTGTTATCTGACTTCAAACTGTCCAAATACTTTACCTCCCCCCCCCCTTTATGTGCAAATATATAGCCCAAATTATATATTTCCCATATATTCTGTCACTTGTATGTGTCTTGTCTCGCGCTAAGCTGGAAAAAAACTAACGAAGAAACCGGTTTGTTCTCAAGTTTAACACAGCGTAAACTTGAGTGAGTGGCCCACAATACACAAGTACCGAACTCCTTCCCCTACGGAAATTAAAAAAAATTAAACTCAAATAAAATTCTCAAATTTGGAAAGCCTTATGACCGTTAAATTTTCGCTAGTCTTATAGTTTCTTCAGCAAAAATCTACACCTAAAAAACCCCTGAGCTAAATTGATAAATTTAAAAAAAACAACAAAATAGGAAAAAGGTAAATTTAAATTAGCTAAGATACAATCCTCTTATTCTAAAATGTTTCTGGTTGTCAAAATCGTATAAATACTTTTTTTTATATTACTCTTACTCCTCGATAAATAATACACCATTATTGCCTATGACCTACCAGGTTTTTTTTTCCAGAAATTCTGATTTTAATTATACAAATAATAATCACTAATCAAGTAATAGAGACTGAGGAGTGGTTATTCCTCTCCTAAACATAGACAATTATAGACTTGAATCCTGGCTTAGATATATCTTGCCTCCGTGCTTAGCACCTTTAAATGGTGCTTAGCACCGTTTAAAGTTTATATTGTAAACCACCATTTAAATCTTAAAAAAGATAAATATTTCAGTAAATTTAAAGATTGAGAGACACCACCTCTCCTCCATTTGCATTGATTTTGCTTAGTAAACCGGTTTCTGCCAATTAAATTGTCAAAAATTAATTAACATTATTAAGTTTACAGTTCTAAACTTATCGAGGCGCATAGGTCACCGTTCAGAAATTCTTAAACGAAGTAATGGTTTTCACCTTTTTAATGTCTGATCACCCTTTAGCCTCTCCAGTTCTCTCCTAAGCCTCTCTCTGTCTGCCATTTTCAATCGATCGCCTTCAACTTTCTTGAGTTCTTCTTCAAGAGTTCTTCTTCTAACTTCAGACATTATGTTGTCAGCCTAGAATGGATAAAGGTAAACCTGACAAAAAAACTTTATATGTTTTTAAAGACAAACATACTTTGTCTTATAAAATAGATCATTTATAAAATAGATCAACTAGGAGTGATACCACCATCCCAGGGGTAATAGATATATTTATATTTTTGTTCTTCAATTTTACCCCTATCGGAAATAACAAGGTTCCTATCAATATTCTAATTAAGTGTAAGTTTTATCTTACTTAATACATTTAAAAAAAATATACCTTAAGTGAAAATACTCATTGACAAAATAATGTTCTCTTGAAGTGTGTTTTTAGGATTAAATGGGAAGTCTAAGGCCCAATCGGCCTAGAAAAGGTGTTAAGATAATCCACCCAGAAAAAAATCTACCCGTAAAACAATATCTATTATTGCGCGCACAGGATTGCGCGCAAAACTATTTTTGCACGCAAGGATTGAGTGCACATAACCCTTCTTGTTGACAATGAATTAATAAGCATGAAATATTCATCCAGTAGGCTTTCAACACTTGGTCAGATTTGCAAATGTGTATTTATTTCAGATTAATAAAAAAAAGCTTTCTCTAAAAAAAGTTTTCAAAGAAATGCAGAGCCATATTAAAGCCAAGACCACCAGAAAGGAAGCTCTAAGACAACATCAACCACAAAAAGAGAATTAAACATTATAATAATCAAGACAACAAAAAAGAACTAATGGAATCAACTGAATGTTTAATATATAACGCTATTAACACCAGGAAATCTCAGCAGTTCAAGATATTGTTACACTAAATTTTGTTTTCAATGTTTTAAATGTAAAAAAAAATATTTATAATATATTCTGCTTACAATAATGCACAAATGATGCATTAGGCTTTAGAACTTTTACAGTTTGGGGAGGGGGAAAGGGGCAGTAGCCAAACTCCTGTTTGCTGTAATTTTTGTTCGGTTTCAGTTTGACTTAATATTCAATTTTAATTTTACTTATTTTGAAATTTATTTATTCATCTGCATAAGTATCTGTTATCCTTATGCATGTTACAGTTATTTATTTTAATTTTTGTTTGTTTTGGGATTTAATTTATTATAATTATTATTATAATTACTGATCGTTTTGAGTTTCAATAATAATATGACTGTATCACTGTTGGTCTTGAGCTTAATATCGGTAATCACTTTTCTTTGAAAAACATCTTTTTAGGGATTTTTTTGAATTATTTTTTGTTCTTTGTACTACCAAAGTTTTGTTATTGGTCAATATAATGAATAATTTCCACAGTTTTTTACGTCCTTGGCTTAAGAATTAAAATATCCAATTTTTATTTATTAGTTTTAATCAGTGGATTTTGATCAAACAGTTCGTGGTAACGAACTGTAGGTAAGGAGCGACCCGGCTCAATAGTAACCGAAACTCTAAAAAACGAATGTTGATACCAGTAGACACATCAAGAGAATTGGATTCTTATGCTGATTTCAAATATGTAAGTTTCATCAAGTTTAGTTTTACCTATCAAAAGTTACGAGCATGAGAAAATTTGCCTTATTCTCGAAAAATGGGGGAAACACCCTCTAAAAGTCATAAAATCTTAATGAAAACCACACCAAGTTTCAAGCTCCTATCTGAAAAATGGGGAATTTTGTATTTTTTTGCCAGAAGAAAGATCACGGATATGTGTTTATTTCATTTTATTTATTTATTTTTTTTGCAGGGGTAATCGCATCGACCCAGTGGTCATAGAATATAACGAGAGGGATCATTCAAACGGAAATTAAAAGTTCTAGTGCCCTATTTAAGTGACTAAAAAAATTGTAGGGTAACTAGGCCCACACTCATTTTTTCTCAAAGTCTCCCGATCAAAATTTCGAGATTGCCATTTTGTTCGGCATAGTGGAAAAATCTAATAACTATGTCTTTGAGGATAACTTAATCCCCTACAGTTCCCGGGGGAAGGGCTGCAAGTTGTGAGCTTTGCCCATTATTTATATATAGTATAGGTTTCTGCGAAGTATACAGACGTTTTCAGGGATGATTTTCTGATGTTGGGGGGGGGGGGGGGGTTACATGGGACGATCTTCCCATGGAGGAGTTTTTCATGGGGGAAGGGAACTTTCCATGAAGGGGCGCCGGATTTCCAAGCATTATTTAAAAAGCGATCAGAAATTAAATAAAAAAACAAGTTTTTCCACTAAAAGTAAGAAGCAACATTAAAACTTAAAACGAACAGAAATCCTTACGTATATGAGGGGGCTCTCCGCCTCGTCAATACCTCGCTCTTTACGCTAATTTTTTTTTTAATACTTTCAATAGAGCCATGTATTTTAATTAAACCGTCTTTGTGATTCAAGGCTCATTCTTAAGGAATTGGAACAAAATTTGAACTTTAGCGTAAAGAGCGAGGTATTGACGAGGGAGCGAACCCCCTCATATACGTAATAATTTCTGTTCGTTTTAAGTTTTAATGTTGCTCCTTAATTTCAGTTGAAAAACTTGTTTTTTTAATTTAATTTATTTCAGAATCAGTTAAATATTCCCTGAAAGTTTCAGCTAGATGCCATTAGCTGTTCCTGAGATACTGCAAATGTGCCCTTCTGACAACTGGTATGCTGCACTTAGCATCTTTTAATTGAATTCAACGTCCCCCTCAGCATTCTGTGAAATTTTCAACTAATACTGTTAACTGTTCCTTTGATAGTAGACAGACCATTTTAACAAACTGGATGTCGATAATATCTAAATCTAGTTCAATATCCCCTGAAGTTTCAACTAAATTCCATGAGTCGATCCTGATGTTTTACATATACGCCCTTTTCACATACGGGAGACACAACTGTATAGTTGTATTTTGAACAAATTCAATGCCCTCCTCAATGTTTTTTGAAAGTTGCAATTTAATACCCTTACCTATTCCTGAGACATTGCAGGCATGCAGTTTTGACAAGCAGGATGAATACGGCGTGTTTTGACTGAGTTCAACATCCAAATAGACATTGCTTCAAATTTTCAAATTAATAATCTTAGCCGTTTCTGATATATTGCAGATACGCCCATTAACAACTGAGATGCGCATAATGTCTTTAATTTTAACATTCCTCCAACATCTATAAATGTTTCAACTTGATACTCTTCCCTAACTCTTCTTGAAACATTGAATAAATGCCACTAAAAAGGGCACGGGAGGAGGACCTGCTACCCTCCAACCATTTTTCAACATCCCCCTCAACATGCCCAGTAAGTCTAAACTTAATACTCTCAGCAGTTCTTAAGATATTGCAGATAAGCGTTTTTGATAAATTGGAGCATCCAGCGTGCACATTGTGTGAATACATGCACATTGTGCGTTTTAATATTGTTCAATATCCCTCTAAACATTCGCTAAAAGTAGTCACAAGTAGCTGTAGTAGCAGTTGCAGGTGCTCACAGTCATAAGTTGTCGCAGTTGGAAGTTTCACAGTCGCAGTCACAATCAGTTGCATTTGCAGCTGCAGTAGTAGTAGTAGAAGTAGTAGTGGTCGTGAAAGTTTCAAGTTAATACTCTTACCCTTTCCTAAGATATTACAGATACGCCTTTTTGATAGCTTGGATGTACATACTGTCTTTTGACTTAGTTTAACATGCCCCTCAACATTTCCTGAAGTTTCACCTTAATACTTTAGCATTTTCAAAAACACATGCAATCAAACATTCTTCCTTTTTCTAAAGATAAATCCTGCATGTACACAGGGACAAACTCTTGAATTTACAATGCTTGTCCTTGGGGCTGTGGGGGGGCATTAAATACCGGGAGGCATAGTCACTAGACCTTTTGACTATTTTGAACTAAAAAAACTTTTTAAAATGTCGATAAGTGTTGAGTAAAAGGGGTGTCTAGAAAAGTTAAAAGAGGACTGGTTGCCCTCCGATTACTTTTAACATCCCCTCAACAAACTCTAAAAGCTTTAAATTTATACCTTCAAGCGGTCTTTGGATATTGCCGACACACCCTTTTGACAACAAGCATGCACATAGTCTGTTTTACTGTATTGGGCATTCCTATCAAAAGCTATGGGGAGTTACGTCATCCTCACGGGCACAGTCTTTTGGCTTTTACATTAATTTGAACAAAATGGCTATTTCATGATTTTATTGAATTTTTTAGAGGGAGGACAGTCAATAAGGGCATGGGAGGGGCCCGGCAACCCTCCACCGCTTTTCACCACCCCCTCCAGATGTCCTGAAAGTTTCAACTTGATTTCAGCCGTTCTTAAAATATTGCAGGCCCGCCTTTTTGATACACTGGATGTGCATAGTGCCTTTTTATTTTGTTTAACATACCCCTCCAGTCAATCTTCAACGTTCCCTCAACATTCTCCGAAAGTTTCAACTTATTACCCTCAGCCATCTCTTAGATATTGATGATATTCCATTAAACAACAAGCTAGCAGACAGTATGTTTTTATTGTGTTCAGTATCCCTCTTAAAATTTCCTTAAAGTTTCACCTTAATAGTTTAAGCTTATTTGGAAACTCAGAATCAAACATGCCCTCCTTTCCCAATAAAAACGTTAAATATTAACAACAGGTAACCTGCATAACTTACAACCCTTGCCCTTGGGGTGGTGAGTGGTTATATCAACAGTGGAGGCATAGTTATTTCATATTTGGACTATTTCGGACAAAATGGCTATCTCAAAATTTTGATCAGATGCATTTGGAGAAATAAGGACATGAGATGGAGGGTGACTGCCTCCAATCACTTTTGACTCTTGAAACGGCACTAAAAATTTTGATTTCCAATCGAACGAGTCCGCTCCGAAGTTTATACGACTATCCCTTCCCTGCAAAGTGCCTTTGGGAAATAAATAATAATAATGAATAATAAAACATTGAAGCCTTATGGTTCTTTAATATAGGCAACGGTAGAGCGTTGTCTGTGATAAGGTGGGGTAGACCAACAGTGTTGAGGACAATCAGAGTACCTCAAAAATTTGTCTTAACGTTAACAAAAAAAAAAATTACTTACTTCAGAAGCGGCACCAGAATTTGTATGGTTTGCTAAAGAGGCCGTTGGATCAACCAGGTGCCTCAGATCTGGAGGCAGGATTGCCGCTATTGATTCTTTGAAACTGTCTTTAGTGGAACTAAGGAAATTTTCTTTATTATCTCCCTGGAAACCACTGCTACTGACAAGATTAGCTCCTAGAAAAGTCACGTGTAATTATTACAGTTCTAGTACGAAAATTTCTACGAAGAGAAGTCATGAATTAGGAAATATATTTGAACATACAATTTCTCTATATGCCTTCATTGTACTTTCTAAGAAAGTTATATCAAAATTGAAAGAATATTATACTTGCTTGACACTTTCTTAAAGTTATTAATTTATGTGATAAATATTTAAATATCAATTGACCAATAAGTTTTGTGAAATGGGTGGCCTTCTTGGTGGATGAACAGGGCTATAAACAGAGCGAAAATAGGAATAAATGCCAAAAACCAAAGTACTGACTTAAAAGTATACCTGTATGCCGACTAAGAAAAGATGACTATAGGTAACCAGCTATAAATCCTTAGGTTATATGTGACTATATCATTTGGGTCTCAAGTATATAATTAAGGAAGATGCAGATATCTAGGGAATATTTCTATGCACTTAAGTAAAGTGGAGTGATTAAGGTAGCTTTGTTTGCTTTAAAGTTGATATCACACGGAAATTTTATAGATATAGCCCTGATTTATTAGTGAAATTAAATCAAATTTTCGGAACATTTCAATTCAAGCTGCACTAGATAATGTTTATCTATCATATCTTTTTTTGTTTTATGGTAAAAGAATTAATTATTAAGAAGTATTCTCTTGGAAAAATTTGTGTTCTCTCATATTCCTGGAGTATATCATTTTCGGCTGGGCTTCTACAAAAGAAGCAAGAAATGCTTGGACCTTTCAACATTCTACCTTTGAAGTAATTTTATAGCTTGTGTGTTGATTCAAATACAGCATTAAAATCAAGAATATCATCAAGGTTATCTTAATCTACACTTGAATATTCGGTCCTCGTGATTTTATAGGAGTTTAAACAGTTCTGCCACGCAGAACATTGCAAAATCATAGATGCAAGCAACAGGTTAAACATTTGTGGCGCTGTATTCCAGTTACTACCCCAGATCGAACTATAGCCATTGCTCTGTCCATAAATTTAGAATTTCCTCTATTAATAATACCTTACTGACTTGATGGAACGAAATATTCTTTAAAATTCCATCAAAATTCATTACTCATACCAAGTATCAGTTCAATAGTTTTCCCGCAATCCCAACCCATCGAGTGATCAAGAGACCACAACTCTTACATGAGCATAGATATTCCTGAAAACAAGTCCTTACGATGGATGACCATAGAGTGCCAACTGCATCAAACCATTGGCAGCATAAAGATCCGTAGGGGTTGTAGCGGTAGAGCAAGAAGTACATCCAGGCACACACATCGCAACGATTTAAAGTACCTCCTCGCTTATTCCAGCCTCAATGGGAGAACACTGTCCCAGCACCATATCAGAAGAACAAATGGAGGATCCTTATATATTCCTGAGGTGCCTTTGAAGGCGCAGGTGGAACTAAGTTCTAAGGCTTTCATTGTTATGAATTAGTCTATAAATGTCCGGTTTCATAGAATTAGCGTCCGATTATTTATACTAATGTTCAATTAATGCATAAACGCTGGCTTTTCCTAGCCCTAAGTTGTTTTTTTTTGTTTACGAAAAACGTTAAGTCATTTCAGATTAAGACTTGAGCTTATAAATAATTCTTGAACTCCATGAAAATGTAAGTTTCCAAACTAGGGTTTAAACCCTAGCACTTAGTTCTTTAAGATTCATCTATATTAGAATCTGAACAATACCCCTTATCAAAAACATCTCTGGTTGTACTAGTCCTTACAAAATCGCTAAAATTAGTTTTATCGTTTATTTTTCCTAAATCTCGACAAAAAAAAAAAAAAAAAAAAAAAAAAAAAAAAAAAAAAAAAAAAAAAAAAAAAAAAAAAAAAAAAAAAAAAAAAAAACAAGAAACTACTAGTGGAAAAGTTAAACTGGAAAGTAAAAAAAAAAAAAAATTGTACTGGTAAGCTATATATCGAATAGCATTACAGAGTAAAATTCTACAATCCATTTGTATCTGTTCTGTTTTTAGACGAGATCCAATCATTAAGCCTTCTATAGAATGTCCCTTCACTATTTTTTAAATTATTAATTTGTGACTTTTGAGACTTTCTCTGGTTAAACGTTTTTAAAAGCATTAATTGTTTACTTGTCTTGCTTATCTTTTAATGGAGTACACCAACCACATTTACTAAAACAGTATATCACTTAAGAATGTTTAATTGTTTTGCTATCCTTTTTAAAGAATGGTATATCCACTAAATCTACTTGTCAATTTTCATTGCTAGAATGTGCATGAGCTCATCGTCTTTTAAGAATGTGATATGAAATAAACTACTAAACTTACTTTTCCTTTTAGTCATTCATTTTTAGGGTTATCTACACTTTTTGGCCAAACGAAATGCAGTCAAATGGTCTGGGACGAGGTCATTGGTACCCATAAGCTGAATTCCAGGGGGGAGGAAACCTCGTCTAATTGGAACTTTTAATGCTATATGATAGAAATCTCAGAACAAAAGTATAAAAATAAGGCAGCATCATTCAGCCAGGGGAGGGCACGTGCCCCCCTAACCCCCTTATGGGTGCCCATGGACGAGGTCAAGGGAAAGGGACGAGGTCGCGGTCAAATGATACGAAGCAATTTGGTACTTCACTTGAGTAGTGAAAAGTGAAACTTTGATTAGACTGGGGTGAGGAAGAGTGCACGTAGATGTGTTATACCCAAGTGGCTTGGTGTTTCAGTGAACTGTTAGCAATAGAAGGAGTACAACTAATTTACAAAAAACTACAAGACTCCCTACATCTTAGTACTGGGTTTGAGCCCCCCCCCCCCACCAAAGAAAAAATTGTGTGACTCTTTAAAATGTAACGAGAAGGCATATAAACAAATTTTGATGATTTTTGAAGCAGCCCCCCCCCCCCGAAAAAAAATCCTGGATTTACCCTTGTATGGCGTAAGTATTTTATCCCTGTTATGTGTCCAATTGAACTGAATTTATTGAAACAAAGCAAGAGATATATCAGTGAATACCAAGTTCCACGGTAAATTATTAAAAATAACAAATACCTCAACATAGTCTCCCCCGTAAGGCTCTATGACCAGCAAAACATTGAGGAAATGCCTGACAAACAATGCCTGAAAATCATATATATTATGGAAGCATCTTTAGAAGATACTATTGAGAAAGTCTATATGAAGTTGTAAGCCTCTTATTAATTAAAAACATTTAGATGACATATATGTCCGGTTATTAGTTTTAAGCTCAAGGCCATACCTAGGATTTTTTTTTCGGAGGGGGTTTTACTTAAGAAAAAAATTTCGGGGTGGGGGGGGGGGCTTTACACAAGAAAAACCTCAAAAAATACAGACAAAATTTGTTTATATCCATTTTTGTTTCGTTTTTACGAGTCAGACAAACATTTCGAGGGGGAGGGGGTTTAAACCCCCTTAGCTACAAATTGATATTCGAAAACCAAACTAAAACAGCAACAATATATTATTTGTATAAGTAAGAATAGGAATTAAAATGTAAACATGTTTCAGGCACAAGGGTTGAATAACCTTGCATAAGGAAGTTAGAGCGTCAGCTAATCTAGCTAATTACGGACAATGAATAAAATATATACAAACAACAAACGGTTAAACAATGGAAAAAACAGGTTTTCTCTACTGAAAGTAAGGGGTGACTGCCCCTTTCTTAACATCTCGCTCTTTACTCTAAAGTTTGACTCTTTGTCCTAATGACCCAATCGTCCCCAACCTAATCACCTCATTTCAATAAACTGGTGTTAGTAGCTGTAGGTCAGCTATGAATGTCCAGGGCTTCAAAAATAATATTAATTTCGTATTATTGCTCATATAATCCTGAAGCTATTGATAAAAAAAAACAAAGAAATAAGCTACATTCATAAAATATTTTAAAGCCACGAGGGCAATAATTTGAATTAATAGGGTAAAAATAAGTTGTCACAAATAATTTCCACTAGCAACTAGAGAAATTTTCCAGCTATATTGATCTATACACAGCAATTACGAATACTGTATGTAAAAAAGATGTGTAAACTTTAAAACTTACAGCCCTTTCCCCTGGGGCTGTGGAGGGGGGGGAGGGGTCTTTTTATCCCCAAAGGTATATTCATTGGATCAAACAGCTATTCAATACAAAACGGCCATCTCAGAATGTTGACCGAACTACTTTGGGGGAAAGTGAATGGGGACAGGGGGAAGAGGAAGGGGTCTAACTGCTCTCCATCCTTTTTGGTGACTTAAATAGGCATTAGAAATTTTAATTTCCGTTCAAATGAGCCCTCTGCTGATCTTCTAGAACCATTGGTTCGATAGTATTTCCCTTACATAAGTAATAACCATAATTGCGTATCTTACAGCCCTTTCCCAAGGAACTATGGAGGGCCATATCATCACCAAAAGCATAGTTATTGGACATTTGAACTATGCTGAACAAAGCGGCTATTTCAAAATTTTTACCAAATGATTTAGGAGGAGGGGCTTGGAGGAATGGGGCTAGCTGTCCTCAACCTTTTGGGTCACTTAAAAGGCTACACGAACTTTTAATTTCTATTCGAATGAGTCCCCTGCCAGTCTTCTGCGACCATTGGTTCGTTACGATCACCCTTGGAAAAAAACAAAACAAAAAATAAACACGCATCCTTGATCCACAAAATGGAAAATTCCACATATATGTATGCCGAAGCTTGAAACCACTACAGTAGGGCTCTCTTACGCTGAATCTGGTGTGATTTTCGTTAAGATTTCTTGAATTTTAGGGGATGTTTTTCCCTTTTTCAAAAATAAGCCACATTTTGTCAGACTCGTATCTTTTGATGGGTAACACTAAACATAATCAATCTTATATATCTGTATTCAACAGAATAACAGAATAATCCTTTGATCTGTCTATTAGTATAAAAATATGGTTTTTAAGAGATTCGGTTGCTGTTGAGCCGCATTGCTCCTTACTACAATTAAATAAAAAAATATGTTTTTTTAACTGAAAGTAAGGAGCGACATTAAAACTTAAAACGAGCAGAAATTATTCCGTATATAAAAGGGGCTGTCCCCTCCTCAATGTCTCGCTCTTTACGCTAAAGTTTTTTATTGTTTTAAAAAGTAAAGTTGTGTGACAGAGTCAAAATTTAGCGTAAAGAGCGAGGTGTTGAGGAGGGGACAGCCCCTTTAATATACGGAATAATTTCTGTTCGTTTTAAGTTTTAATGTGTTTTCTTTATTTAATTTCTGAATGTTTTTGAATTAATGCAGTTTTGATTTTGGCTCACCGTACATGAATAATTAGAATGAAATTTGCATGTTAGTTGTTTTGGCTAAATGGCTTTCTCGAAATTTTGTTCTGACGTAACTTACGAATTAACTTACGTAACGAACTTCTATATGTGTATGTTTTTATTACGTATATTAGGGAGTTAACGCATAGTCATTACCTCGCTCTTTACGCTAAAGTTCTAATTTTGTTCGAAACACAAACCCCTGAATCACAAAGGCCAGTTAATTAGAATAGATAGCTCTTTTGAAAGTACTAAAAAAAACTTTAGCGTAAAGGGCGAGGTATTGACTAGGGGGCAAACCCCCTCATATACGTAATAATTTCTGTTTGTTTTAAGTTTTAATGTTGCTACTTACTTTCAGTTGAACAAACTTGTTTTTTTATTTAATTTCTGATCATTTTTTAAATAATGTTGGGAAATCTGGCGCCCCCTTCATAGAAATGTCCCTTCCCCAAAGGAAACATCCTCCAGGGAAAGATCCTCCGCCCTTTCCTCCACATTTTTGCAGATAGGAGCTTGAAACTTCTATAGTATGGTTCCCTGATACGCTGAACCTGATGGTGTGATTTTAATTAAAGTTCTATGACCTTTAGGGGTTGTTTCCCCTTTTGTCAAAAATAAGGCAAATTTTCTCGGGCACGTAAACTGTTTGATTCGAACTCTTTGATTTGTTACCACGAATTGTTCGATTCTTACTTTTTTGGCTGTTTACCTCAAAGGTCTTTTTGTTACAGGCTCATTAATTATTGCTTTTCTAAAGCAATTTGTAAAATCATTAGGAATAGATATTCCTAAACTCTGGTAAACATCAAAATCAAGGTACTCATCAAACAGGGGCTTTTCAAATACCATTTGACTGTGAAAATTATTGCGCTGGTAGTATCCACCAAAATTTGAATAAACAACTACAACTGCATAAGGATGATATAAGCAAGGCTTTACATTCTAATAGTGCTCATAATTCTTTTGGTTCGGTTCTAAGCAGCCATATTTCTGAAAACCCGAGCCATACAATACTTTTTGAGAACACGACCTCCCTCCTTAGCAATGATTCGAGTATTAAACAAGTTGTTTGCAATAAAAATAAAAATAAAAAATTAGCAAAATAATAGTATTTCTTTAAATAGTGATTCGGGGGAGTATTCACTAAACGCTTTATACGCAAATATGATTAAAATATTTTGACAAATTACACTACAAAACCGATAGCAAATACCGATGAGCCTGTAAAAAAAAAAAAAATATCTTTTAGGTTAGCAGCCAAAAAAAAGAATAAGATTAAAAATATATTTTTGATTTGTATTTACCTGAATGAATTCCCTCGTTTCGTATTGTTTTCCTTTCAGTCCAGGTCGAATTTTCTTGAAGAAATAATTCTGGGCCTGTATTTCGTTTTAATGTTCACGTTTTTTGTAAGTCTTATTTCAATTTTATATGTGCTTTGCTGAAGAATTGCTATTGGATATACAGTCGAAATATTCATTTAAGGTAAAAAATTTCATTGTCTTAAAATAATTCTCCATTATTTTATTTTTTTTTGTTTGTATGATGGAAAGGTAGTGTGGTTTTTGTCGTTGTTTAAATAAAATATATCTTATTGGTAATCTGAATACGAAGACTAAGTAATTACATCGCCAAATGCTTAAACAAAATTTCAAATCGATAATTTTTCAACCGTCTTATCTAGCGTGTTATTCAAATTTTGTTTTTCATTGTACCCAATTTGATAGGTACGATGTGCAGCTCCAGACAAAGTTCAACTCTCATGGCTAGTTGTCTAATTTTAACTGTGGAGCTTACCAGAGTCCCTTTAAGAGTACCCTAAAAGAGGATACTTTACAAATGTTATACAATGAAGCTTTCAAACAGTTCGTGGTAACGAACTGTAAGGAGCGATCTGGATCGATAGCAACCGAAACTCTAAAAAACAGAATTTTTGATACCAATAGATACATCAAAAGAATCGGATTTTTTATGTTGATTTCAAATATATAAGTTTTTACCAATCAAAAGTTACGAGCCTGAGAAAATTTGCCTTATTTTCGAAAAAGGGGGAAAAACCTCCTAAAAGTAATAGAATCTTAATGAAAATTACATCATCAGATTCAGCGTATCATGGAACCCTACTGTAGAAGTTTCAAGCTCCTAGCTTAACGGATGCGTGTTTATTTGTTGTTGTTTTTCTCCAGGATGATCGTATCGACCTAGTGGTCCTAGAATATCTCGACAGGACTCATTCAAACGGAAAATGAAAAGTTCTAGTGCCCTTTTTAAGTGACCAAAAATTGGAGGTTGACTAGGCCCCCTCCCACGCTCATCGTTTTAAAAAATAAAGTTGTGAACAGAGTCAAACTTTAGCGTAAAGAGCGCGGCGTTGGGGAGGGGACAGCCCCTTTCATATACAGAATAATTTCTGTTCGTTTTAAGTTTTAACGTCGCTCCTTACTTTCAGTTAAAAAAAAAACTTTTTTTTATTTAATTTCTGAACTTTTTTGAATTAACGCAGCTTTGATTTTGGCTCACCGTACATGAATAATTAAAACGACATTTGCATATTAATTTTCCTGTTTTTTTTTGCTAAATGTCTTACTCGAAATTTTGTTCTGACGTAACTTACGAATTAACTCACGTAATGAACTTCTATATTCATATATTTTTAATACGTATATTAGGGAGTTCGTCCCCTAGTCAATACCTCGCTCTTTACGATAAAGTTCAAATTTTGTTCCAATTCTTTAAGAATGACCCCTTAATCACAAAGGCCATTAATTAGAATAAATAGCTCTGATGAAAGTACAAAAAAAAACTTTAGCGTAAAAAGCGAGGTAATGACTAGGGGGTGAACCCAATCATATAGGTACTAATTTTTGTTCGTTTTAAATATTGATGTTGCTCCTTACTTTTAATTGAAATTTTTTTTTTATTTTTATTTAAATTCTGATCATTTTTTTTAATAATGCTGGGAAACCCGGCGCCCCTTTCATAGCAATGTCCCTTCCCCAATGAAAAATTCCTCCATGGAAAGATTATCCCACGTAACCCCCGACCTCCTCCCCCCAAATACCAGACAAAATCCCCCTGAAAACATCTGTATACTTCCCAATAACCAATACTATGTGTAAACACTGGGCAAAATTCATAACTTGCAAACCTTCCCCCGGGGACTGTATTAGATTAAGTCATCCTCAAAGACATAGTTATTGTATTTTTCGACCATGCTGAACAAAATGGCTAGCTCAAAATAATGATGGGGTGACTTTAGGAAAAAAATGAGTGTTGGAGGAGGCCTAGTTGCCCTCCATTTTTTTGGTTACTTAAAAACGGCACTAGAACTTTTAATTTCTGTTCGAATGAGTCCTCCTGCGATATTCTAGGTCCACTGGTTCGATACGGTCACCCCTGGGGAAAAAAAAAACAAGCCAAAAAACAAATAAACATGCATCTGTGATCTTTCTTCTGGCAAAAAATACAAAATTCCGTATTTTTACAGATAGGAGCTTGAAACTTCTATAGTAGAGTTATATGATACGCTACATCTAATGGTGTGAATTTCATTAAAGTTCTATGACTTTTAGGGGGTGTTTCCCCCTTTTTTGAAAATAAGACAATTGTTTTCAGGCGCGTAATTTTTGATGGGTAAAACTAAACTTGATCCAACTTATATATTTGAAATCAGCATAAAAATTTGATTCTTTTATTGTATCTATTGATATCAAAATTATGTTTTTTAGAGTTTCGGTTACTATTGAGCCGGGTCGCTCCTTACTTACAGTTCGTTACCACGAACTGTTTGATATTTTATTTGCATCTTATGTTTTTCCAAACATTGACATCATCATCTACTTATTACGACTTATCTACTACTTATTATCTACGTATTACTACTGATTACGACATTTTTAATATCTACTTGGAAATTATTCAAATTAAATCAAGTTTTATCATAGGCTCTATCTTCAGCATTGGGTACTGCATATGTCTACATATATCTACAGCATTGCGTTCAGCATATTTTCAGCATTGGTTACTCCATTTCTCAGCATCGTTTTATATTATCTTCAATTGACTTTCTATAGTAATGGATGGCAGTAAAGAAAAAAGTCTGCTTTCCTTTTCAATATTTTTCTTTAATTTCACAAAGTTATCAACATATATATTCTATAGTTCATTAAGAACCCATTTTCCGTCGTCTGTATAGCAATCTATTTCTTCAGGACCAAAGATCGGGGGATAAATCTTAATCTCAGATTAGAAAACACAATGTTGGGTTTCGTTGTTGAGATGCCATTTATTTAGTACAGCAACAACAATATACGTCGTTATTTTTTATTTACCATTTTACACTCAATTGTTGTTTGAATTCTGCTTATTTTAAAATCTAACTAAACTTCAGAAGTTTCTGCTATCAAATTATCGCATTATAAATGGAAGAGATCATAGGAGAAACGACTTACTAATTTAAAATTTCAAAAGTTGTCCAAAAAGACAAACAGAATTGGAAAATAAATACACTATCAATAATAATAAGTGCATAAAAACTAAATATGAAATGAAACTCGTTGTTACAATCTTTATAATAAGGAATTTGTATAACTTTTCGTTCCTAAGCGATATCTTCAGGGAGTTGAAGAAGGAATGTAGAATGAAAAAAAGACACCATTTTAACAAAATATTGATAGAAAGAGTAACATTGAGAATTATTCTGGAAATGATATAGGATCAAAAATTTGCTTTCATAGCTTTTATTAGTTTGCACACCAGCTATTTCATATTTTGGTCTATTTGTGTTAGAAATCTATAATAGCTCCTAAATTTAGGGAATGAAACGCCTTAAAAAGGTGAATTTTTAAGTTTCCTAAGATATCTAGGATTGGCCTTTTACATGTTCCTAACACCTTATTAGCTCAAACTTCTTTAACTATTTCGTAGAAATATTAAAAACTAAACTTGAAATCCTTACCAAATAAATTTGATTAACACTAAAAGGCCAAGCCAGATAAATTTTTTTTTATTTGTGTGAATTGTAAAAACCATGAAGAAATTTAAGCGTTAATTAATTTAATTAATTGGTTGGAAATATTACCATTGCCCAGTAAAGGTAGATTTATATTAATTATTTGAAGCTACTTCTGTAAGAGCAGGGAGATGAGCACGGGAGTAATAATAATTAAGTGAAAAGCTTCAAGCAAGATGTGTCAGCATAAGGACTGGCGTATTACTTTCTGGATGATCAAGTGCTTACATGAGTCCCAGGAAAAATAAAGATACAGCACCAAATTTTTCTTTGTGAGTGCTAAGGACAGAAATGGAGGCCTTTGGGAGGGGAGGGAGGTGACAAAACACGGGAACAAAATTATGCTTCTTTACCCCTTCCAACGCTGATCCAACTATCTAGGTCCTAACACAGAGTTACCACTCCATTTTTTTGGCAAAAGAAAATGTACTTGCTGCATATTTAGCCGTTATTTGACCGTTTCCTGTCTTCTAGTACGTCAAATTCTTTGTATAAAGATGTATTATAGACTAGATCTGATTTTAAATACATATTACCAATGCCTGTGTAACTTAGAAGTCCATAAAATCACAAAATTTTAAAAATCAAGCCGCTAAATAAATCTGCATTCAAGTAAATAGTTTTTTGCTTGAATACTACGTGATTTATCTTTACCAAGTAGCTGACAAACTCACCGTGAAGGAGTCCAAGGGCTGACCCAGGCCTTTGAACCGTTTCTGAAGCCAATCGTTTCAAATTTGTTTCAGAAGTCGGACGAACTAAACCAGGATATGATGATTCACCTGATGTGCACTCAAAAACTAGACCATCAAACGATCCTTGACGAACTGCAGAGAAATTCCTAGAAAATTTTTCAAATCGATTCAAAGAAAATATAAACAAGAAACTAATTTAAGGCCTGGTTTAGGCAGCATAATAGGTAGGGTAGGGGAGCAAGAACAATAATTAGCTAGCAAGACATTTGCAAAAGAGCGTTAGTGGAAATGACGAGTGCCGTATTCACTACTGCTTATTTCCGTTATTAAGCATTGACAAACTGAATATTAATGTGTACTTGGCATTTAATCCTTATTTTGTGCAATTTTCTATTTACATAAAGTCAAGAGAAATATATAAATTTACATCTATGTGAATTCCAAGTATCATTTAATAAAAATGCGACTGCAATTCTGAATAGAGCTTGATTTTTCTGTAGCAACGACGCATGTCTTGTACGAAGAGGCATTTGGAGGGGATAATAATAAGGGAAAGAATAATACCCAGGAGCTTGAATTGATTTAGAATCCTGACAACTATCTAGCCCTACTCATAAGCAAACATATGTAAACAGTTCAAGAAGGAGTCAAAATCATGTTTAGGCTTAGATCATCTAGAGGACGCTCTTCTAAGTTAGGTTTGAAATCGCAAACCACTTTGAATACTTAAAAAAAATAAAAGAAGAAGAGAAAAGAAGCAAAATAGTCTTTAATTGTGAAATGCAAATGACATCCAAATTTACTGAAAGTATATGTAGAGTAAATTGTCGAAAAAAATGCTTTCTTATTTAAGAAAAAAATACTATTGCTTTCCTGAACAATAAAATAAGAGACTTTCCAGATTTATTTTATGTCTAGGGGTTCCAACAACAACAAAAAGCAAGGAGGTGCCAGGGGTCTTTAAAATCTTTCGTGGAGGATCTTACAAATTAAAAGAAAATAAGAAACATATAAAAGAAAAAAAGTACTAGAATTTTGAAAGCGTTTGAAAGCAATTTGAGTTTAAAAGCTCTATGGATTTGAAAGTTTGTTATTTCTTAAGTTGCCTCAGATTCGCAGCATTACTTCAAATGGGGTAGCAAATAATTTTGAAGTGTTTCTAAAATTTGCCACTCCACACTCCTGCTTACTCTGAAATGACTGCTTAAAATCAATCCATGAGTCTCTGAATTCACCTGTCAATTTTTCAACTCCTACAATATTTTTTATACCTCCCTGTTTGGCAGCGTTTACTCGCTAATTGCTTTACGCTGTAGTTATTTTTTTTTGCGTACTTTTATGCTTGTTTTAGTTTTGTCCATTTAGTGTATTTATTTGTTGTTGTGTTTTCTTGTTACATGACTTATGCTAAAGTAAAAATACATTGACTGATTGTGCATATTCATAATTAGTAAAACACAAAATTGTCAAACCTTGTCTTATCTTGAGCCGTTGGTGTGCGGTTTTGTCGTCGGGACGTCGGTAACGGCGCCGCATCTTGTCCAGCTGGAAGTATTGGCAATTTGCGACGCAGTCGGAGAGAGGCTTGTGAGTCTGTCTCTGACAACGTATCTGGTGAGTCAGTCACGTTTCTTCCTAGAAAATTTGCGAATAATATGTGGTACTCAGTTCAGGGAGGCTTTGAATAGATTGGGGTGGAGGAGGAGCGTGCGTAGCTGTGTTGGCCTCAGGCGGCTTGGTGCTGCGATGAGTTGTTAGTAGTAGTAGTAGTACTCAGTTCAGACTAAGGGACAGTACAAATGAATACTGTTAGTCGTTATAGATGTTTGTGTCTTTTCCGTAAAAAAAGCAGTTAAATTAACTAAAAGTTGAAAAGCAAGTCATTATGAGCCAAGGTCTTTTGTATGGGTCTCCCTATTGTATTCGAATTTCTTGTAAAATTCCAAATAAGTAATGATTGAATTATTGGTAATATCTCTCTTTCACTTAAGAATGAGGCTCTATTACCGACCGTAAGCATGTAATACGTCTATGGATGGTCAGAAAAGTTTACTTGAGGTTTCTTTTTTGATTTTTTATTGTCAATAAATTAAAGATGAGCTAATAAAAAGAAATATGATTTCATCACCAAAACTAGTGTACAATCAAGTTTACTTCTCTAAAAAATCATCTAGAAAATTAAAGCATTTGTCAAATACGCAACAAGATTAAAAACTTTCTTTGAAAAATGTTCCAAAGTATCAAAAGGTTTTGAGGCCAAACAGATGTATGGTTTGTGGAGTTTATGCAGCTGGAAAAAAGCAATTACTGCATATTCACTGACTTCTTGGATTTTTCTTATCCATATCAATCCGCAGTCACACAGCGCTCGCAAGATCCAAAGGTTCATGATTAATTTCAACAGGATACATTCGAACACCCACCTCACGGTCGAGACTAAATACCAAGCGACATCCATTTTTTCGCTGGACTGAGTAAGTAGCTTGGGGGGGAAGCCGTCCCAAACTGATGAAGAGTTCAATAGTCTTTCAAAACTAAAAATAACATATCAGAGAGGAAGAAAAAGCTCCTCAAGAATCGAGAAGTCTGACAATTATCATAGTCTTCAAAAAAGGGCATTAAAGCATATTGTAGCATCTACAGAAAAACCTAACTTATATGCATTGCTGCGAAACTCAAAACCAAAATGCAAAACTCAATAACCAAAACGCAAAAACAGGACCAAATTAGGCAGCATTCCTACTGGAAATGGGGACAACAACTAGCATTTATTTCTTCACTAAATCATAAAGTACAGAGAAAAGTGCCAAAAAAGGACTACCACACTGTTCATTGACTGTGTCACTGCATCCACCCGGCGCGACGAAAAATAAAAAGTTGTGGCTGAAGATTAAGTACCCAAAACGTTAATTCAGCTCATTCAAATTGACAACCTCCATAAGTGAGCCCAAATCCAAGCTAACGGAAAGATATTTTCGCTAAATTTGGTTTATCATGCAGTCAGGCTGGTGCTACTCTTTTCCCCGTCCTTTTTAACTTTGTAATTGGCTGTATCAAACAGTTCGTGGTAACGAACTATAAGTAAGGAGCGACCCGGCTCAATGGTAACCGAAACTCTAAAAAACAGAATTTTGATACCAATAGACACATCAAAAGAATTAGATTTTAATTCTGATTTCAAATATATAAGTTTCATCAAGTTTAATATTACCCATCACAAGTTACGCGCCTGAGAAAATTTGGCTGATTTTCGAAAAAGAGGGAAAGACCCCCTAAAAGCTATAGAACATTAATGAAAATCACATCATCATATTCAGCGTATCAGAGAACCCTACTGTAGAGGTTTCAAGCTCCTATCTACAAAAATGTGGAATTTTCCATTTTTTGCCAGAAGAAAGATCACGGATGCGTGTTTATTTGTTTTTTTTTTCTTTTCCCCAGGGGTAATCGTATTGACCCAGTGGTCCTAGAATATCGTAGGAGGGCTCATTGGAACGGGAATTAGAAGTTCTAGTGTCCTTTTTAAGTGACAAAAAATGGAGGGCAACTAGGCGCCCTCCCACGCTCATTTTTTCTCAAAGTCATCCAATTAAAATTTTGAGATAGCCATTTTGTTCAGCATAGTTGAAAATCTAATAAATATGTCTTTTGGGATGACCTAATCCCCCACAGTTCCCAGGGGAAGGGCTGCAAGTTATGAACTTTGCCCATTGCTTACATATTGTATTGGTTATTTGGAGTATACAGACATTTTCAGGAAGGATTTTTTTCTGGTGGGGGGGGGGGGGGGGCTGGAGGAGGGGGATACTCTGGAGAATCTTTCCGTGGAGGATGTTTCTTTGAGGTAAGGGACATTTCTATGAAGGGGGCACCGGATTTCCAAGCATTATTTAAAAAAACGATCAGAAATTAAATAAAAAAAAAAACAAGTATTTTCAACTGAAAGTAAGAAGCAACATTAGAACTGAAAACGAACAGAAATTATTACGTATATGAGGGGGTTCTCCCCCAAGTCAATACCTCGCTCTTCACGCTACAGTTTTTTTTTAGTGCTTTCAAAAGAGCTATCTATTCTAATTAAACGGCCTTTGTGATTCAGGGGTTTGTGACTTAAAATTTTTTTTAACTTTTAACGTAAAGAGCGTGGTATTGACTAAGGGGAGAACCCCCTCATATACGTAATAACATATACGTAATAAAAAGAAAAACAACAAAAAAAAAACAAGCGATACGGAATTTTGATATCAATAAATGTATCAAAAGAATGGGCTTTTAATGCTGATTCAAAATATATAAATTTTATTAAGTTTAGTATTGCTCATCAAAGGCTACGAGCCTGAGAAAATTTACTCGATTTTTTAAAGAGGGGGGAAACATCCCCTACAAGTGAAAGAATTTTAATGAAAATCACACCGTCAGATTCAGCGTATAGGAAAACTCTATTACATAGGTTTCAAGCTCATATCTGCAAAAATCTGCAACTTTGTATTTTTTGCCAGAAGAAAAATATACGAATATAGAAGTTCGTTACGCAAGTTAATTTGTAAATTACGTCAGAACCAAATTTAGAGACAGCCATTTAGCAAAAGAAAAGTAAAATTTTTATGCAAATTTTGTTTTATTTATTCAATGACGGTGAGCCAAAATAAAAGCTGCATTAACTAAAAATCGATCAGAAATTAAATAAAAAAAAACAGGTTTTTTAAACTGAAAGTAAGGAGCGACATTAAAACTTAAAATAAACAGAAATTATTCCGTATATGAAAGGGGCTGTCCCCTCCTCAACGCCTCGCTCTTCACGCTAAAGTTTGACTCTGTCTCACAACTTTATTTTTTAAAACAATAAAAAACTTTAGCGTAAAGAGCGAGGCGTTGAGGAGGGGACAGCCCCTTTGATATACGGAATAATTACTGCTCGTTTTAAGTTTTAATGTCGCTCCTTACTTTCAGTTAAAAAAACATATTTTTTTATTTAATTGTAGTAAGGAGCAATGCGGCTCAACAGTAACCGAATCTCTTAAAAAACAATATTTTCATACTAATAGATAGATCAAAGGATTATTCTGTTATTCTGTTGAATACAGATATATAAAATTGATTATGTTTAGTGTTACCTATCAAAAGATACGAGTCTGACAAAATGTGGCTTATTTTTGAAAAAGGGAAAAACATCCCCTAAAATTCAAGAAATCTTAACGAAAATCACACCAGATTCAGTGTAAGAGAGCCCTACTATAGTGGTTTCAAGCTTCTGCATACATAAATGTGGAATTTTCCATTTTGTGGATCAAGGATGCGTGTCTATTTTTATATGAAGGTACAGACGCAAAGATGGATTGACGAATGTATCAATATACTTCGAAAAACTAAGTATATTTCTTGTCTGGAAAAAAAAATGGGAATCTAAGAAAAAAAAAATGGTTTCTACTTGTTCTTGAGCCGAGCCTACTGAGTGTGAGTTTTAAATATTTATACCGGAGAGAATTATCTGAAGCAGTTTTTCAAAACTTACGTTCTTCTGAGCAATATTTCTAATTTCAATTAGAAATCAAAAGAAAGCTTCGTCCTGGAATGCAATTAGGCAGGTTTGAAACAGTTCGTGGTAACGAACTGTAAGTAAGGAGCAACCCAACCCGGCTAAATAGTAACCGAAACTATAAAAAAAACGGCATTTTGATACCAATAGATATATCAAACGAATTGGAGTTTTATGCTGATTTCAAATATATAAGTTTCATTAAGTTTAGACTTAATTTTTAGAATATTTGCCTGATTTCTGAAAAAGAGGGAATAACCCCCCTAAAAGACTGAGAATCTTTATGAAAATTACACCATCAGATTCAGAGTATTAGAGATCCCTACTGCAGAAGTTTCAAGCCCCTATTTTTTGTATTTTTTGCCAGAAGAAAGATCACGGATGCGTGTTTATTTGTTTGTATTTCCCAGGGGTGATCTTATCGATCCAGTGCTCCTAGATTATCGTAACAGAGCTCCTTCGGACGGAAATTAAAAGTTCTAGTGCCCTTATTAAGTGACCCAAAAATTGGAGGGCAACCAGGTCCCCTCCCACGCCCCTATTTTTCTGAAAATCGTTCGATCAAATTTTTAAGATAGCCGTTTTGTTCGGGATAGTCTAAAGGCCAAAAAAATATCCCTTTAGAGATACCAGGACCCCCCCCCCCCCACTGCCCCTGGGAAAAGGTCCTTAAGTTACAAAATTTGTCTTTTTTTTAGGTATAGTATTTGTTACTGGGAAGTATGTACACTTTTTTTGGGGGGGGGGGATTTTCTCTGGTGGGAATTTCCACGAGGATAATTTTTTATGGGGAAGTAAGTTTCCAGGAGAATTTTTCAGGGGAAATTTTACACTGGGGTACTTCGCCAGAAGTTCTATACGAAACTCTTCTCATGTCTTGCTTTCTCATTGCCTAATCAATTCTAGGCATGGAGATGTTACGGGTAATTGTCCAGGGTAAAGTTTCACCAGGATTAGATTGTCTAGAGAATAAATCCTTGGAGAGGGGGGATTTTTCAGTGGAGGAGTAGCCAGATTTCCTGACATTATTTGAAAAACTATCAGAAATTAAATTAAAAAACAAGTTTTTTCAACTGAAAGTAAGGAGCAATATAAAAACTTAAAACGAACAGAAATCATTCCATATATGAAAGGGGCTGTCCCCTCATCAACACCCGCTCTTTATGTTAAAGATAACCCCTTTATCACAACTCCTCTTTGTCAACTGCCTCTTTTTGACAGCCTCTTTCATATATGGAATAATTTCTGTTCGTTTTAAGTTTTAATGTTGCTCCTTACTCTCAGTTGAAAAAACTTGTTTTTTTTTATTTAATCAGTTTGAAAATGTAGATACTCTGAATACAATAATTCTAAAAGTCTAGATAGAATGTATTTGAAATGTCCAATGGCCCTCTGGCCCAATCGCCAAAATATGTGTTCTTCTAGAGGGAAAATATTTAATTGTTTAAATCCAAAAAACGAGGATTTTTCCAATAGCCCAAAAGCGCTACCTTGTGATGTTACATAGGAATTTCCAAGATGTTCAACAGTATTTCCTCTTTAAAACTTGATGCAAAAGGTACCCAACACCCAAACCTGCCCGACCCCCCTGTTTAAAGGGTTCACTCTAAAACGGGTCCGAAAGTGCTACCATCTGATTTAACCTAGCAAACTAAAGAAAGTCAAATAGTTTTAATCTGTAAAGATGGAGTTAAAAGATGGATATGTGGTCCTCCAACACCTAACATCTCCCTGCAAGTTGTTTAGCAAAAAGGTATAGGGTGACAGTTTCAGTTGCAGTCATGCAATATTTTCCAATCAGTGTTATTGGGGTATAAAGTAGGCCCGGCCCGTTGGAGGAGTAGGGTCTATCTACTCCACCAGCAATCCGTAACAATCCTAAGAACTTTATCTACTAAAGCTATTAGTACTTAGTAAACAACAAAAAAGAGCTTGTCAAAACATAATATATAAACTTATTTCAAAACTTTTAGACTTGAAACAAGTTTCCAAATACGTTTCTAACCAAAACAAGTTTCCATGTCAAGTTTTCCAACTTCTGGCAAAGATAAGTTTGTGACAATCTAGGTAGTGGAGTCTATAGTGTAGTGAAAGTTACAAATGCAACAACAATTAACAGTTCCAAGTGCAAATTGAAGAGCACCGTAACTTTATAGAATAAGCTCTTAAGTTTAGAAAACCTCTTGGGACTTGTGCTTTGGTATATTTTCAATCACTATACCCATTTAATGGAATCTGAGAACGTATTGGTTAATTTCTAAAGACTGAGTTTTAAACAAACGGGCAAGAGAAACCATTGAGATAAAAACACACTTTTTCAAAGTTAGTAATAAGTATACATGCAGGAAACCCAAGTGTTTATTAAATTTTTGTTAAGATTTAACAAAATCAACCTGTTATGAAAAAATAATGTAACTGTCATATAAAGCCCCTAAGTGAATGAATTAAATTCAATACTTAAAAAAATCATGCAATGGGTTTTTAGCAAGAGCATCATTTCTCAACAGAATTAATATGTCTTTTTTATTAGTTTAACTTCAGTTACATTCTAGATTTGATAAAAGTAACTCCAATAGGGTGACATTTTGTTACTGCTTGGAATCTTCAGGAGTAACAATTGTGCTTTGGGATTTACTTAGAATTTTTGAGGGATGGGAACTAAAGCGCTTAATGAAGGGCGATGAAAGAAAGACAAAGCGTTTTTCCCGTAAAAGCTTTGTCGGCGGAACTGACCAAAGGTTCTAGAAATACGACACACTGTCAAGGGCCCGCAAGTCTAATTATCTTTTGATTCTGTACAGTAATTTATTAGTGCTAGGGAATTGGAACTTTATTTCTCTCAGATTCTCAAACCAAAACCAGATGGTTTTCAAACAGTTCGTGGTAACGAACTGTAAGTAAGAAACGACCCGGCTCAATAGCAATCGAAACTCTAAAAAAACGGAATTAAAAGAATCCGATTATTATGCTGATTTCAAATATATAAGTTTCACTAAATTTAGCCTAACCCATCAAAAGTTAAGAGCCTGAAAAAATTTACCTTATTTTCAAAAAAAGGGGGAAACACCCTCTAAGAGTGATACAATATTGAAGAAAATCAATCCTTCAGATTCAGCGTAACAGAAAACCCTACTGTAGATGTTTCAAGCTCCTATCTGCAAAAATATAGAATTTTTATTTTTTACCAGAAGAAAGATCACGGATGCGTATTTATTTGTTTTTTGTTTTTTTTTTCCAGGGGTTATCGTATCGATCCAGTAGTCCTAGATTATCGTGAGAGGGCTCATTCAAACGGAAATTACAAATTCTAGTGCCCTTTTTAAGTGACCAAAAGATTTGGACGGCAACTTGGCCCCCTCCCACGCTCATTTTTCCCACAGTCACCGAATAAAAATTTTAACCCTCAGTTTCCGGGGAAAGGGCTGTAAGCTATGAACTTTGCCCATTGTTTACATATAGTATTGGTTATTGGGAAGTATACAGACGTTTTCAGGATGTATTTTTTCTAGGTTGAGGGGGGGAGAAGTCGGAGACGGGGGTTACGTGGGAGGATCCTTCCATGGAGGATGTTTCCTTGGGGGAAGAAACATTTCTAAGAAGGAGGCGCCGGATTTCCCAGCATTATTTAAAAAACGATCAGAAATTAAACAAAAAAACAAGTTCTTTCAACTGAAAGTAGAGAGCAACATTAAAATTTAAAACGAACAAAAATTATTACGTATATGAGGGGCTTCGCCCCCTAGTCAATACCTCGCTTTTTACGCTAAAGTTTATTTTTAGTATTTTCAGAAGAGCTATCTATTCTAATTAAACGGCCTTTTTGGTTCAGGGATTTGTAATTCGAACAAAATTCGAACCTTAGCTTAGAGAGCGAGGTATTGACTAGAGGGGCGAGCCCCTCGTATATATATAATTTCTGTTCGTTTCAAGTTTTAATGTTGCTCCTTACTTTCAGTTTAAAAAATTGTTTTTTTTTTCTATATTGAACGAGCACTGTCTATCAAGGTTGCCTATTATAGCCAGTAGGCAGTAGCTAGTAAAGTCATTGTGACTCCTTGGAATGAAATATTTAACAAGAGACCCTTGACAAATTCTTAATGCAGTGAAAATAGTATTGCACCAAAGTTGTATTTTTACACTGATTTAAATAAACTCATCTTTTTTGAAAACTAATCTTATTTTATATTTATATAAGAACTAGTGATATCTGGTTCTTCCTTAAAATTCTCCCATGCATTCCAAATACACTTAGGGGAAAACCAAAACGTATGGTAAAGTATTAAATCGTGAAGTTTCTCGCTGCCCCTTTGCAAGAGTTTCATGTCTTATCCTGGATTATGTATAAGGGCATGGACATATTCTGAATCGTTCCCTGAATGGCAATTTTGATTTAATATTCTATATTATTGTTTTTTAATCCGACAAATGAGAGATGTTGTCTTCTTCATAAAGTAATAACATTTATGCATTTATGCAACGTGCACATTTTTGGCAATATCAATTGTGCCTAATCCCACCACTAGCAAGGATTGCTGAGGAACGCATTAAATAATCCATTTTCTATAACGTTTACACAAAGCAGTTTTAAGCAAAGAAGAAAAGCTCTAACCTTGAAGTCCAGCACGGAATGTCATTTCAACTTCTGGAGAAACGTTAGGACTCACTGAGCGTCCATCGGCTAAAGTTCTTATTTTTCTTTGTAAGGCATTGGCAGATGACATTGCATCACCATAGTACTGTCCAGAGTATGATCTCTTCCATGGGTCCCCAACTGAAATTTTAGATTGATGCCGTTACTATCTTCAGCTTATGGCTGAAGATAGTAACGATAGTATAGTATAGTTTTGGCTGAAGATAGTAACGTTACCATCTTCAGCTTATGGCAGATGACATTGCATCACCGTAGTACTGTCCAGAGTATGATCTCTTCCATGGGTCCCCAACTGAAATTTTAGATTGATGCCGTTACTATCTTCAGCTTATGGCTGCTTTCAGTGGAGTGTCATTGGGTAACAAATTCAATATGTAATTATAGAATCCAGAATATTGTTTGGATTTGAAGAGAAATGGAATGGAGAATCATACACAAACTTAGCAATGGAAAACCCACCTTTTAATATATTCAAAAATTTGATGTCGAAACGCTAGACTGACTCTTAGTTTTAAATAATCGCAAGTATATTTTCAGCCAATGAAGATTAATGACATAATTCCAAAAATTATTTGCTGTTGAACAGTGAATAAATTTTCTTATGATGCAATTTACCCAAGTCCATCCTAGCATAGCCTACACTAAGAAAATTCTCTAGGCTCAAGGACATCTGGACGCATCGACAAATTTTTGAGATTGTTTTGGCTAGATATTCGGTGCATACAATCAAAAGCAGGCCACAATAACCCTTTTAACTAAGAAGAATTATACGATTTGATTCAAGAAAAAAAACCCGAAAAACCTAAGATAAACATAAAGCTATTGTGAAAAAAGGCAGCGCAATACCACTCCCTAAGTAAAGAGTGAAGTATTTTTTTTTTGTAAATCTTTTGTCTCTCTGTACTTTTTTTGTATCAATATAATACATTTATTTCACCAATGTATGTCGCATGAAAACAGTTGTCGTAGGAGCTTCTGAGGGGAGTAGTGTGCTATATCTACGTCCTGATTGCACTCCTTATTTGGGGACTAAAAGCTATCCTATACGTCTTGATTACACACCTTATTTGGGTATTACTAACTAGAGCATTGAAATCAGGTTGTACTATTTATTATAGCGAGCGCAAAGAATTTTGGAACAGCAGTTCACTGACATTTTTATTGTATACATGCTAGCAGGTTATTGTGTAACAATATCAGTTTTGAAACAGCTTCAAAATGAACAAGCAATTTTCAAATGTAAGTAATTATGAATTATATATATGCCTTACCTTTAGTAGTTTTACCGTTTGAGAAAAATCCAAATTCTTCATAAATCAATTTTACAATAAGACAATTGTGAAGGTAGACAATTATGAAGCAAAAAACAAAAGAAAGATGTCTTACTTTAAATGATAGTTCAAGATGCGTCTTGTGTAATATATTAAGAATATGTGTTCTGTATATATATATATATATATATATATATATATATATATATATATATATATATATATATATATATATATATATATATATATATATATATATATATATATATATATATATATATATATATATTTATATATATATATATATATATATATATATATATATATATATATATATATATATATATATATATATATATATATATGTATATATATATTGATTTGAATTAAAATCATCAAAGATATAGGTTAATATTAAAACAAATGTTTAGGAGAGGAGGAGGGGGTTTATGTAATACTTGAGTTAACCTCTTCCCATTCTTTTTGGGGACGACCTGGTCAAGATGGTGGTTGAAAAATGTAAGTTTTGTTAAAACAAGAAATAATGACTTCAAAAGGTGAAATTTTTAGTTTCAAGCATTCTCTTTAATATAGCTCAATTACGCAATTAAAATTATTTCCCCGGATCGCTACTAGGTGGCTTGAAATCCAAAATAGTGGATAAAAAATTCAAGTTTATCAAAATGAGAAACAAACAGATGTATCTTAACCATATGTGCTAAATTTTTTTAGAACTAAAACCCAAGTTTCTTACATGATCAAATATTTTTAACAAATCACATATATCTTAGCCGTATATGTTATTATTTGTCAAAACTAAAGATAAATATTGTTTACTCTCTATGCATTCTATTTTCTTTCACATTCACCGGCAGCAGAAGAACATAAATGACTATTAAAATTATATTTATTATTTTAGACTTCTTCACTATCCAAATGTAGATTCTTCACTATCCAATGTGTGTAGATTCTTCACTATCCAGTGATTCTTCACTATCCACTAATGTAGATTCTTCACTATCCAAACGACCCAAGAAAATCATAATAGTGATACTTGAAACACCACGAGCAATGAATCCCATAGTCAATCTGGGGGAAGATAGGGGTGAAATACTACCCCCTGTATATGTAGATCCTCAGTTATGGATGCGCTTATCAACATATTAGAGAATATCTCCATCCCAAGGATCTCTATGATACAAGATAACCCAACAAACTTCCAAAAGTCATTGACGAACTCGTTCAAATATATCAGAATGACTCTGATGATGCATTTAAGGAGTTTGATTTAGATACAATATGTACTAATCACTCACCTCCATTGAATATTGAAAGAGTAAGCTCATTTCAAGCTAATGATTCTACTAATGTGTTGACTATTTACACAAATTATATTAGTGAGTCATTTATCCGTGATTAGGATAGTACTTTTGAAAAATGTGATTTGGATGCAATATGTATTAATCATACCCCTCCACATAAAAAAAGCTAGTACGATATATCGAACCCACAAATATCAAGTCCCTCAATTATTAGTCCTAACTTCACTGGTGGAAGGAAACGTGCAATATACTTTCAAAAAATATAAAAAAATATAGACCCTCTAATATTTTTTGGGAATTAATGGAAGTTTGCTCTGCTTAAATCAGCTTTTAAGGCTAAAGTATTCTATTAATGTTTGTAAATTATATAAATGTATACATGTATATAAAACATATATGAACAAATTGATTTGGATCCAATATATATTAATCATACCCCTCCAGATAAAAAAGGCCAGTACGATATATCGAACCCACAAATATCAAGTCAGTCAATTATTAGTCCTAACTTCACTAATGGAAGGAAACATGTAAGAGACTTTCAAATAAATATAAAAAAAAAGTATGCACCATCTAATAGTTTTGGGGAGTTTACGGATGTTGGCCTTGCTAAAATCTGCTTTTAAGGCTAAAGTATTCTATCAATGTTTGTAAATTTTATATATTAATAAAAAATATATGTGTATATAAAAAATTCCTTTTTCGTAATTCAATTTGCATGTTCATGAAAGAATTCCTACAATCAAGAAGTCTATGTTGATAGAAGGGGTCATCAAGAAGTATCAGAAAATTAATAAAAAGACCTTTGAAGACACAAAATCACACAAAGACAGACATAGAGACAAACAAGCCATCTTTCAGTATGTTCTAACGAAATTAACAAAGATGTATATATTTAAACGATGATATGACAGCCCAATGAGGGAAGTGATACATGCTCAAATGTTTTTAACAGGTCCTAGTTACTTAAGATATGTTTTAAATTTAGGACACCGTTTGAGACATGAAGAAACTCACACACTAGTTATGTAACGTATTCTATTGGGATCAGTGAACTACTACTTTTTGCAATTACGAAACAAGTCTATTTAGCTTTGAGCAAAGGTATAAAATTTTGATGAAGCACTTCTCTACTTAAATAGTACTCAATAGCTTCTTAGTATGACAGTGCATTTATTGGTTTGAACAAATCAACTTGGTGTGCTATATTCGTGTGTGCATTTATGCTGTTGTCTGTGGAACATGAAGAAATTGACTGTTATTACTGGAAACTGAATAATAGTCGAAAGTGATTGTAGGGCAGATAGCCCCCCCCCCTCACGCCCATCATTCCCTCAAACACATCCAATCAAAATTTTGAGATAGCCATTTTGTTCAGCGTAGTTGATTTCCGGATAGAAAATATGTTTTTGAGAAGGACACTCCCCCACAACCCTCAGGGCTCATAGCGATTTTGTTCAGCTTAGTTGATTTCAAGATAGAAAATATGTTTTTGAGGAGGATACTCCCCCAAAACCCTCGGGGCAAGGGTTTTAAGTTATGCCCCGAGGGCATATAAGAACGATGTTGGCACAATGTACTGTGTATTATTTTTTTCCTTTAGAGGGCATTTCATATGGAAGGGGTCGTCGTAGAAAATTCGAAAATGGGCTCATTCGATTGGAAATTGAGAGTTCTAGTGCCCTTTTTAATAGTCGAAAGTGATTGGAGGGCAACTAACCCCCTCCCCCCCAAACACAAACACATCATTCCCCCAAACACACCCAATAAAAATTTTGAGATAGCCATTTTGTTCAGCGCAGTTGATTTCCAGATAGAAAATATAATTTTGAGGAGGATACTCCCCAACAACCCTCAGGGCAAGAATTATAAGTTATGCCCTGGGGGCATATAAACGTTTTTATAGAAGGCGTTGTACTAGAAACTTCAAAACAGGCTCATTCAATTGAAAATTCGAAGGGCTTGTACCCTTTTTAATAGTCGAAAGTGATTGGAGGGCAACTAGCCCCACACGCCCATTATTCACCCAAACAAATCCAATAAAAATTTTGAGATGTCCATTTTGTTCAGCGTAGTTGATTTCCAGATAGAAAATATGTCTTTGAGGAGGACACTCCCGCACTACCCTCAGGGCAAGGGTTTCAAGTTATGCCCTGGGGGCATATAAGGTTTTTACAGAAGGCGTTGTCGTAGAAACTACAAAAATGGCTCATTCGATTGGAAATTCAAAGGGCTAGTGTCCTTTTTGATAGTCGAAAGTGATTGGAGGGCAACTAGCCCCCCCCCCTCTACTCCCATCATTTCCCCAAACACATCCAATCAATGTTTTGAGATAGCGATTTTGTTAAGCGTAGCTGATTTACAGATAGAAAATATATTTTTAAAGAGGACACTCCCCCACAGCCCTCAGGGCAAGGGTTCATATTTATGCCCTGGGGGCATATAAGATTTTTAAAGAAGGCTTTGTCGTAGAAACTTCTAAAAAAGCTCACTCCATTGGAAATTCAAAGGGCTAGCACCCTCAATATTTTAAGATAGCGATTTTGTTCAGCGTACTTGATTTCCAGATAGAAAATATGTTTTTGAGGAGGACACTCCCCCACAGCCCTCGGGGCAAGTGTTTAAAGTTATGCCCTGGGGGAATATAAGGTTTTTAATGAAGGCGTTGTCGTAGAAACTTCTAAAAAAGCTCATTCCATTGGAAATTCAAAGGGCTAGTAGCCTTTTTAATAGTCAAAAGTGATTGGAGGGCAACTAGCCCCCCCACCCACTATTCCCCCAAACACACCCAATCAAAATTTTGTATTATTTTTTTTCCTTTAGAGGGCACTTCATATGTAAGGGGTGGTCGTAGAAACTTCAAAAGGGGCTCATTCGATTGGAAATTGAGAGTTCTAGTGCCCTTTTTAATAGTCGAAAGTGATTGGAGGGCAACTAGCCCCCCCCACACCCATCATTCCCCCATACGCATCCAATCAAAATTTTGAGATAGCCATTTTGTTCAGCGTAGTTTATTTCCAGATAGAAAATATGTTTTTGATCAGGACACACCCCCACAGCACTCAGGGTAAGGGTTTTAAGTTATGCCCTGGGGGCATATAAGGTTTTTAAAGAAGGCTTTGTCGTAGAAACTTCTAAAAAAGCTAATTCGATTGGAAATTCAAAGGGCTAGTGCACTTTTTAATAGTCAAAAGTGATTGGAGGGCAACTAGCCCCCCCCCCAAGTCCATCATTCCCCCAAACACATCCAATAAAAATTTTGAATAAGCCATTTTGTTCAGCGTAGTTGATTTTCAGATAGAAAATATCTTTTGAGGAGGACACTCCCCCACAACCCTCGGGGCAAGGGTTTTAATTTATGCCTTGGGGGCATATAAGATATTTATAGAGGGCGTTGTCGTAGAAACTTCAAAACAAGCTCATTCGATAGAAAATTCGAAAGGCTAGCACCCTTTTTAATAGTCGAAAGTGACTGGAGGGCAACTAGCCCCCCCTTCCCCTCACGCCCATCATTCCCCCAAACACATCCAATCAAAATTTTGAGAGAGCGATTTTGTTAAGCATATTTGATTTCCAGATAGAAAATATGTTGAGGAGGATACTTTTGAGAATGATACTCCCCCACAACCCTTGGGGCAAGGGTTTTAAATTATGCCCTGACGGCATATAAGAAAGATGTTGGTACAATGTACTGTGTATTATTTTTGTTTCCTTTAGAGGGCACTTCATATGGAAGGGGTCGTCGTAGAAAATTCAAAAAGGGCTCATTCCATTGGGAATTTAGAGTTCTAGTGCCCTTTTTAATAGTCAAAAGTTATTGGAGGGCAACTAGCCCCCCCACGCCCATCATTCCCCCAAACACATCCAATCAAAATTTTGAGATAGCAATTTCGTTCAGCGTAGTTGATTTCCAGATATAAAATATGTTTTGAGAAGGACACTCCCCCAGAGCCCTCAGGGCAAGGGTTTAAAGTTATGCCCTGGGGGCATATAAGGTTTTTATAGAAGGCGTTGTCGTAGAAACTTCTAAAAAAGCTCATTCAATTGGAAATTCAAAGGGCTAGTGCCCTTTTTAATAGTTGAAAGTGATTGGAGGGCAACAAGCCCCCCCCCGCGTCCATCATTCCCCAAAACACATCCAATCAAAATTTTGAGATGGCCATTTTTTCAGCGTAGTTGATTTCCAGATAGAAAATATGTTTTTGAGGAGGACACTCCCCCACAACCCTCAGGGCAAGGGTTTTAAGTTATGCCCTGGGGGCATATAAGGTTTTTATAGAAGGCGTTGTCGTAGAAACTTCAGAACAGGCTCATTCGATAGGAAATTAGAAAGGCTAGTACCCTTTTTAATAGTCGAAAGTTATTGGAGGGCAACTAGCCCCCCCCACGGCCATCATTCCCCCAAACACATCCAATCAAAATTTTGAGATAGCAATTTTGTTTGGCGTAGTTGATTTCCAGATACAAAATATACTTTTGAGGAGGATACTACCCCACAACCCTTGGGGCAAGGGTTTTAAATTATGCCCTGAGGGCATATAAGAACGATGTTGGCACAATGTACTATGTATTATTTTTTTTTCCTTTAGAGGGCACTTCACATGGAAGGGGTCGTGGTAAAAACTTCAAAACGGGCTCATTCGACTAGAAATTGAGAGTTCTAGTGCCCTTTTAATAGTCGAAAGTGATTGGAGGGCAACTACCCCCCCCCCCCACGCCCATCATTCCCCCAAACACAACCAATCAAAATTTTGAGACAGCCGTTTTGTTCAGCGTAGTTGATTTCCAGATAGAAAATATGTTTTTGAGGAGGACACTCCCCCAGAGCTCTCAGGGCAAGGGTTTAAAGTTATGCCCTGGTAGTATATAAGGTTTTCAAAGAAGGCGTTGTCGTAGAAACTTCTAAACAAGCTCATTCGATTTGAAATTCAAAGGGCTACAACTCTATCTTGAAATTCAAGATAAAAATTCTATCGATTTGAAATTCAAAGGGCTTCTTACAACTCTATCTTGGTTTAGCACAATGTCAAAATATTCTACCCATCTCTCTTTAACTTTTTCTTTGTCACTAATTGTGGCCCCGTTCCTATCTGTAACTGGGACAAGTCCGAATTGACTACTCCCTCTCAATTTGTTAACGTGCCAGTACAATATTTTACTATTATGCCGTCTAGCTGCATCTTCCAGATCCTCGGCAATTTTATCCATGGCCTCCACTTCACACCTCCTTAGTTCATATTTTGATGCTTTCTCCACTTTCTTTACATTCCTTTTGTTTTCATATGATCTATCACTCCGATAATTCTTGTACAAGCCACTCTCAAGTTAGTATTCAACTTTTATGTTCCTGGAGAGTTTCTCTCAAATTCTTATCCTGGAGTCTACCAACATCATATTTTTCCGGGAGGTAGTTATGGGAGGTAGCTTTAAATTAACCCTTGACACTACTAGATGGTGATCTTTACTTTTAACATCAATAACAGCACTTCTATATACCCTAGTATCTTGTATTGATCCTGCCTGTCTTCGGTTTACCATAACATAATCAATAAGGTTTACTGTCTTACTATCACGTGAATATAATGTTAACTTATTGGCCATTTTATGACCAAACATCGTATTGGTTATGACTAGATTGTTATACCTACAAAATTGCAAACTCTATCCCTATTTCTACCGACCTGGGCGTTAAAATCTCCTAGTAGGAACATCATTTCTATCTGGAACCCTGTCTATTTGCTCCTGTAACTGTCAGCAAAACTCATCTGAGTCACTAGTACCTCCGTCAGTCGGTTCTACAGGGGCACATGGTATACTACTATAACTGATACCCTGAACTTTCTAGTCATAAAATGAGCATTTAGTATTCTATTATTAATACCTTCCCAGCCTAAACAAGACTTAGCAGCTTCCTTATTCATTATGAGCCCTACTCCCTGTCTATATACCCCATCCTTCCTGCCTGAGTAAACAAATTCTATATCACCTATTTCATGCTTCTTATTCCTTGGATATGAGTTTCTGAAACTCTTATTAAGTCCAGTTCGAATCGTCTGAATTCGTCAGTCAAAATGTCGATACGATAGTTGTTTTTTAACGTCGTAACATTCCAAGCTTCAATTGTCATTTTCTTTAAACCATTGAAATATTTTGGCCTCAGGAATAGCAATACTCCCGGATACCAGTGCAGGGCGAGGATCACATATCTTCTCAAGTCTACATCGAAGCGCTTAAGCCATCTTAGAACCAGACAGCAAGAACTCCCTGGGATCTCCAGTATGAATGGAGGCTTTGTGTAATCCCTGGCCCATTTTGGTCACAACATAATTTTCAGCACTTGGCAATGCTCTTCTATCAACAAGAGTCGAAATCCTACACAGGTAGTCTCAAGCATATTACCTCCAACTCATTATATATTCATACCTACAAATATTATGCTGCTACGGCGAGGCAGCCCATAGTAGATAAATTGGTTAGGAAGAGGTTTTTCAGCCCGAGAACGGCCGTCAAAACAGACCAAGCCCAGATATATTATCCATCAATCAGATATCTATGCGAACTGTCTGCTAGCATTTTTTTAAGATTTGTTAAAAACTGAAAACAGAAAGATACCTGTATCAAACAGTTCGTGGTAACGAACTGTAAGTAAGGAGCGACCCGGCTCAATGGTAACCGAAACTCTAGAAAACGGTATTTTGATACAAATAGATACATCAAAAGAATCAGATTTTAATGCTGATTTCAAATATATAAGTTTCATCAAGTTTAATTCTACCCATCAAAAGTTAGGCGCCTGAGAAAATTTGGCTGATTTTCGAAAAAAGGAGGAAAGACCCCCTAAAAGTTATAGAACCGTAATGAAAATCACACCATCATATTCAGCGTATCAGAGAACCCTACTGTAGAGGTTTCAAGCTCCCATCTACAAAAATGTGGAATTTTGCATTTTTTGCCAGAAGAAAGATCACGGGTGCGTGTTTATTTGTTTGTTTGTTTTTGTTTTTTTTTTTCCCAGGGGTGATCGTATCGACCCAGTTGTCCTAGAATATTGTGGGAGGGCTCATTGGAATGGAAATTAAAAGTTCTAGTGCCCTTTTTAAGTGACCAAAAAAAAATGGAGGGCAACTAGGCCCCCTCCCACGCTCATTTTTTTCCCAAAGTCACCTGATCAAAATTTTGAGATAGCCATTTTGTTCAGCATGTTCGAAAATATAATAAGTATGTCTTTTAGGATGACTTAATCCCCCAAAATTCCCGGGGGGAGGGCTGAAAGTTATGAACTTTACCCTATGTTAACATATAGTATTGGTTATTTGGAAGTATACAGACGTTTTCAGGGGAGATTTTTCCCGGTAGTGGGGGAGGGGGGAGGATGGGTCGGGGGTTATGTGGGAGGATCTTTCCATGAAGGAAGTTTTCATGGGGGAAGGGACATTGCTATGAAGGGGACGCCGGACTTGCCAGCATTATTTAAAAAAAAATCAGAAATTTAATATAAAAAAACAAGTATTTCAACTGCAATAGCAGCAACATCGAAACTTCAAACGAACAGAAAATATTACATATATGATTGGGTTCACCCCGTAGTCAATACCTCGCTCTTTAAGCCAAAGATTTTTTAGTACTTTCATAAGAGCTATTTATTCTAATTAACGGCCTTTGTGATTAAGCGGTCATTTTTAAAGAATTGGAACAAAATTCGAACTTTCGCTTAAAGAGCAAGGTATTGACTAGGGGGCGAACCCCCTAATAAACAAATTAAAAATATATGAATATAGAACTTCGTTACGTAAGTTAATTCGTAAGTTACGTATATTTATTACTAATAAAAACGTTCGTAAATAAAATTAAACAAGTTTCGAGAAAGCCATTTAACTAAATAAAAGTATATTAATATGAAAATTTTGTTTTAATTATTCATGTACGGTGAACCAAGATCAAAACCTGCATTTATTCAAAAACGTTCAAAAATTAAATAAAAAAACAAGTTTTTTAAACTGAAAGTAAGGAGCGACATTAAAACTTAAAACGAACAGAAATTATTCCGTATATGAAAGGGACTATCCCCTCCTCAACGCCTCGCTCTTTACGCTAAAGTTTGACTCTGTCTCACAACTTTATTTTTTAAAACAATAAAAACTTTAGCGTAAAGAGCGAGGCGTTGAGGAGGGGACAGTCCCTTTCATATACGTATATTTATTACTAATAAAAACGTTCGTAAATAAAATTAAACAAGTTTCGAGAAAGCCATTTAACTAAATAAAATTAAATTAATATGAAAATTTTGTTTTAATTATTCATGTACGGTGAGCCAAGATCAAAACCTGCATTTATTAAAAAACGTTCAAAAATTAAATAAAAAAAACAAGTTTTTTAAACTGAAAGTAAGGAGCGACATTAAAACTTAAAACGAACAGAAATTATTCCGTATATGAAAGGGGCTGTCCCCTCCTCAACGCCTCGCTCTTTACGCTAAAGTTTGACTCTGTCTCACAACTTTATTTTTTAAAACAATAAAAACTTTAGCGTAAAGAGCGAGGCGTTGAGGAGGGGACAGCCCCTTTCATATACGGAATAATTTCTGTTCGTTTTAAGTTTTAATGTCGCTCCTTACTTTAAGTTTAAAAAACTTGTTTTTTTTATTTAATAACTAGAAGGATCCGCTTAAATACCAGTCTTAGATAATGCTATAACATTTTCTTTTTCTAACAGCTTAGGAAAAATACCATTTATCAATGATAGATTAAAAATATATGTCAACACATATGAAACTAGACGCTAGTTAAAGTTGAAAACCCAAATTCATCCACAAAAAAAAACTCCGTTCAAGCTTTACATTATTTTTTTTTGTCAATTTAGGAAAAATCTAGGGAAAATTAAACGATCTTTCCATAAATTAGTCATTACCTGGAATAAAAGGAGAATTCAGCTGCTATTAATAATCGATAGAATTCTAGAGCCAACATTGCTAAAATAGTCGCTAAACGGCCTTAAAATATTTTTTCAGCTCTACAATTTTTTCCCTAGGATATCAATATTAGTACTTTCACGACTATGAGATGCATTTTTCATTTATAAGTTGTCAGATCAAAAGATGCAGCATCTGTGTCATCAGAACCCTAAGTCGAACTCCAATCATGGTCATCAAAAAGATGCCGAGGGACTGTTCAGTTTAACTGAATTATTTATTCTAATTTCGGTTTGTTTTGGTTATCATTATTTTATATTAATAGAGATTTTTGTTCGATTCACACTTGAACTACTACTTGACTTTATTTCCGTTTGTTTCTGGTTTAATGAGGCTCTTTGCTTTTCTTTGGAAACTTTTTGAGAAAAAAGTATTTTTTGTTAAAGCAAAAAATGTTGTATTCTATCTGATAGCTGATTATCAACTGGGCTGACTCTTATTTTGAAGACTATATACATTATTACTATTATTATTGTGTACTTCTATCTCATAATATTACTCAGTATGAATAATGTATAATTATGAGTCCTATTCAGGAACAAATAGGATATACGAAAATCAAATTAAAGCATTTCAATAAATGGATAAGAAAAACTACGTCGGACAAAACAAAGAACAAGAGGCAAGATAAAGGGTTAAAATGAATAAAAGGATAAAGTGAAGGTGTTTGGAAAAGGAAGAGATAATGAGAATAAAGACAGGTATAGCAAACAATTTTGTCAGAAGGATATACTATTCACAATTTCTGATAAGGCTCAAAGACCTGAGCATTTTTTGTGTTCTTCAATAGTGTGCATCTATATTGTGTATTTGATTTTGAAACAAGGGAATGTTTTGATTAAAGTGTCCAAATAACAAATTTTATTTTCTTAAAATTCGTATTGTCATTTGCCTATGGATAGATGGTTCTAATAAGGCTCCACGCGCTATTTCATTCACCAATATGAATTAATCTACCCAAAATAGCAAAAACACTCAATAAAACGGTAAACACCCAAAACACAAAATAAATCAAAACCATGTCAAAGAAGCAACTTCACCCGTTTTAAATTAACTAGTTTGACAAAAGACAAAATATTTTTCTTACACAAACGTGGGTGAGGGTGGGTTCACAAATTTTTCGTCTCTTAATATTTGACGGAAAATAGCTAGAAAATAAAGTTTTTGTATTCCTACTTCCCACATATAGCTGTTATTTGTTTCCACCCATGTTTCCGTCCATCACAATTTTCTTATACAAGACCACAGTTCATATATTATCCAGTATGATCATTCTCTATTTCACCCATTATAAAAACCCGGACCGGGGTGCGAGTGCTCCGGAGAACGTTTTGGCAGATATAAACATGTTAGACATGCTAGACAGGTTAGTCTGTTTCCGACTGTTTCCATCAAAGTGCATTGAAACAAACGGAAATAAAGCTAATGCAGAAACAGGCTAAACAAGCTAAGGCAGAAATAAGTGGGAGGAGCTTTTTGTTCACGAAGACCAGAAATGATCTGCGATAAGCTTACTGGTATATTCTGTCTACTGTGTACAAGACGAAGAAAAAAACAAGAGAAGAACAACTGGATAAGACATGAGAAGAAAAACTAAGCATGAAGGGACAGGGAAAGAGAGGAAAAGAGCTTGGGGGGAGGAGGTTAAATATAATTAGATTGGTTTGGAAAATAGATTGGTAGAAAAAATATCTTTAAATAAAGACCATCGTATGTAAGAACGAAAATAGTGTATAAAGATAAAGTTGAAGACCTACCCACTGTGGCTTGATGTAAAAGAGCTGCAGCTGGAGTGTTATTGTATCCAGTGGAACTGACAGGTTTACTTGCCGCAAGCTCACCAGGATGAATTGGTTTGGGAACTACAATATGTGACCCAGGAATTTTCTGCACATAAAAATATAGTTACATTTCAACCTAATCAACTATATTCTAATTTACTGCTTATGGTCCATTAATTAATTTTACAAACCAAAATACCAAATACAGGTAAAATACAAATAAAAAATACAAATAAAAACCAAAATACAGGAACATTATGTCAAGTGACAGTGCAATAAAACTAAAAGAAAACTTTGTTTTTTATGTTTAAATCTTTAAATTGTATTGTCCCTTAATGATAGATCCTGAACAATAAAATCTAATAAAATCATCAAGAAGAAAACGTTTACAGGGGAGGGGGCCAATCACTAAAAATTGAATCTTGAGAAAAGCGAAAAGCATTTCCTATTGTTTTTGCTCTTTTTTGATAAGAGAGAGAAACTATTCTATGAATTGAACAAGTTTATACAGGGTTAATCAGTGGTTTAGTTAAGTAAACTTTCTTTATAATTTACTGGTAAGGGGTCAAAAATACAATACCAAAACGTGAACTTTCTAGGAATTTGTGGGTGTTAAAAAACTTTCTGCTTTGTCCTAGCTTTAGATATCTGATGATGTTGTCAGAAGAGGATCTAGAGGACCAAACTAATTATTTGTAATTTATTAGTAGTCCACTCGTGTGAAACAGTGGAGCATGAAAAGAAAACTATAAAACCAAATTAAAAAATACACTTTTAAAACAGCGGAAAGATCAACCAATGAAAAAAAAAACAATTGTAATCAGAATGTTATCGTAAAAATGAAAAGTTTGGTAATATATTTATAAAGTAGAAACTTTTATTGTTCAGGGACTGGATGTCTTCTACTTGAATTTCTGCATTTGCATCCTCTTGGCCATATCCTATTGATATATCATTGCATGTGAAGAAGAATACCGTGGACGAGCTAGGGGAGACCATGTGGTCCATAAGAAATAGCTCTTCCGGTAGCGACCTGGTGAGTCAAATATTCTGAAATATAGTTTTCCATTTCTCTCTAGTGTTCTAATATCACTAATAGTGATTCTTTTCGACAGGGTAAGATTTCAGATTCATTTGAAAATGCAAGAGTGGTACCGCTTTATAAAGATGGTAATGGAAATGATCTTGGTAAATAATTGATAAATATCTGTTTTGTCAGTTATTTCCCGAATTTAAAAACAGTTTTAGTACTTGGTTAACCCCTTTTTCTTGAGAAGTTTGATTTTTGGAATATTAATCAGTTTTTATTCCGAAACAATAGGAAGAACGGAGGATGTATTGATATTTGAGAGGTGCCCAAAATAAGAGCAGCTACTCCTTTGAGGAGAATTTTACTCCAGGATTGGCCCCCGATTGCACCATTCTGAACATACTACTTTGGACGGTAGATGTACTAGATGTCCTACTATATGTGGTTCTAGATGCTCAATGGCACGTCGTTGCTTCAGCTCACAATGCATATTAACCTATCTATAATGAACACATTCTGGTCAATATCTACCAAATCATATTATTCAGTTAGGACTAAAGTGAATACACCATTTGATGCCTTTTTTATGTTGATTACGAATATAATAAGCATTTCTATTGGAAATGAATTTCAGCCCCCCCCCCTATACATGCCAATTCAGGGTTAGGTTAGGTTAGGTCAGGTTAGGTTAGGTATAGCCTATATAGGGTGGGGGGCTAAAATTCATTTCCGATAGGAATGCTTATTATATTCGTAATCAGCATAAAAAAAATGCATCGAATGGTGTATTCACTTTATTCCTAACTCAATAATATGATTTGGTAGATATTGACCCACATTCTTTCAGCACAAGAAGGCCAACACTTTTAAATGGAAAAAGAGATACACGCACACCCTTGCTCAGATCGATTACATATTGATATACCTCAGATAGAGATCGTTGTAGTCAACTGTCGAGTTTCCAGAAGAGGGTGAAACTGGGTCAAAGAACGACTGAAACTATTTTCTTCTTGCTGACACGCTGAAGCTGAAGCTATCAAACTGCAAGAAAGCCAGATTACCCCTAGATATAAAAAACTTTAAATGGCAGATGAAGTGATAGAGAGGACATGGTTGACGATCAAAAATATTACACAAGATGTCGCTGCAAAAGCCTTTGGAAAAAAAAGACACTAAAAAGTGGTTCATTGTCAAAACACTCAACGTACTGCATGACAAGAAAAACATATTGAACAGCATGTTTTTCAGAGAACTCTGCAAGGAAGCTCATAAGCTGACAAGGAGGGGTGAAAACGGGTCATGTCTGGTCACAGACTTAGAAGAGACTGTAGCTACAAATGACACCTATAAACAATATGGAATCCTCTGAACTTGAAAAAGAAAAGGAATATCACCAGAGAAAATCAGATGGGACTCAGATGGGACTGAAAAGATCAGATGGGACTATCATCACAGGACATCTAGGATGAATGAACCGATGGAAAAAAAGCATTACAGGGATCAGTTAAATAGGAGAGTGTAGGCTACGCCTCAAACTTCCTCCGTTCAGTCCAGCTAAAATGTACAGCCAGCAGCTCCATCGCTCATGCAATAGCGTTCATGTAATGTAACTCCACCTTCGATACATGAAGTCAGAAGCACTGTTAAGAATCAAAATCCTATTTCTTTTTTTTAGTTTTGATTTTTATATATTTAGTTTATATATTTTTAAAATATTTTTATTATATATATTATAATTTATTACATATTTATATATATTATATATTTTATATATTTTTATTTAGTTTTATATATTGGGGCGAGTCATTCCTTGCGTACGGTTCGGTAGCATTAACTGTTTGAACATGCTTTTCATTGCTGGATGAATTTACTTCATGTAAACGAGACTCATTCTCTGACTCCTTCACAAAGTGAAGGGTGAGGAAAAGGCTTTTTTCGACTTTTTTGTCATACATACAAAAAAACAAGTATTTTTAAAATGGAAGGGGAAATCTTAACCTACGGTTCCTTTCCCGGCTTGACACCTCCAATCGGGACACCTTTCATCTTTTAAAGACAATTTGAAGAACCATAAATAATGGTGAAGCAGGCTAGTGTAAAATTATTGATTTCAAAATGAGAACTAGTTTTGGTGAAGCATTAAATTCAATGGACAGTTTTCAAGCATACCTAAGTAAATAGTTTCAGCAAAATATACATTTGAACGCCGGTTGAAAAAAATGTATATAACTGGTGGGCTATTTAGCTGAAAGGAGAAGAAGACTTGGGCGCCCTTTATCTAAACAAAAAATTATTCCTTATATGAGTGAAAACTTCTTCGTTTTCTAAACCATTTTTTTATGTCCTTATAGATATCGAAGGAATGGCAATTCAAAAAGTCAGTCCTTTTGAATGTGGCAAGCACACATATATACATATAATAGAAATAAATCTTTATTAACCTTTATTAAAAATAAAAGTTAATAAAGACTACAAGGACAAGTGCTGCATTAGCCAAAGTCACCCATTCTAGATTGATTTTGCTTCTATTTATTTCTTTTCAAGAAAGACTAAAAAAAAGAAAAAAACTCGAATATTTCATTAAAAATTTTAATATAACAGAAAGTAAATGAAAAAAGAAATAGAATATTTTGTATTTGTCTCTTAATCAGCTTCAACGAAGAGTTAAAAAAAAGCCGGAAAAGTCAATACAGCTTGAAAAGGAGCACACAGAGAATCTGAAAGCTAAATGGCACAGAAATTGAAATTATATATATATATATATATATATATATATATATATATATACATATATATATATATATATATATATATATATATATATATATATATATATATATAATATATATATATATATATATATATATATATATATATATATATATATATATATATATCTATATATATATATATATATATATAATATATATATGATATATATATATATATATATATATATATATATATATATATATATATATATATATATATATATATATATATATTACCGCTGATGAGTGGTGGGTCTACTAATTTTTGATACAAATTGCACTTGCGCTGAACCATGATGCTTGAAACAAATTGTATTTTTTATTATTATTGGAGAATAGACGCTTTTGGTCAGTGACAAACAAGTGAAAGAGGTTTTAAACCGTTAAAAATATGATCAGTTAATCATGATATATGATCAGTAAAAATATAAGTTAGAAACTCTGAACAAACTATTCCTTTGAACCAAAACTTTATAAGCAATTTAGTTTTAAGGAAAATGATGAACAATTCTCATGGTAGTTATAAACCATTATAGAATAAGTGAATGCATTGTCGTTGTTCAGTTTCCGTAGACATAGCTTATTCGCTTAATTATACGTAATTAACCATAATAACAAATTATTTGCCACTCGCTGGGAATTCCTCGAAACAGAATATGAAAATATTACCTAACTAAATTACATTTTTGTCTTGGTCTGTTAATAATTTGCCCCTTTTTCCCTGGTAATTATAAATCAGAGCTGTATATTAAATTACCGGAGATTTAAAAACAAAAAAAAATAAGGAGTCAATTTACCTGTTGAATGGATTGTAACTGCTGTTGGATCTGCTGCTGCTGTTGAAGCATCAATTGCTGCTGCTCGTGTGTTGCATGTGGCAACGTTCTTTTCAGTTTTTTTAGATGTTGGGCTTGATGTTGCAATTGCATTTGCTCTGAGTAGAGCATTTGTTGGTGTTGAGCCACGGCAAGAAGGTATTCTAGTTGTTGTTGAAGTAAGATTTGCTGTTGTTCTAGCTGTAACTGCAAAACTTGTTGATTTTGCTGTGGACTGTATATTTGCTGTGACTGAAGTTGTTGCAAGGAGTTTGTGAGCAAAGAAGCTGCATTGCTTACTACTTGGCTTAAGGAATTTTGTAATTGGGGTTGAACTACAGTAAAGGGACTGTTAGTAGCATGTTGTAACACATTCTGTTGACCAAACGACAAAGGTATTTGCTGAGAGCTAGAAACTGTCGCATCTAAGTTTGTATTACTGACTTCTTGTAGGGTATTTTGTCCAAAGAACTGCTTTTCCTCTGAAGGTGACACTCTTGGAGTGTTTCCAAGTCCTGATAACGAGAACTGGGATTATTAAATAGTAGTGAAAGAAGTGAAAAACAAAATACCACATCTCATTTTAATTTTGCTATTTCTCTGTGCCGGCATAACTGAGCGGTTTCACATGGTGTTATGTTACATCGCTCAGCTTAAATTTAAAATTTTCGCAGGGCTGCTATTCCAGAGACCAAACAGCCAACTTTAGATTTATTTTTCAGAAATATTTACCTGACATTTCCAGCAAAGATCAAATGTATATATTTTTCTCCAAACCTCTTTTCTTTCAATAGTTAAATCTAGCTTTATTTGAACTCTGCTAAAGAAAAAAAAATAGAATAATGATATTTTAACAATAAGAAAAATTTATGTTTTTATTGGAATATGACTCCTTGCCCATTCTTAGCGCGTCATTGAGTAGGGGAAACACATTATAGGCAACTATCAATGAAAAACCAATCGAATGCAAGCCTCAAGCATCAAGATTTGTGTCAGTATCAACAAGTATCAAGATTAGATACAGTATCAAGACTCCTTACAATTTCAAGACGCCTTACAAGACTCCTCACAAAATTGGTGGATTTGTTATGCAAAGATATATGGTAGCTGTGGTTCTACAGAGCACAGTTTATATAATATACTGTGCTACATAATTATATAAAGCACAGATAATTATATAAACTGTGCTACAGAGACAAGTTTGCGTCTGTAAGAATTTATATATACAAGAACCCTATTAAAATATAAACATCACCACGTTATTACTTTTGATAGAAGAATGAATCAAAATAAACCAACTTACCATAGATAACAAAGTCTTAGCTTATGACTTCGTCAAAATTAAAAAATGACAGACTGATTTCAGCTTAATAAGAAACGCCTTAATAACCTGTAAAAGTTACATGAAGTTGCATATATATCTTAACTAACTAGGATTTAGATATAGATATGTTTGAATTCCTCTAAAACCGTTGCAATGACATACGTTTGCCACATATCAAGACTTCACTGGCTATTCGGTAGTTTTTTCATTAACTTTGCTATAAACTCACACACTGCTAAACAAATTTGGACGAGTTCTCCAATGCAGAATTTTCTTGCTTTCCAGATTGGAAATAAAACTATTAAGAAAGTCATCATTTATATCTAAAGGGTATTAGGGTCTTCTTCTTAATATTGAATTTAATTTTACAGCATATTGTTAATAAGCTTCAGTGGTTTAGAGAGAGGTGGGCAAGAAGGGGTATCATGCTCCGGGCGTGACTCACAAAGGGGCGCCAAATGGTCCGAAAAACAGAAAATCACTGAATAAATTTTATTGTTATTATAATTGATTTCTAAAAAACATATTTCAAATTTAGTGTTTGCAATTATATATACATATATATACATATATATATATATATATAATATATATATATATATATATATATATATATAATATATATATATATATATATATATATATATATATATATATATATATATATATATATATATATATATATATATATATATATGCATGTCTACATTTATTAAAAATTCTCCCTTATATAAAAACGTTCCACCATCTATCAGGTAGTATATGCGTGTTTTTCTGACGACATCAGAAAATATTTCTATCAATGATTTTAGATAAGAAGTTTTTCTTTGTTCTTTGTGTGTGAATGACAATCTGAGTTTCATAATAAAACTTCTCACTGCTTATTGCACGATAGTGAGTTTTTTTTGTTTTTTTTTTTACTGAAAAGCGTTCTTTGGCTTGAACATTGTTCAGAAATTGATTCACGTTGCCATAATGGTAAGACAAAATTTAAGCTTCGTGAAAAGTTTCTTGCTTGGATACTATAGGCAACTTGTTACTTGGTGTCCTCAGATACTTTTTGTCTATTGTGTCCACAGTTTATATAATGTACCAGTAAGTTTACCGCAGATGATTTCTGGCTCTTCATTCTCGGTGCGAACAAAAAGCTCCTCCCACTTATTTCTGCACTTATTGTCCACTTATTGGTTGAACCGGCCAAGTGGTTTTGTCAGTACTTGTTCCATAGGTGATTATTCTTTGTCTACCCTTGAAAAGATCTAATGCCGCTTATGTTTATATCTGCAAAAACGTTCTTTGGAGCACTCGCACCTCGGTCCGGATTTTTATAATGGGTGAGATAGGGAAAGATCATACTGGATAATTATATAAACTGTGATTGTGTCCTAGGATACTCCAGGCAACTCCAGGCAAAGATCAAGCTGGGAAATGGAATCAGGTGCTATACATATTATTAATATAGGAGGTTCATGAAGAGATATGCTAGAATTTTACTGCGAAGACTAGAAAGCATTAGCCTTTAAAACAGCCTTGGTTTCAGCTGTGATACAGTTGCCACATTACATGAACAGCTTGGACAGCCAAGCAACTAGGAGCAAATACGTCAGAGGAAACAAAGAAATTTGTCATTATGGTCGGAACTATCAGTGCAATGGAGAGCTTTATTTCTCCGTACCTTATCTCTGAAAAGACTTGCTTCATGGAAAGTGTCTATGATGGGGCTCCACCCCGAACAAAGGCCGTTGTTAGTAAAAAGCTCAAAAATGCATGAATGACATCAAAACTATTTCTTGAATATTTTGATCACTTCAAAAGGTATATACCATGATCCCCTGAATGAACAGTTCTTCTGCTGATGGGTAATCATGATAATCACATGACTTTATTTCTGCTGCAAAGGAGATGGGGTTGCAAAAACTTACATTTCCTTCACACGCTTCAAATAAAATGCAGAGCCTAGATATAAACGTCTAATCACTGACGGCTTAGGAAAAAAAAAGAACGAAGATTAGTAAGTAGATCGAGAATAAATATACCATTAAAAGGCAACATTCAGTCCAAAACGAAACGGTTGCGAAATATATTACAAAGAATATTAGCTTACATGAGGTATTTAATTATATAAATCTCCCTCTACATGGCCATGTTGAAAAACTAGCAATTCAAGACAGTACAAATGCAGGAGACCTATTATTTTTACTTATACCTGTAGCTCAGTAGTGAATCATGTTAAATATGCCACATAAACTCCAAAACTCTCTCATATTTGTCCCCACAGATTGAAAATTAATTCATTAATCTTCTGGCATCTACAATTCAGTATCAACTAATAAACAATATCAAAAGAGATAAATATTATGGTCTTTTGCTTGAGTAATTTCCTCATATCTCTCATCGAGGAAAAATGTCCCAAGCCGTTAGGTATATAGATATTGATTTTTCAATAAAAAAATTTCCGTCAAAGAATCTTTTTGGGGTTTTATTAAAATACATGCTAAGATGTAGCCTCAATGTAAATTACAATTTTATTTAAATTAAATTCAGATGGAGTATCATTAACAAACTGTAGATCACAATGTTACGATAATGCTGCCGTAATGGCAGGTCACACATCTGGTGTTCGACAGTGAATAATGGAAAAAAAAGTCACAAAGCGTTATTTTCAGATTGTGATAACCGTTTATTGAATTTATTAGGAGTTGCAGCAGCTAAACAAGATCCAATCGTTGTGGATCACAACGTTACGATAATGCTGCCGTAATGGTAGGTCACACATCTGGTTTTCGACTTTATTTAAATTAAATTCAGATGGAGTATCATTAACAAACTGTAGATCACAATGTTACGATAATGCTGCCGTAATGGCAGGTCACACATCTGGTGTTCGACAGTGAATAATGGAAAAAAAAGTCACAAAGCGTTATTTTCAGATTGTGATAACCGTTTATTGAATTTATTAGGAGTTGCAGCAGCTAAACAAGATCCAATCGTTGTGGATCACAGCGTTACGATAATGCTGCCGTAATGGTAGGTCACACATCTGGTGTTCGACAGTGAATAATGGAAAAAAAAGTCACAAAGCGTTATTTTCAGATTGTGATAACCGTTCATTGAATTTATTAGGAGTTGCAGCAGCTAAACAAGATCCAATCGTTGTGGCATGTTTTGAAATAGTTGAAACAATATGTCTTTTTCTCATGTTCAACGTTACCATTAAAATTAGCAAAAAAAAGTCTTTAACAAAAACTGTCAAATATAAATCAGAAACACTATGGAGCGGCAGAATGCAAATGATTGGCGTTCTACGGATAAAAGGCTATTTAAGACCGAAATGATCGTGTCCAACTGAGGAATAAAAGCTGACCGTCTATAATATTTCTCCTGTGAACTGAATTGCACGTTAATCCGATTTGCTTGCTTTTTTGCTACCCTTGAGACTGTCATTTCTAAAGTTGAAACTTTCCAAGTTGAAACTTTCTCGTTAAAACCTTCTCGTTAAATTGAATTTATCTGAAAAACTGGTTTAGCCTGCCTACCAGTCCAGTGGAAAAGGCAGGCAAGCCTAGCAGCCCCAACCCCAGGGGTGCAATTGGGGACCCCCCAGGTACAGTCTTTTTATTTTTCTGCCTGGTGCCTACACCTCTGCTTCGCTGTTATTAGAACCTTTTTATAATTGCTTGTGCCAGCCAGAAGATCCCTTGCCTTTTACTTTTAGCTTGTAGCTTGATTAGCCTAGTTTGGAGTTCATTTTAGTCTACATCATGGGTGACAAATCAAAAAAGAGCTATAGACCACCTAGTCACAGAGAGATGAGATCAGACTGCTCCATCCAGTACAGTGGAGCTGAATCTATTAATGAACAGATTACTATGCTCACCTCACACATTAACACCCTTAAGAACAAGCAGAAGCTAATTGCAGATTCACTTAATGACCACAACCTTAAATCTACTATGGCAGAAGTTGTCAGTGAGGCACTGTCTAATGAGGTTGGTTCTTTGGTTGAGGCCTCTGTTATAAAAACTTGCCTCTAGTCATGTGCCTGCTGCTTTTGATGCTAATAACATGGAAATTATTAAACAAGAGGTATACAATAGTATTAAATAATTTCTTAGACCACACTGCTTTTCCATTAAAAACAAAAAAAAAAATTTTAAACAAGAAAAACGGGTTTTAATTTTCTATAAAGCAGTGAAATACAAAACAATTAATTATGCACAAAAGCTCCGAATATTTCGGCCCCACATCCGGGAGCCTTTCTCAACGGAAAAAAAATAAAATAAAATAAATAAATAAAAAAAACAAAACACTTAACTTACATCACAATACTAAACACATAAAGAGAAAGAAAAAAAAAACAAAAGAAAAAATATAAATAAATAAGAAACAAAACTCACATATTAAATAAACACTTCCATGCACTGAATGTCTATAATGATTCAACTCGCCTCCTCCCAGTGTATAAATGGAAATATATTAAATAAACACTTCCATGCACTGAATGTCTATAATGATTCAACTCGCCTCCTCCCAGTATATAAATGGAAATCTATCAAAAATGAAGAATATATTTATACTTAGACCAAAACAATAAAAGGTCAACTAACCCCCCGGCCCATAACCCCTAATTAAATTTCACAAGTTCATCAACCAATTTATGAATTATAAATTGAATGGATTCGTTTGGCTGCAAGCTTAGCTGCAGTTCGTTTACTTTTCTCATCATTTAACCCATTCTGACCTTTGTTCGCAAGGTCATCTTTCGTTTCAGAAATATTATTAAAATCAGTACTGGTTGAATATCTTGCCTGCATTTTAATTAAACTATTATAAATTGAATTGATCCCAAATTCCCCTTCATCTCTATTTATACTAGTACCCCCATATATTATCTTTTTTATTTCTATAATTTCCCTGAAGCTTTGTAAAAGTCCTACAGACGTATCTACTATTTTTGTTTGATCAAATAAAATACTGTGATGAGGAAAATTATAAAGATGTTCTGCAACAGCTGACTCAAACGTTATTCTTTTTGATAAATCGTTTAGTATTTTATCCAAAAAACTTGAGGAACGAAAAAATGAGATAGAAGAATTACCTTCGGGAATTGAACTGGAAACTATATTAAATTTAGTCAGAATAACTAGCAGGTATACTAACTATTTCACGTTTAGAGATAATTTTTACCATCAAATTAGGGGTTTAGCAATGGGAGGGCCTTTTAAGTCCGTTGTTAGCAAATATTTATGTAGAGTATGTTGAAAATTTAGCTATAGAAACATATTTTTTAAAACCTAAATTTTGGGGCAGATATATGGATGATATTTTAGTTATTTGGAATTACGGGGAATCAGAAATTGAAGGTTTTTTGGAACATTTAAATAATTTGGGAGGAGAATTAATTTTTACAATTGAAAAGGAAACAGAGAATAAGTTACCGTTTCTAGATATTTTGATCCATAGAAATAATAAAGAACTAGCATTTTCAATTTACCGTAAACCGACTAGTAACAACCGTTATTTGTCTTTCACATCAAATCATCCAATCCAGGTAAAAAGGGGTGTGGTTATTTCTTTAGTTGATAGGGTATTAAAATTAGCATCACCAGGATACATAAGAAATGAACTAATTTTTATTAAGGATATTCTAATAGGTAATGGCTATCCGGAAAATATGATTTCTCAAATAATTGAAAAAAGGAAAAAAAAGTTGACGGAACCAAAAATATTAGAAGAAGATGGGTCAAATCAAGAAACAAATTACATAACTTTGCCTTTTATACCAATTTTATCACAAAAATTAAGAAGAGAATTAAAAAAACATAATATAAATACAGCAATTAAATCAGGACATAATATAAGCTCGTTGTTAAATAAAGGGAAAGACAAGGTACCGAGAAATTTGCAAAAGGGAGTATACAAAATTCCATGTTCTTGTGGTAAATTTTATGTGGGAAGAACGCAACAAACTTTAGAAAATAGGCTACAACAACACAAGAATGCAATAGATTGCGCTCTAAAACAAAACAAAACACCAGAAACGTTTGAGTCAGCTGTTGCAGAACATCTTTATAATTTTCCTCATCACAGTATTTTATTTGATCAAACAAAAATAGTAGATACGTCTGTAGGACTTTTACAAAGCTTCAGGGAAATTATAGAAATAAAAAAGATAATATATGGGGGTACTAGTATAAATAGAGATGAAGGGGAATTTGGGATCAATTCAATTTATAATAGTTTAATTAAAATGCAGGCAAGATATTCAACCAGTACTGATTTTAATAATATTTCTGAAACGAAAGATGACCTTGCGAACAAAGGTCAGAATGGGTTAAATGATGAGAAAAGTAAACGAACTGCAGCTAAGCTTGCAACCAAACGAATCCATTCAATTTATAATTCATAAATTGGTTGATGAACTTGTGAAATTTAATTAGGGGTTATGGGCCGGGGGGTTAGTTGACCTTTTATTGTTTTGGTCTAAGTATAAATATATTCTTCATTTTTGATAGATTTCCATTTATATACTGGGAGGAGGCGAGTTGAATCATTATAGACATTCAGTGCATGGAAGTGTTTATTTAATATGTGAGTTTTGTTTCTTATTTATTTATATTTTTTCTTTTGTTTTTTTTTTCTTTCTCTTTATGTGTTTAGTATTGTGATGTAAGTTAAGTTTTTTGTTTTTTTTTATTTATTTATTTTATTTTATTTTTTTTCCGTTGAGAAAGGCTCCCGGATGTGGGGCCGAAATATTCGGAGCTTTTGTGCATAATTAATTGTTTTGTATTTCACTGCTTTATAGAAAATTAAAACCCGTTTTTCTTGTTTAAAAATTTTTTTTTTGTTTTTAATGGAAAAGCAGTGTGGTCTAAGAAATTATTTAATACTATTGTATACCTCTTGTTTAATAATTTCCATGTTATTAGCATCAAAAGCAGCAGGCACATGACTAGAGGCAAGTTTTTATAACAGAGGCCTCAACCAAAGAACCAACCTCATTAGACAGTGCCTCACTGACAACTTCTGCCATAGTAGATTTAAGGTTGTGGTCATTAAGTGAATCTGCAATTAGCTTCTGCTTGTTCTTAAGGGTGTTAATGTGTGAGGTGAGCATAGTAATCTGTTCATTAATAGATTCAGCTCCACTGTACTGGATGGAGCAGTCTGATCTCATCTCTCTGTGACTAGGTGGTCTATAGCTCTTTTTTGATTTGTCACCCATGATGTAGACTAAAATGAACTCCAAACTAGGCTAATCAAGCTACAAGCTAAAAGTAAAAGGCAAGGGATCTTCTGGCTGGCACAAGCAATTATAAAAAGGTTCTAATAACAGCGAAGCAGAGGTGTAGGCACCAGGCAGAAAAATAAAAAGACTGTACCTGGGGGGTCCCCAATTGCACCCCTGGGGTTGGGGCTGCTAGGCTTGCCTGCCTTTTCCACTGGACTGGTAGGCAGGCTAAACCAGTTTTTTCAGATAAATTCAATTTAACGAGAAGGTTTTAACGAGAAAGTTTCAACTTGGAAAGTTTCAACTTTAGAAATGACAGTCTCAAGGGTAGCAAAAAAGCAAGCAAATCGGATTAACGTGCAATTCAGTTCACAGGAGAAATATTACAGACGGTCAGCTTTTATTCCTCAGTTGGACACGATCATTTCGGTCTTAAATAGCCTTTTATCCGTAGAACGCCAATCATTTGCATTCTGCCGCTCCATAGTGTTTCTGATTTATATTTGACAGTTTTTGTTAAAGACTTTTTTTTGCTAATTTTAATGGTAACGTTGAACATGAGAAAAAGACATATTGTTTCAACTATTTCAAAACATGCCACAACGATTGGATCTTGTTTAGCTGCTGCAACTCCTAATAAATTCAATGAACGGTTATCACAATCTGAAAATAACGCTTTATGATTTTTTTTTCCATTATTCACTGTCGAAAACCAGATGTGTGACCTACCATTACGGCAGCATTATCGTAACGCTGTGATCCACAACGATTGGATCTTGTTTAGCTGCTGCAACTCCTAATAAATTCAATAAACGGTTATCACAATCTGAAAATAACGCTTTGTGACTTTTTTTTCCATTATTCACTGTCGAACACCAGATGTGTGACCTGCCATTACGGCAGCATTATCGTAACATTGTGATCTACAGTTTGTTAATGATACTCCATATGAATTTAATTTAAATAAAGTCGAAAACCAGATGTGTGACCTACCATTACGGCAGCATTATCGTAACGCTGTGATCCACAACGATTGGATCTTGTTTAGCTGCTGCAACTCCTAATAAATTCAATAAACGGTTATCACAATCTGAAAATAACGCTTTGTGACTTTTTTCCATTATTCACTGTCGAACACCAGATGTGTGACCTGCCATTACGGCAGCATTATCATAACATTGTGATCTACAGTTTGTTAATGATACTCCATCTGAATTTAATTTAAATAAAATTGTAATTTACATCGAGGCTACATCTTAGCATGTATTTTAATAAAACCCCAAAAAGATTCTTTGACGGAAATTTTTTTATTGAAAAAATCAATATCTATATACCTAACGGCTTGGGACATTTTTCCTCGATGAGAGATATGAGGAAATTACTCAAGCAAAAGACCATAATATTTATCTCTTTTGATATTGTTTATTAGTTGATACTGAATTGTAGATGCCAGAAGATTAATGAATTAATTTTCAATCTGTGGGGACAAATATGAGAGAGTTTTGGAGTTTATGTGGCATATTTAACATGATTCACTACTGAGCTACAGGTATAAGTAAAAATAATAGGTCTCCTGCATTTGTACTGTCTTGAATTGCTAGTTTTTCAACATGGCCATGTAGAGGGAGATTTATATAATTAAATACCTCATGTAAGCTAATATTCTTTGTAATATATTTCGCAACCGTTTCGTTTTGGACTGAATGTTGCCTTTTAATGGTATATTTATTCTCGATCTACTTACTAATCTTCGTTCTTTTTTTTTCCCACATAAAATTTACCACAAGAACATGGAATTTTGTATACTCCCTTTTGCAAATTTCTCGGTACCTTGTCTTTCCCTTTATTTAACAACGAGCTTATATTATGTCCTGATTTAAATGCTGTATTTATATTATGTTTTTTTTAATTCTCTTCTTAATTTTTGTGATAAAATTGGTATAAAAGGCAAAGTTATGTAATTTGTTTCTTGATTTGACCCATCTTCTTCTAATATTTTTGGTTCCGTCAACTTTTTTTTCCTTTTTTCAATTATTTGAGAAATCATATTTTCCGGATAGCCATTACCTATTAGAATATCCTTAATAAAAATTAGTTCATTTCTTATGTATCCTGGTGATGCTAATTTTAATACCCTATCAACTAAAGAAATAACCACACCCCTTTTTACCTGGATTGGATGATTTGATGTGAAAGACAAATAACGGTTGTTACTAGTCGGTTTACGGTAAATTGAAAATTACCGTACTTGACCCTTGACACACTTGACCCTCTTCTTGAATCTATGGTTAATTCTAGTTGCAATTATCACACTACTTTTGATTTTTGTGATAAAATCATGCCTTCTCTCTCTTTAAATAGTTGCTTTAATGTATTTTGTTTGAATGTACGTGGGATACGAGATAAGTGGGATAGTCTGAAATCATATTTGCGGTCTGATAATTCTTGCCCTTTTGATGTAATTGGTTTAACAGAAACATGATTATCTGATAGTGATAATTTAACAGCTTATGATATGCATGGTTATATTGCTATTCATGTCCCTAGAATGGTAACAAAGTTCTCAGGGGGCATTTCTTTATTTATAAAATCTGATATTAAATTTAGTAGACGGTATGACCTTGAATCCTTGTTTACTTCAGTAGTGTCTAATAGTAGAACTGTTTATTCTCTTGTCATTGATCTGAAAAGCCAGTTTGCATGTGATACTGTTTGTTTGTTTTATAAGCCCCCTCCTTTTCCAACACATATGTTCTGTGATTTGCTTGATCAGCTTTCTGGTGTGGGGACTTTCTCTAAAAAGCGTATTTGTGTTTTGGGAGATTTTAATTGTAATATGTTAAATGTTGGATCAAGTGATGAATGTGACCATCTCTTTGGTGTGCTTTCTTCTTCTGGGCGACTTCCTTCAATTTTATTTCCTTCTCGTGTTGATCCTACTAGAAATTCTGCCACTTTGATGGATAATATTTTCATTTCTCATTCTCCAAAATTGAAGTTTACTTCTGGTCTTGTTTTCACTGATCTGTCTGATCACTTCCCCATTTATCTATCACTTTTTGTGTCTAAAACTGAGATTGCTGTGAATGAGCAAGGTGAATCTTCTTTTAGAACTTTTAAAGATAAAGAAATTTCTAATTTAATTCTTAGTCTTCAGAGTAATGATTGGTCTAGTGGTCTTGAAGCTAATGATGTTGAATGTGCAACAAGTTTATTTGTGTGTCGTATGGGAGCTCTGTTGGATAAGCATTTTCCTCTTAGGAAGAGACCAAGGAATTCTAAACCCAAACGCCCATGGATGTCCATAGGTCTGATCAATGCTACATATATGAAGGCGTCTCTGTTCAAGGTTGCATGTAAAAGTAAAACACAGGATGATCTTTTGAAGTATAAACATTATAAAAATGTACTTACGACTTCAGTACGTGCAGCCAAAAAGCTCTATTTTTCGCTTCGAATTGATGAGTGTAAGGGGAACTTGCGAAAGGTTTGGAATGTAGTTAATGAAGCTATTTCTCGCAAGAAACTCAAACAGTCCCCCCATGTCATTACAGGAATGCTGATGGATCTATTGTGGATAAAAATTCTTCAGCAAACGCCTTCAATTCGTATTTCACCACTCTTCCTTCGGTTCCCATTCAACCCAAGAGTAGAGTAAATAGTTTTCCCATAGCAGAAAAGTCATTTTTCCTTTCCCCATGCAGTGATATTGAAATTTATAGTATTATTTCCCAGCTTCCAAGTAGCCGTTCAGTTAATGGTTTTGGTTTGAGTAATAATGTTCTTAAAAAAATTGGTCAGTTTGTTTCTAACCCCATCTCACACATAACTAACCTCTCTCTTTCTTCTGGTGTTTTCCCTCGTTTATTTAAAGTTGCTAATGTTTTACCTTTACATAAAAAAGGTGATTCATCTCTAATTTCAAATTGTAGACCCCTTTCTCTTCTTCCTGTCATCTCTAAGGTTGTTGAAAGAGTAGTGTATCGTAGATTCTCTTCATTTGTTTTTAGTACTAATACGACTGCAGGAAATTCTCTCATAACTAACCATCAGTATGGTTTTCGTCCCACTTTCTCTACCTCGTATGCACTTTCAGATGCAACAGAGTTTGTGCGTGTTAATCTGGACAAGGGCTTGTGTGTTTTGGGTCTATTTCTTGATTTTTCAAAGGCCTTTGATATGGTTGACCACTCTGTTCTTTTGTCTAAACTATCTTCATTTGGAGTACATTGAGTCCCACTAGAATGGTTAAGGTCTTATCTGTCGGGAAGGTCTCAGTATGTTTCAGTTAATGGTAATTCTTCCACTACTTTGCCTATATTGAAGGGTGTCCCACAGGGCTCTGTGCTTGGACCACTTTTGTTTTTAATTTACATTAATGATCTCGTTGATGGTCTTCAACCCCTTGTGCACCCTATTCTTTTTGCTGATGACAGTAACTTTTTCATTGCTGCAGTGAACTTGCCATCTGCCACTTCCCTAGCTCAAGGTGTTCTTGATAAAGTAAAAGATTGGTGCTGGTCAAATGGTATGACTGTCAACAGCCAAAAAAGTGCCATTGTACACTTCAGGACACCTTATCGTATGAGAGACGTAAGGGAGCCAATCATCCTGACTTATGGGAATGATGTTATACCGCAAGCTGCTATGGTGAAAGTTCTTGGTGTGTATCTTGACTGTTTTCTCTCTTTTAAGCCTCATATAACTCACACCCGTTCCCTCATCTTCCGCCAGTCTTCAATGTTGCACCGGGTTAACTCATTTCTTCCCCCAGATGTTATGCTTTCTCTTTATTATGCTTTTATTTTTCCTTACCTTTCTTATTGCTGCTCTGTCTGGGGTAATACTAATAAATCTCTTCTCCGCTCAATTCAAAGAGCCCAAAATAGGGCAGTGAAGGCTACTTTTCTTCTCCCTCGGCTTTATCATTTCTCTGATCTTTATAATGATACTCGAATAGCTCCGCTGGATCGTGTTGTGGGTAAAAGTAATCTTTATTTAGCGCATTCTGCTTTTCTAGGTACACTTCCACCACCTCTGCAGCAATTTTTTTCACGGACAGGCTCAGGTAAGTACTCTAATTTTTTACGTAGTTCTTCTCGTAGACTTATTTTGCCCAAACGTTCATCTACAGCAGCCCAGAGGTCTGCTGTTTATAAATCAATTCAGTTATGGAATTCAATCCCACCTGATGTCCCGTTATTTCTGTCTGCAAAGGCAGTTATTCGTCGTGTCTTTCCAGTTTAGTAATTTCTCTCTCCTTCGTTTATTTTCCCTGTTTTCTCTTTTTCTAGTGTTTCTCCTTTTTGTGTTTTTTTCTTATATATCGTTATTATTATATTTTTTTTCCTTTTTTTTTACTGTATGGTAGTGTTTATTCTCTTTAATCTTTATTTCATATATATTGTTTAATTTAGAGTAATATTTATGGTTGTTTTAGTGCTTTATTATGTTGTAAGGCCCACAACGAGCCAAGCTTCTTGGGCCAAATAATTTTTCTTTACGTTTGTAATAGAGTTTAGTATTAATAAAATGATTGATGACTGATTGATTGATGATTGCTTCTTTAGTTACCTCGACAAATTCTTTTTTTGTTTAACTCGCTTTCACTCTCCCGACGCTGGACATCCTGCTTTGTAAGAAGGTCCTTATGCTTGCTGCAAACGTAAGGTCTAAGTTCTTCTTCTGAAATAGGCGACTTGGTAAAACGAGCAACTAGTATTTTTTTTATTAATACCTTCCGAGCCTAAGCAAGACTTAGCAGCTTCCTTGCTTCATTGTAAGCCCTACTCCCTGTCTATGCACCCTATCCTTCCTGCCTCAGTAAATATATTCTATTTCACCTAGTTTCATGTTTGCTACGTTCAAAATGTCAATATGGTAATTTTTTTTTTCAGTCCACTTTACGAGTAAAATTAGCAAAAAAAAATTCTTTAACAAAAACTGTCAAATGTAAACCTGAAACAGTATGGAGCGGCAGAATGCAAACGGTTGGCGTTATCATCCATGGGGTTAATAACACAGTAGAACCCTTAGAAAAATTAGCAGAGGACACTGCCAGTACAAGTAACACCAGAAATGAAGCTACAATTCTGTTGTAAAATATACTAGTTTTTACGTTAATAACTTTAGTTTTTTCTGGTATGATACTTTAAGGACGATTAATCGTGTGCAGCTCAGACTGCAGGATCCTAGAATTAATTCTAAAGAATTGATCCATGATTTTGAATCACTAGCGACTGAATTAGCCGAAATTTGCGACAAGTTCTGTGAAGAGGCAAACGAAAAAGCAAAGTCTCTGACAAATGGGATATTGATACAGCAATACGAGTAAGAAGACACCGCAAAATGCCCAGAGAATTGGCTAGAAATGTTGGAATTTCCGCAGATATTGAAATTTTTTGCGTTATAAAAAGCGTTCTTAATCGTCTCCAACAAAAATATGTACACAATTTACACGATTAAGTAATTTTAATTTCAAATTCGGATTTCTACTAGACGTCGAAAATTTATTAATAAAGAATAATGCTGGTAACATTATCCAGCGTTAATATTAACATTATCCTTTTCAATTCTAAGATTTTTATATGTGAAAAGAACAAACTTTGAAATAATCAACTTTGATGACAACATAGATACATTTGCTTCATCGAAAGCAAGGACAACATTGTAATTATTTTTATTAATTAGTTACGATCATGTTATTATTAAATAAATGTGTCTCCTTACAGAAAATAAACATCTACTTTTTTATTGTTTTAAAAATGCGAGTTTTCAAAACATTTCTTTATAAATATGTAAAGTAAATAATAGGTATCGTTTGAACTAATTCTAGATAATCATATACATTTCAAATCTAGTTTTGTTTCCTTAACTACGGTTTTTGTCTCAAAAATTTAAAGGCTAGCTTGAGCATACGCCTTCATTTATTTTACTTCAATTATTTATTAATTTGAGAGCTTATTTTACATATAATATTGCACGATTTTCGAATGGAGGGGAGAGGGTGTAAAAAAGTATTGTACCCCGGACATGAGTTAAGCTCCCTACATCACTGCTAAGCTGATGAAGGCAAAAATATTTCATAGGAATTGCATAAATACATAAAATCAAAAAAAGGACGAGGTAAACAGTCAAAAGACAATTTTTCAGACAAAAACATAATCAATTTCACATTAGTTCAATAAACATACAAGTAAGTTCAAATTAGTATTCAATAATTTTGATAGCATCAGTGAATAAATCTTTGAAGTGGTATAGCATCAAATAGAAAGGAACCATTTCTAAAGATGAAGAAAAGTAGTCTTTGTGGGGCTTGTTGGTAGGAAGTCTTCGAAAGGAGGCAGGTGGGGAAAAAAGCAAATTGAGAAAATTACATAATTTGTCAATAAACTGAGTCTGAGAAAAACATACCTCACAGGGGAATTTTTAACATGAGAATTTCTCTAATTTTTCTTACCTAAGGCTCTGGTAAAGTCTGCTAGCATTCCACTTATTGTTCCTGATTTCGAAGTTTGGGCTGGATTTTGCCCTTGATGGTTTTGCAGCATCGGGTAAGAAGATTGCTGATTTTGTTCTTGATGTTGAAGCTGTTGTGCGCTTGTAGAACTTCCAGAATGCCTCTGGAGAAGATAAAAGACAAGAATATTTACATATCATAGGCAAACAAATTTACCTGTTAGTTATAACCTTATAGCAACTTGAAATTTTTGGAATTCAAGACAAAATTTCAGAGATTCTTAGGTACTATAATAAAAAAGAAGGTTTTTTACCAGCAAATCTTTGAAGTTTTGACAGAAGCTCCAAATTTAGTATAGAGTTATATTTGAAATTGTAGAAACGTCGGCACAAATCCAATCAGTTTGGGCAAACTTTAGAGTATTATTGAATAAAAACAACGAGTTTTCATTTAAATCATGGTTGCCCCCTTAGGGGCAACCTTGCAAAGAACAAAATATAGCCCATAGCAACCGAAGCAATGTAAAAGTAAATACCTTACTGTGTCATTGGTGCTTTACTGAAAACCAATTATATTAAAAATATTTTCTTTTGTACTTACTAAAACATTGAAAATAAACTGAAAATTACAACGAAATAAATTATGAACTGATGAGCTTTCAGTAACTAATATAATTATATATCAAAAATTCAGTTTGATTTTACTAGTTCTTTCCAAGACTGTTCAAGGCACTTATAGTTTTCACTACAAACAAGGCTTTGGCTACTGCCCGTTTAAATTACTGTAAAATTTTAAAGCCTACTGCGTATTTGGCGCTTTACCAAAATGAATTATATTCAAAATATTTTATTTTGTGCTTATTACAACGTTGAGAATAAAATGAAAATTAAAGTAACATAAAATCTTGAGCTGATGAGTTTTCAGCAATTAATCATAGGCAGCGCGCTAGCGCTACCTAAGTAAAGAACGATGTGGGCACAATGTGTTGTTTTTTGGTTCTCCATACCCGTGCACTTCGTATCGAAGGAGTTGTCGTAGAAACTTCGAAAAGGGCTCATTCGATTGGAAATTGGAGTGGCTTGTGCCCTTTCTAATAGTCGAATGCGATTGGAGAGCAACCAGCCTCCCCCCCCCACGCCCATCATTCCCCCAAACACATCCAATCAAAATTTTGAGATAGCCATTTTGTTCAGCGTAGTTGATTTCCACATAGAAAATATGTTTTTGAGGAGGACACTCCCCCAAAACCCTCAGGGCAAGGGTTTTAAGTTATGCCCTGGGGGCATATAAGGTTTTTACAGAAGGCGTTATCGTAAAAACTTCAAAAACAGGCTCAATGGATTGGAAATTCAAAGAGATAGTACTCTTTTTAATAGTCGAAAGTGATTGGAGGGTAACTAGCCCCCCCCCCCATGCCCATCATTCCCCTAACACATCCAATCAAAATTTCGAGATAGCCATTTTGTTCAGCGTAGTTGATTTCCAAATAGAAAATATGTTTTTGAGGAGGACACTCCCCCAAAACCCTCAGGGCAAGGGTTTTAAGTTATGCCCTGGGAGCATATAAGGTTTTTATAGAAGTAGTTGTCGTAGAAACTTCAAAACAGGCTCATTCGATTGGAAATTCAAAGGGCTAGTGCCCTTTTTAATAGTCGAAAGTGATTGGATGGCAACTAACCCCCCCCCCCCACTCCCGTCATTCCCCAAAACACATCCAATAAAAATTTCGATATAGCCATTTTGTTCAGCGTAGTTGATTTTCACATAGAAAATATGTTTTTGAGGAGGACACTCCCCCTCAACCCTCAGGGCAAGCGTTTTAAGTTATGCCATGGGAGCATATAAGGTTTTTATTGAAGACATTGTCATAGAAACTTCAAAAAATGTTCATTCGATTGGAAATTCAAAGAGCTAGTGCCCTTTTTAATAGTCGAATGTGATTGGAGGGAAACTAGCCCCCCCCCCCCACACCCATCATTCCCAAACACATCCAATCAAAATTTTGAGATAGCCATTTTGTTCAGTGTAGTTGATTTCCAGATAGAAAATATGTTTTTGAGGACGACACTCCCCCACAACCCTCAGGGCAAGGGTTTTAAGCTATGGCCTGGGAGCATATAAGGTTTTTAAAGAAGGCATTGTCGTAGAAACTTCAAAGAAAGCTCATTCGATTGGAAATTCAAAGGGATAGTGCCCTTTTTAATACTTGAAAGTGATTGGAGGGCAACTAGCCCCCCCCCCCCCACACCCATCATTCCCCCAAACACATCCAATAAAATTTTGAGATAGCCATTTTGTTCAGCGTAGTTGATTTCCAAATAGAACACATATTTTTTTTAGGAAGACACTGCCCCAAAACCCTCAGGGCAAGGATTATAAGTTATGCCCTGGGGGCATATAGCGTTTTTATTGAAATCTTTGTCGTAGAAACTTGAAATAGGGCTCATTCGATTTGAAATTCAAAGGGATAGCACCCTTTTTAATAGTCAAAACTGATTTGAGGGCAACTAGCCCCCCTCTCACGCACACCTTTTCCCCAAACACATCCAATCAAAATTTTTAGATAGCAATTTTATTCAATGTAGTTGAAAGTTTTGGAAATTAGGTCTTTAGGGATGACAACCCCTCCTCCCATAGCCCTCAGGGCAAGGGTTGTAACTTATGCTCTGGGGGCATATAAAGTTTTTATTGAAAGTGTTGTCGTAGAAACTTCAAAAGGGCTCATTCAATTGGAAATTGTAAGGACTAGTGCCTTTTTTAATAGTTGAAAGTGATTGGATAGCGACTAACGCCCCTCTCACACCCACCATTTCCCCAAACACATCGTATTAAAATTTTGAGATATCCATTTTGTTCAACGTAGTTGAAAGTTCTGGAAATTAGGTCTTTTAGGATGATAGCCCCCTCAGTGTAAGGGTTGTAAGTTTGCCTTGGGAGGGTATAAGGTTTTTATTGAAAGCGTAGGAACTTCAAAAGGGCTCATGCAATTGGAAATTGAAAGCGCTAGAGCCTTTTTTTATTAATAGTTGAAAGTGATTGGAGAGCGACTAACGCCCTCTCACGCCCACCATTTTCCCAAACACATCGAATCAAAATTTTGAGATATTCATTTTGTTCAACGTAGTTGAAAGTTCTTGAAATTAGTTCTTTTAGGATGATAACCCCCTCAGAGCCCTCAGTGCAAGAGTTGTAAGTTATGCCCTGGGGGGATATAAAGTTTATATAGAAAGTTGTTATAAAATTTCAAAAAGGGCTCATTTGATTGGAAATTGAAATTGTCCTTTTTAATAGTCGAAAGTAAGTGGAGAGTAATTGACCCCCCTCTGACACTCACCATTTCCCCAAAAACAGCCCCAAGGCCAAAGGTTGTAAGTTCTGCCCTGGGGACATATAAGGCTTTTATAGATTGAGTTGTCGTAAAACTTCAAAAGGGGCTCATTCAATTCGAAATTTAGAGGGCTAGTGCCCTCTGTAATAGTCGTAAGTGATTGGAGGGTAACTAAACCCCCTCTAACGGCCACCATTCCTCCAAACACATCCAATACAAATTTTCATATAATCATTTTTTTCAACGTAGTAGAAAGTTCTGGAAATTAGGTCTTTGAGAATGATACCCCCCCCCCGGCACTCAGGGCCAGGGTTGTAACTTATGTCCTGGGGGCATATAAAATTTGTATTGAAAGTTTCGTCGTAGAAACTTCAAAAGGGCTCATTTGATTGGAAATTGAAAGGGCTAGGGCCATTTTAATAGTTTAAAGTGATTGGAGAGCGACTACCGCCCCTCTCACGCCCACCATTTCCCCAAACACATCCGATCAAAATTTTGAGAGAGCCATGTTGTTTAACGTAGTTGAAAGTTCTGGAAATTCGATCTTAGAGAATGACAGCCACGCTAACAGACCTTAGGGTAAGGGTTGTAATGTATGCCCTGGGGGCATATAAGGTGTTTATAGAAAGCGTTGTCGTTTCCAAAAGGGCTCATTCGATTGGAAATCGAAAGGCCTACTGCCCTTTTTATTAGTCGAAAGTGATTGGAAGGCTAGACATTTTCATAGTAAAGATCGAAGTGGGCATAATGTATTATTTTTTTTTGTTGTTGTTGTTTAGACCAGGGCACTTCGTATCGAAGGAGCTGTCGTTGGAACTTCGAAAAGGGCTCATTCGATTGAAAATAGAAAGGGTTGATGCCCATTTTAATAGTCGAAAGTGATTTGAGGGCAACTAATCCCCCTTCCACTCCCACCCTCCCACGCCAACCCTCTCATTTCTGCTCTTAAAATTTAACCAAATCACAATAGCGTAAGTGTATCCAAGCTATCAAAGAAAGTAAACAGATTTTTTTGCGAATGGTATAAAGTTTTCCATTTCAGGTCAACTAGAGGAGGTATGAAACTAAATTAAACAGCACTATTTGTGTCCAGATTTTTAAAAGGTGTATGTTGTTAAAAACTGTTGAAAATTTTTCTCCAGCATACAAATAGCAGGCCAAACTATAAAGTCTTAAAAAACGAAAAGATTTAAAGTATTATTTTCTTTTTCCCTGAAAAGACTATGTCAATATAAAACGAACAGAAATTAATTAAAAAAAATTTTTTCCACAAAATAAGTTTTTCAAAGAAAAGTAAAGAACTCCATTAAACAAAAAATGAGCAAAACTAAAATCAAATAGTCTACCAAGCATGAAAATACCACAAATCAGCATCGATAAATTAATGAAACACAAAACGAACAGAAATTACAGTAATTAACCGAGTCAAACTCAAAACGAGCAGTAATTAACTTAAGTTGGGCGCAAAACCCCTATGCCTTCCCAAGGCCAGAAAAAAAAATTTGCTCTTTACTGAAAAAACACAAATGAATGTGCAATGTCAGTTTAATATACATAAACTGATATTTAGTAATCAAAATGTTAATGTTATTTGGTTTATGAAAGTTATAAAAATAAAAACATTTATATTTTTTCAGTAAAGAGCAAATTTTGTTCATTTATTTATCGATGCTGATTTGTGGTATTTTCACGCCTGGTAGATTATTTGATTTTATTTTTGCTCATTTTTCGCTTAATGGAGTTCTCTAATTTTCTTTGAAAAACTTATTTTGTGGAAAAAGTTTTTTTAATTAATGGCATTATATATCAAATATTCATTTTAACTTTATTAATTCTTTTCAAGACTGTTCAAGACACATATAGTTTTCAGTAAAGCTCCAGTGACGCAGTTGGCTTTATACTTTTACAGTCAGGAAAGGGGGCAGTAGCCAAACTCTGGTTTGTAGTGACTTTTGTTCGTTTTAAGCTTAATTTGCATATTCAGTATAAGTTTTACTCGTTTTAAAATTTATTATTTCATTTATATTAGTACCTCTTTTATGACGTTTGCTATGATCGTTTATTTGGTTTTTGTTCATTTTGGGTTTTATTTATTCTTTAATGGAAAAAAATTTTTTGCTCGTTTTAAGCTTGATTTGCATATTCAATTCAAGTTTTACTTGTTTTAATATTTATTTATTCATTTATATGGTACCTGTTGTATGTTTGTTTGCTACGATTGTTCATTTAATTTCTGTTCATTTTGGGTTTCATTTATTCTTCAATAGTAAATTCTGGTCGTTTTGAGTTTGAAATATTATGGATTTTTATTTCTGCTGATCCTAAGTTTAATATGGCCTTCACTTTTTTTGAAAAACTTCTTTTTTGGAGAGTTTTTTTTCTAAATTATTTTATGTTCGTTTTTTATTGTCAAGTTTCAAGTTTTTCAAAATTCCCTATTTCGAAATCAGACTTTTTTTTCAACATCAAAGTTTTAGCAAAGTATCAAAACTAGTATCAAAGTAACAATATGAAAGTAATAAAATATCAAATTAAAGAAAGTGTCAAAGTAAAGAAAGTATCAAAGTGAAACAATAACAAATATAGAAAATTTGAATAGCATCAAAGCCAAACAATAGAAAATTGAAGCAAAATAAAGTATCAAAGTAACAATAAGTAACTTGCATAACTTGCAGCCCTTACCTCGTAAATCATAATTGCCCCGAAAATCAGTAAATCGAAGTATCAATGTTAACATAGTATCAAATTAACAATAAGCAAGTTGCACAATTCACAGCCCTTTCCCAGGAGGGCTGTGAAGGTGGTTCAACCCCGGAGCATAGTTATTTGCCTTTCTGGCTATTTTGAGCAAAATGGCTATCTCAAAATTTTGACCGGATGCCTTTGGGGAAAGGGGAGGAATGGTTGCCCTTTGATCACTTTTGACTCTGTAAGAAAGAACTAGAAATTTCAATTTCCAATCTAATGAGCCACCTCCAAAGTTAATACGATCACCCCTTCCACATAAGCCTTATATGTTAATAGTGGGCAACTTGTATAAGTTACAATCCTTGCCCCGGGGGGCTATGGGCGATTTTTCAACCCCGTAAGTTTTATTTATTTGAATTTTGGTATATTTTGAACAAAATCGATATTTCAAAATCTGAATTGGATGCGTTTGTGTAAAAAAGATCACGAGGGGGGGGGGGCTGATTACCCTCTGGTCATTCTCGACTCTTAAGAGCAAGAGAAAATTGGATTTCTAATCGAACGAGCCTCCTCCAAAATTTTTACGACAACTCCTTCCAAAAAAACTTTTTTATGTGAACGATGGGTAACAAGCATAATTTATAGCCCTTTCACTGAGGGCTGTAATGGGGGGGGGGGATTTTCAAACACAGAACCATAGTTATTTGACATTTGGACAATTTTGCACATAATGATTATCTCAAAATTTTGATTCGATACATTTAGGGAAAAAAAGGGCGTGGGGGGGGGGGGCGAGTAGCCCTGCGATCATTTTTCTGACTCTTAAAAAGGAACTAGAGCTTTCAATTTTCAATCAAATAAGCTTCCTCCAAATTTTATGCGACCACCACTTCCATAAGAACCTGATATGCTCCTAAGGCGTAACTTAGAACCCTTGTCCCTGGCTCTAAAGATTGTGTCAACCCCGAAGCCATTGTTATATGATCTAATCATTATTTTGAAGACAATGGATATATCAAAAATTAGATTGGATATATTTGGGAATAAGAAAACGTAAGGGGGAGCTAAGTGCCCTCCTACCACTTTCGACTCTTTAAAAAGAAAAATAGAACTGCCAATTTTCAATCAAATTAGCCTCATCTAAAGTTTACACGGCCACCTTTTCCATAACAACCATATATGCTCCGGGGTAAGGCTTACAACCCTAACTCCAGGGCTCTGGGGGGGGGGGTATTAACCCCGAAGACATTATTATCTAATCTTAAGGCTATTTTGAACACACTGGCTATCTCAAATTTTCGATCGGATGCATTTGTGGATAAGAGGACGTAGGGGGAGTGTTGCCCTCTGATCACTTTTGGCTCTTAAAATGGAGAGCTAGAACATTCAATTTCCAAACAAATGAGCCTCCTCCAAAGTTTATACGACCATTCCCCACCATAAACCTTATATGACCCCGGAATAAGATTTATAACCCTTGACCCCGGGCTTTGCGGAGCTGTGTCAACCCCACAGGTATTTTAATACGATACAAGGACAATTTTGAACAAAATAGCCATCTCAAAATTTTAGCCAAATTCATTCAGGAAAAAGGGCGTTGTGGGGAGGGGGCTACTTGCCCTCCAATCACTTTTTACTCTTAATATGGAACTAGAACTTTCAATTTCTAATCAAATGAGCCCCTCCGAAGATTATACGATTACCCTTCCATTAAAAACCTTATATGCCCCTGGGGCGTAAATTAAAGCACTTGCCCCTGGGCCCTGAAGGATTGTGTCAACTATGGCAGTTATATTATATGATCTATGGTCTATCTTTAACTAAATGGCTGTCTCAAAAATTCTTTCGAACGCATTTGGGGAAAAAAGGGCGCAGTGGGGATTTATTGCCCTCCTGTCCTCTTTGACTCTTAAAAAGAGAACTGTGACCTTAAATTTCTAATCAAAGGAGCCCGCTTCTAAGTTTCTACGATCACTTCTTCCATAAAACCTTATATACCAAGGGGCATAACATACATCACTTGCCCCCGGGGTCTGCGGGTTTGTGTAAACCCCGATGATTTCGTCTATTTCGAATAAAATAACTATCTTAGAATTCTATCAGATGCATTTGGGGAAAAGAGGGTACGGTGGGAGGGGCTAGTTGCCTTCCGATCACTTTTGAATTTAAAAAAAGGGAGCTAGAACTCTCAATTTCTAATCATTTGAGCCCTCTCCAAAGTTTATGTGACCAACTCTTCCATTAAAACCTAATAAGCCCCCTTAAGACCCTTCCTCGGGGCTCTGGGGGGTTTTAATGACCTCGAAGTTTTTTTTTATCTGATCTTAGGACTATTTTGAATAGAATAGTTGTCTCACAACTTTGATCGGATGCATTTAGGGAAAAGAACACGTGGAGGGGGGCAGATGTCCTCTGATCACTTTTGACTCTTAAAAAGGAAACTAAAACTTTCAATTTCCAATCAAATGAGCCCGCTCTAAAATTTATACAACCCCTCTTACATAAAAACCTTATATGCCCCCAGGACATAAATTATGGCACTTGCTAAAGGGCTTTGGGGGGTTGTATCGACCCTGAAGTTTTTGTTATTTAATCTTTGCACTATTTTTTAACAAAGTGGGTATCTTCAAATTTTGAGTGGATGTATTTGGGGGAAAAAGGCCAAGAGGGGTGGCGGTAGTTACCCTCCGATTACTTCTGACTCTTAAAAAGGCACTAAAACTTCTGATTTTCAACCGAATGAGACCCCTCTGAAGTTTATACGACCATCCTTTCTATAAATAATCTTACCCCCAGGACATGCACCACGACACCTGCACCCGGACCCTGTGGGGTTGAGTTGGCCCTGGTGTATTGTTATCTGATCTTTGAACCATTTTTAACAAAACGGCAATCTCAAAATGTTAATCGGATGCATTTGGGGAAAAGGGCATGGCGAGGAGAGGGGGACTGGTTGCCTTCCGATCACTTTTGGCTCTTAAAAAAGGCACCAGGACTTCCGATTTCCAATCAAATGAGCCTCTCTGAAGTCTATACGACCAACCCTTCCATACGAAGTGCCTCTGGGAAAAAAAAATATTGAAGACTTATCACCTTTACTATAGGCAACGCTGTAGCGTTGCCTCTGAAACGATCAGAAATTGAAAAAAAAAATTGTATTTTCGACTGAAAGTATGGAACAACATTAAAACTTGAAACAAACAGAAATTATTCTGTATATGAGGGAAGCTGCGCCCTCTTCAACACCTTCCTCTTTACACTAAAGCTTCACTATTTTCCCAATTCTCTAAGAACCACTTATGAAACACAATGGCAGTTTAATAAAAATAAGAAGCCTTCTTAAATTACTAAAAAACTTTAGCATGAATAGCGAGGGAGTGAGGAAGAGGCAGCACCCCTCATTTACGAAATAATTTCTGTTCATTTTAAGTTTAAATTTTGCTCTCTACACTTGCAGCTGATTTTTTTTATATTATTTAATATAAGATAAAGGACCTAACTTGTCAACAAAGTCCAAACTAGGTGCAAACAAGAGCTCACTCCAAGTTTAGGAATTTTGGTGACTCGGTATAAAAACAAGCTCTGGCTCAATGTGGAGTCCAAACCAAACATTGTACAAGAGCAGCAGAATTTTGGTGATTCAGTGCGAAAACAAGCCGTGATCCTGAATAAATCAAACAGTTCGTGGTAACGAACTGCAAGTAAGGAGCGACCCGGCTCAATAGTAACCAAAACTTTAAAAACCGGCATTTTGATACCAATAGATACATCAATAGAATTAGAATTTTATGCTCATTTCAAATATATAAGTTTCATTAAGTTTAGTCTTACCCGTCAAAAGTTACGCGCCTGAGAAAATTTGCCTTATTTTCGAAAAAAGGGGAAACAACCCATAAAAGTCAAAGAACTTTAATGAAAATCACACCATCAGATTCAGCGTATCAGAGAACCCTACTATAGAAGTTTCAAGCTCCTATCTGCATAAATGTGGAATTTTGTATTTTTTGCCAGAAGAAAGATCACGGATGCGTGTTTATTTGTTGTTTTTTTTTTGTTTTTTTTTCCCATGGGTGATCGTATCGATCCAGTAGTCCTAGAATATCGTGAGAGGGCTCATCTAAACGGAAATTAAAAGTTCTAGTGCCTTTTTAAGTGACCAAAAAATTGAAGGGCAACTTGGCCCCGTCCCACGCTCATTTTTTCCCCGAAGTCACCCAATCAAAATTTTGAGATGGCCATTTCGTTCAGCATAGCCGAAAATCTAATAAATATGTCTTTGAGGATGACTTACTCCCCCACAGTTTGTGGGGGAAGGGCTGCAAGTTATGAACTTTGCCAATTGTTTACATATAGTATTGGTTAATGTAAAGTATACGGACGTTTCAGGAGAGATTTTTTTTCTGGTAGGGGGGGGGGGGGTCGGAGGAGGAGTTTAAGGGGGGAGGATCTTTCAATGGAGGATATTTCTTTTTGGGAAGGGTCATTTATATGAAGGGGCGCCAGATTTCCCAGTATTATTTAAAAAACGATCAGAAATTAAAATAAATAATTTTTTTCAACTGAAAGTAAGGAGCAACATTGAAACTTAAAACAAACAGAAATGATTACGTATATGAGGGGTTCGCCCCCTAGTCAATACCTCGCCCTCAACGCTAAAGTTTTTTTTAGTACTTTCAAAAGAGATATCTCTTCTAATTAACCGGCCTTTGTGTAACAGGGGTTTGTGATCCGAACAAAATTCAAACTTTAGCGTAAAGCGCGAGGTATTGACTAGGGGTAAACTCCCTAATATACGTAGGCTAATAAGAATATACAAATATAAAAGTTCGTTTCGTAAGTTAATTCGTAAGTTACGTCAGAAAAAAATTTCGAGAGAGCCATTTAGCCAAAACAAGGAAAATTAATATACAAGTTTCATTCTGATTATTCATGTAGGGTGAGCCAAAATCAAAGCTCTATTAATTCAAAAATGTTAAGAAATTAAATAAAAAAAACAAGTTTATTTTAACTGAAAGTAAGCAGCGACATTAAAACTTAAAACGAACGAATATTATTCCGTATATGAAAGGGGCGGTCCCCTCCTCAACGCCTCACTCTTTACGCTAAAGTTTGACTCTGTCACACAACTTTATGTTTTAAAACAATAAAAAAACTTTAGTGTAAAGAGCGAGGCGTTGAGGAGGGGACAGCCCCTTTCATGTACGGAATAATTTCTGTTCGTTTTAAGTTTTAATGTTGCTCCTTACTTTCAGTTAAAAAAACTTGTTTTTTTAGTTATTACAAGAAGGAGCAAAATCCTAGAGTTTTGATGGTTTAGTGTGAAAACAAGACCTGAGTAGTATGTTTATATTGAATTCTACAAGACATATAGGAAAACATTTCTACAAGACATATACACCTATTCAAAGAGAGTGAGTATCCTCTCACATGGCCTTATACTTCTACAAGACATATAGGTAATACTTCTACAAGACATTACACCTATTCAAAGAGACTCAGAACTCCCTCACATGGCATTATGATAACTAGATTGGTGAACGGGTTTCTGACTGGACAGTCAACCAGACAGGTTTCTGGGCCAGCCAGACAGGTTTCTGTGCCAACCAGACAGGTTTCTGGGCTAATAGGTGTATGGAAATACTGTGGGTACACCATATACGGCAACCTAAATGGAATTTGAGGGTCGATAATGTGAAATTATGTCACTATTCTAGTTTTTCTAAACCAGTATTGCCTATAACTTAATATATTCAAATATTTTTTGATAACTTGATTGGTGAACAGGTTTCTGACTGGACAGTCAAACCGCTCAGATTTCAGTCATAATTCAACTATTATCACGACCGGTATATGTCTTAGCAGATATTGACAAATGACTCATGAAGCGCAATTACAGACCCTTTGTTTTTAATTTCCTCTAGTTGTAAAAAGGAACCTGGTAATGGATTTTTAATAGGATAAATCTCTTTAAGGAAGATCCATCATCTCAATCCGAAAAAATATGTAAAATAAACCACAAATGTTTGGCATTCGAGACATCTGTTTGTGTAAGGCTGAAACCTGCTCCTGATCCAAATCTGCATTTGAATAAATTGAATTAAACTGAATTGAATGCAATAAGGAATGGTAGCACAATGAACTTTCCTGAAGCTCCTCACCTTCTATCAATTTCAACCAGGTCTTAAAGCTGGCTCGTCTTCTCTTAAAAAGGTCCTTGCGAAGTTTTGACCTTCTTCAAAATGAGCTCCAGGTATTAATTCAACGAACTGTCATAGGTAATGAGACCTTGGCAGAAAGGTGCTAGTTCTCGAAAATGAAGGATGAGGACTTCATTCTTTTGTAAGAAGATACGTAAAAGTTTTTTTTTCAAAACCTAGAGAGGGGGAGGGGACTTTTGTTTTTTGTTTCTCAAAGAAATATCAAGAACAAGTATTTTAAAAATTCAAAAGGGACAATTACATTTATCTGATCGCCCCCTCGAATTGTCACCCCTGTATATGCAACTGTTTAATCTTAGAGACAAAAGTGATAAAGAAAAAAGAAAAAGAATCAGACATTGTATGGAGAAAAAGAAATTAGATAATGTATCATAGGCAGTGCAATAACGCTGCCTAAGTAAAGAACGATGTGGGTAAAGTGTAAAGTGCAAATAAGAAACTGAATTGAATGCAATAAGGAATGGTAGCGCAATGAACTTTCACGAAGATTCTCACCTTCTATCAATTTCAACCAGGTCTTAAAGCTGGCTCGTCTTCTCTTAAAAAGGTCCTTGCGAAATTTTGACATTCTTCAAAATGAGCTCCAGGAATTAATTCAATGAACCCATCGTAGGTGATGAGACCTTGGCAGAAAGGTGCTAGTTCTCGAAAATGAAGGAGGAGGATTTCATTCTTTTGTATGAAGACGCGTAAAGGTTTTTTTCAAAACCTAGAGAGGGGGAGGGGACTTTTGTTTCTCAAAGAAATATCAAAAACAAGTATTTTAAAAATTCAAGAGGGACGATTACATTCATCTGATCGCCCCCTCGAATTGTCACCCCTGTATAGGCAACTGTTTAATCTTAGAAACAAAAGTGATAAAGAAAAAAGAAAAAGAATCAGACATAGTACGGTGAAAAAGAAATTAGACAATGTATCATAGGCAGTGCAATAACGCTGCCTAAGTAAAGAACGATGTGGGTAAAGTGTAAAGTGCAAATAAATTTGCACTTTACTGAAAAAATACAAATGAATGGTTAACGATGATAGAATGACCTTTTGAATTGACCTAGCTGTACTTCTTCGATGTGTTCTGTATAATACACAAGTGGCGTTTGAACAGTGTTATCAATTTCAAATAGGGTCTAACGTTGTAGTACACTAAAAAGCTGATACTAATAGAGGTTTAGATGTCAAGAAAAGAATTTTAATAATGAAATTCAGAACAACCCTTAGAAATCCTTGCAAATCAAGTAGTGAGGTATATATGAGTATGAACCGTCATGGATCATAAGCACCAATGACCCTGACCACCAGGGAAATCCAAATGTCCCCTATCCCCAAACTCCAAGGAGCCCCTCCCCCCCCAACTTTTTGGTCCCCGTCCCCCCCATTATTTTATACTTTTTTGAAGTTTTTTTTGTAACTTTTTTTTATTATTTTTTTTAAATGATTTTTTTTCACATCACTTAGAATGACATTAAACATACTTAAAACATAAAAATTCACATTTAATATTTTCAAAACTCAAAATGAGAATGGTATAGATTCTACGAGTGATTGCATAATATGACTGCTGGTATATGCCTTAGCAGACAGGTTTCTTACTCGACAGTCACCCTGGTCAGATTTTAGTCATAAGATATACGAAGTGCACACCATTTAAGGTAAGTTCAATATCCCCCCCCCCCAAAAAAAAACCGGTTCAACTGGTTAGAGGTTATTATATTAATTATTTTTTGTATAAAATACAGGTCTAAATTACAATTTTGGTATAGTTTGAAAAGCTCTTTCAGCGGGTCAAATAGATTTTTTGGTTTTTTGTTTAATTATTTGCATTGATAGTGATATGGAGAATTCCAAGCGAATGCTGGTGAGTAAATTTTTCCTTGTTTTATAATAAAAAGAAAACCATTTTGTGCTGCCATTAAGTCATCATTGACTTATATTAGACTTATATGTAAATATGTATGCATCAGATACTAGGATTGTAACAATTAACATTTATTTATTCAAATTCTTCCTTGAGTAGCTACCACTGTGAGGGATCTAAGCCTTTCTTGGCCCTCGATGCAATAGGCTATGGGATATTATAATGAAAAAAGCTATAAATTTAATAACATAAAATATATGATTCAAAATGTGAAATGCATTAAGAACCTTACCTCTTTTCAGAGACTAGGAGACGTAATGCTTAATTAAAATAGGAAACTTTTTTAAAGTATAAACAGCTTTAATTTAGAGAGTATCATATTAAAAATAGGCTTGGTTTAGCCTCCATCTAGGACTTCCGCTCTTTTCTTTATGTGTTTAAGTAGCTTGAAATTTAGGTCTTTAAGCTTACGAGCTACCCACTGAGAAAACTGAAAATAATTTTTGTTTTAGGATGTTGTTGATCAAACCCCCCAGCAAAAGCGAGCAAAGTTGGATGTCACGTCTGACAGCAATGTGAGTCATAGCAAGATACACCATGAAAATACCCCATTGCACATTTTCGAAGATTCGATTGCTACAAGAAAACAGATAAGGATGCTTATAAAAACACAAGAAAAAGATAGACATTCACTTCTATTTAAAGGAAGAGATATGAGGCGCTATGCTCAGTTAAACAATGCAAGGAAGTATCCTATAGTGTTGTTATGCGAAATTACCAATTGGTCTGTGAATGTTCGTTTCTAAAAGCAGTATTTTTATGATTTCAAATAAAATTCGTTGACTTTTTTAATACTCCCATTACTCAAAGGGTCCAGAGATTCTTAGAATATAGTTTATATCCTAGCCCCCCTGCGATATAACCTATTCATCACTTGAAAAGCCCATTATAACTGTTGATTTTTTATCTAAAAATATACTTTAAAGTGGATTATAGAATGGGTTTGTTCCAGTTCGGCACCCATAGTCGACATTCTGATACTATTCCTACTTGCATCGATAGCTCAACTACCAAATGAGAAAAATTATCATTTATAGCTGATTTGGAAGGTTAAATATCAATTTGACAACATCATCGTTTAATGTCAAGGTTACTAGTGCTTACATTCATAGTTCTATTTACGAGACCCAACTGATCATGCATCTAGCTTTTTTAATGTTTTATACATTATATTTAGATTTCTTAACCTATCGTAGATGTGTATTGCATGAATCTCATGATTTGGGATGTATAGTTTGCTATTTTGCACTTTTTTGAGGTAGATATCCTAACCTTTCGTAGGTGTATATCTGGTTTTATTAATAATATTTCATTTTCTAATAAAGTTGGATTTTAATTTTCAGAAATAAGAACATACATGTTTAAAATACATCTGATTTTAATAATTGGGTACATTTTTGCAGATTTTTCAATAAAGTTGGGGTTTAGTTTTCAGAAATATGGACATCCCACTTTAAAATACATCTGATTTTATTAATAACAGTTGATTTTTTTCAAATCAAATGTTATTTTAAGAACATCCATAACGTTCTGTTCTAAATTTTTTTAGTAGAAGATAGAAACAGTTATACTTTGATTTTGAACATTCGCCATTAAGATAAAGAGTTCTTCTTTAATTCTGCGCTTTCTCAAAGAGGTGTAAAAATGTTCAAGTTCTCTTCTGAAGATAAAAAGTTCCTCTTTAATTCTGAGTTTTCTCAATAAAGTGAAGAAAAAGTTCAACCCCCCTTCTGAATTTTCTCAAAGAAAAAAAAAGTTACAGGTCAATTCTATTTTTTTTTTCAAAAGAAAAATTCTTATGGCTCTAGCAATCGTACTAGATATGGATATGCGAGATTGAAATCTCCGGGTCAGAGCTTAATATATTCAACCTTTGAGTATAAAATACAGGTCCAAATTACAATTTTGTATAGTTTGAAAAGCCAACTTCAAGGATGTATGGTGTTTTCGTTTGCAAATTCATTGGCTTGAAGAAGTCATCATGTGGGGTGATTTTTGAATGTGCATTTTGATTGCTGACTACAGATCTTAGAGAAGCCTCTTGTTATCACTGGCATATCAACTCCAATATGTATGCGGACAATAGAGACATGTGGCGCAATACATTATGCGTTATTAACAAACTAGGTTTATATGATAGAGTGATACCCCCATTCTATGATGAAGGGAAGGATCTATCCGTGGTACAAGAGGAAGTTAGAGAAATATGTAGTTTTTTTGATGTAAAAGCACTATACGCGAAAGAAATGTACCCACTGACAAACTTTTAATCGACAAATGCAAATCTGATTAACCAATATTCAACTTGGAAGATTTTAATCGTGAGAAATTTCCGAGTAAAATACACAACCCAGAGGACGAGGTTCGATTTTTTAGCAGATGGGTGCCGATGAATATTCCTGCTCGGAATATGTGTATAAGATATCCCAGGAAGAAGAAGAACAACAAAATCCGTGATATAGATTGGGATCACACCAAGTGGATGATGAACGATGATGAATTTTTATAACACCCATCACCCCTATGACTATCCAACGGTCTTTTTAAAGACCAACAAATCTATAAACACTTCGTAGCCATGGTCATATGAATCTTTTCTGTGCCTTGACAGAAAACAAAACATCGCATTGTACTAGTCTAAAATAGTTTTTTTTTGTACCATGTGAAAAAATTCACAAAGGGTTTGATGCAATGAACGGCTAATCGGATCAATCCTCGGTATTACTTACCAAAACTCCAAAAACTGAGTAATGAAAACTAATTACGAACGAAAGGTAGTTTAGTTTTAATTCTGTATCCAAATATATATAGTTTACTAGGTTTTAGATTATTTGTTAAAGTTAAAAAAGCCAATCCTCATAAATTAAAGAAAAAAGGGAGAACACCCCAGTAGGGCCCGACTTTCATATCTCGGGTTGAAGTATCCTTTTTAAGCATTAGAAGATATCATGCAGTGACAAAGTGTCGTTTACAACTGGTTTTTGTACAGCAAAACAAATATTTTGGCCTAAATACAACAAAAAAGATATCAATCATAAAGACTACGAGAAAGACAATCAACTTAAAATTATCGAAAAAGTTTGTACACAATCTTTTATATTCTGAAGGCAGGATGCCACGCGACATTTTTCATATTTGAGCATAAAAGCAATAAGTTAAAGGTGAAATACTTTTATAGGCAATGGTTCGGAAGCTTCATTTGGATTTGATTTTGATGTTGGATAAAAATTCAGTCATTTTTATAGAAACTGCATTACTTTCACGGAAAACATCTTTCAGCGTATTTTAACTTTAAATGAAAAGTGTTAAATGCAAATTCATTTTGGTTTTTTATGTTGAATAAAAATTCGTTCATTTTTATAGAAATTGTAATAGTCATTTTTATATATCTTTCAGGATTTTTTAAGTTTAAACGAAAAGTAGTAAATGCAACTTCATTTTGAATTTGATGGTGGATAAAAATTCATTCATTTTTATAGAAACTGCAATAGTTTCACGAGAACCATCTTTAGCGTATTTTAAGTTTATATGCAAAGTATTAAATGCAAATTCATTTTGATTTTGAAATTCGATCATTTTTATAGAAACTGCAAGAGTTTCCCAGGAAGCATCTTTCAGTGTGTTTTAAGTTTAAAAGAAAAGCATTAAATGGAAACTCATTTTGATTTTGATGTTGGGTATACTTTCATTTTGATTTTGATGCTGGATAAAAATTCATTCATATTTATAGAAACTGCAATAGTTTTCCGAGAACCATCTTTTAGCGTATTTTAAGTTTATATGCAAAGTATTAAATACAAATTCATTTTGATTTTTAAATTCGTTCATTTTTATAGAAACAGCAATCGTTTCACAGGAAGCATCTTTCGGCGTGTTTTAAGTTTAAAAGAAAAGCATTAAATGGAAACTGATTTTGATTTTGATGTTGGGTATAAATTTAGTCATTTTTACAGGAACGGCAATAGTTTAATGGAAACTATTTTTCAGTCTGTTTTAAGTTTAACTGAAAAGTATTCAATGTAAATTAAATTTGATTTTGATGTTGGATAAAAATCCATTCATTCTTGTAGAAACTGCAATAGTTTCACGGAAAACATCTTCTGATTTAATACATGCAATAAACTAGCTAGTGTCGATAACCGGACATAGAGTACCAGTGGGAAAGCCGTATCCTTTCTCTGAGCAAGCATAGAGTACGATTGTTAGAGCCGTAAGTATATTTCATGTCATTTTAAGATACGTAAAAATCTAAGAGTCAGAGTGAATTGAATTTAGGTTAGATAGATTACAGATGGCAGCACACCCACTCAGACACACAGTCATAGTGAGAGAGACATGCAAAAAGTTGGGTTAATCGAGGTTCGTGAATTGAATTTAGGTTAGATAGATTATAGATGGCAGCACACCCCGCTCAGACACACAGTCATAGTGAGAGAGTCATGCAAAAAGTTGGGGTAATCTAGGTTCACTTAGAGTGGCGCAAGCGTCGTTACGTTGAATTTAGGTTAGACCGGTTATAGATGTCAGCAGTGCCACTGGGAAAGCACCTCGGAAATATCGAAACCATAGGTTAGGTTAGGTTAGCTACGTGCGCGAACGTAAGCTAACCTAACCTATGGTTTGATATTCCGAGGTGCTTTCCCAGTGGCACTGCTGACATCTATAACCGGTCTAACCTAAATTCAGCGTAACGACGCTTGCGCCACTTTAAGTGAACCTAGATTACTCCAATTTTTTGCATGACTCTCTCACTATGACTGTGTGTCTGAGCGGGGTGTGCTGCCATCTATAATCTATCTAACCTAAATTCAATTCACGAACCTAGATTAACCCAACTTTTTGCATGGCTCTCTCACTATGACTGTGTGTCTGAGTGGGTGTGCTGCCATCTGTAATCTATCTAACCTAAATTCAATTCACTCTGACTCTTAGATTTTTACGTATCTTAAAATGACATGAAATATGCTTACGGCTCTAAGAATCGTACTCTATGCTTGCTCAGAGAAAGGATACGGCTTTCCCACTGGTACTCTATGTCCGGTTATCGACACTAGCTAGTTTTTTGCATGTATTAAATCAGAAGATGTTTTCCGTGAAACTATTGCAGTTTCTACAAGAATGAATGGATTTTTATCCAACATCAAAATTAAATTTAATTTTCATTGAATACTTTTCAGTTAAACTTAAAACACACTGAAAAATAGTTCCCATTAAACTATTGCAGTTTCTGTAAAAATGACTAAATTTATACCGAACATCAAAATGAGTTTCCATTTAATGCTTTTCTTTTAAACTTAAAACACGCTGAAAGATGCTTCCTGTGAAACTATTGCAGTTTCTATAAAAATGAACGAATTTAAAAATCAAAATGAATTTGTATTTAATACTTTGCATACAAACTTAAAATACGCTAAAAGATGGTTCTCGGGAAACTATTGCAGTTTCTATAAATATGAATGAATTTTTATCCAGCATCAAAATCAAAATGAAAGTATACCCAACATCAAAATCAAAATGAGTTTCCATTTAATGCTTTTCTTTTAAACTTAAAACACACTGAAAGATGCTTCCTGGGAAACTATTGCAGTTTCTATAAAAATGATCGAATTTCAAAATCAAAATGAATTTGCATTTAATACTTTGCATATAAACTTAAAATACGCTAAAGAAGGTTCTCGTGAAACTATTGCAGTTTCTATAAAAATGAATGAATTTTTATCCACCATCAAAATCAAAATGAAGTTGCATTTACTACTTTTCGTTTAAACTTTAAAAATCCTGAAGGATGTATAAAATGACTATTACAATTTCTATAAAAATGAACGAATTTTTATCCAACATAAAAAACCAAAATGAATTTGCATTTAACACTTTTCATTTAAAGTTAAAATACGCTGAAAGATGTTTTCCGTGAAAGTAATGCAGTTTCTATAAAAATGACTGAATTTTTATCCAACATCAAAATCAAATCCAAATGAAGCTTCCGAACCATTGCCTATAAAAGTATTTCACCTTTAACTTATTGCTTTTATGCTCAAATATGAAAAATGTCGCGTGGCATCCTGCCTTCAGAATATAAAAGATTGTGTACAAACTTTTTCGATAATTTTAAGTTGATTGTCTTTCTCGTAGCCTTTATGATTGATATCTTTTTTGTTGTATTTAGGCCAAAATATTTGTTTTGCTGTACAAAAACCAGTTGTAAACGACACTTTGTCACTGCATGATATCTTCTAATGCTTAAAAAGGATACTTCAACCCGAGATATGAAAGTCGGGCCCTACTGGTGTGTTCCCCCTTTTTTCTTTAATTTATGAGGATTGGCTTTTGTTTTTAACCTTAACAAATAGTCTTAAACCTAGTAAACTATATATATTTGGATACAGAATTAAAACTAAACTACCTTTCGTTCGTAATTAGTTTTCAGGATTCAGGTTTTGGAGTTTTGGTAAGTAATACCGAGGGTTGATCTGATTAGCCGTTCATTGCATCAAACCCTTTGTGAATTTTTTCACATGGTACAAAAAAAAAACTATTTTAGACTAGTACAATGCGATGTTTTGTTTTCTGTCAAGGCACAGAAAAGATTCATATGACCATGGCTACGAAGTGTTTATAGATTTGTTGGTCTTTAAAAAGACCGTTGGATAGTCATGGGGGTGATGGGTGTTATAAAAATTCATCATCGTTCATCATCCACTTGGTGTGATCAAAATCTATATCACGGATTTTGTTGTTCTTCTTCTTCCTGGGATATCTTATACACATATTCCGAGCAGGAATATTTATCGGCACCCATCTGCTAAAAAATCGAACCTCGTCCTCTGGGTTGTGTATTTTACTCGGAAATTTCTCACAATTAAAATCTTTCAAGTTGAATATTGGTATATCAGATTTGCATTTGTCGATTAAAAGTTTGTCAGTGGGTACATTTCCTTTCGCATATAGTGCTGTGACATAAAAAAACTACATATTTCTCTAACTTCCTCTTGTACCACGGATAGATCCTTCCCTTCATCATAGAATGGGGGTATCACTCTATCATATAAACCTAGTTTGTTTATAACGCATAATGTATTGCGCCACATGTCTCTATTGTACGCATACATATTGTAGTTGATATGCCAGTGATAACAAGAGACTTCTCTACGATATGTAGTCAGCAATAAAAATGCACATTCAAAAATCACCCCACATGATGACTTCTTCAAGCCAATGAATTCGCAATCGAAAACACCATACATCCTTGAAGTTAGCTTTTCAAACTATACAAAATTGTAATTTGGACCTGTATTTTATACTCAAAGATTGAATATATTAAGCTCTGACCCAGAGATTTCAATCTCAAATATCCATATCGAGTACGATTGCTAGAGCCGTAAGAATTTTTCTTTTGAAAAAAAAATAGAATTGACCTGTAACTTTTTTTTTTCTTTGAGAAAATTTAGAAGGGGGGTTGAAATTTTTTTTCACTTTATTGAGAAAACTCAGAATTAAAGAGGAACTTTTTATCTTCAGAAGAGAACTTGAACATTTTTACACCTCTTTGAGAAAGCGCAGAATTAAAGAAGAACTCTTTATCTTAATGGCGAATGTTCAAAATCAAAGTATAACTGTTTCTATCGTCTACTAAAAAAATTTAGAACAGAAAGTTATGGATGTTCTTAAAATAACATTTGATTTGAATAAAATCAAATGTTATTAATAAAATCAGATGTATTTTAAAGTGGGATGTCCATATTTCTGAAAACTAAACCCCCAACTTTATTAAAAAATCTGCAAAATGTGCCCAATTATTAAAATCAGATGTATTTTAAACATGTATGTTCTTATTTCTGAAAATTAAAATCCAACTTTATTAGAAAATGAAATATTATTAATAAAACCAGATATACACCTACGAAAGGTTAGGATATCTACCTAAAAAAAAGTGCAAAATAGCAAACTATATATCCCAAATCATGAGTTTCATGCAATACACATCTACGAAAGGTTAAGAAATCTAAATATAATGTATAAAACATTAAAAAAGCTAGATGCATGATCAGTTGGGTCTCGTAAATAGAACTATGAATGGAAGCACTAGTAAGCTTGATATTCAACGATGATGTTGTCAAGTTGATATTTAACCTTCCAAATTAGCTATAAATGATAATTTTTCTCACTTGGTAGTTTAGCTATCGATGCAAGTAGGAATAGTATCAGAATGTCGACTATGGGTGTCGAATTGGAACAAACCCATTCTATAATCCACTTTAAAGTATATTTTTAGATAAAAAATCCACAGTTATAATGGGCTTTTCAAGTGATGAATAGGTTATATCGCAGGGGGGCTAGGATATAAACTATATTCTAAGAATCTCTGGACCCTTTGAGTAATGGGAGCATTAAAAAAGTCAACGAATTTTATTTGAAATCATAAAAATACTGCTTTTAGAAACGAACTTCACAGACCAATTGGAAATTTAGCATAACAACACTATAGGATACTTCCTTGCATTGTTTAACTGAGCATAGCGCCTCACATCTCTTTCTTTAAATAGAAGTGAATGTCTATCTTTTTCTTGTGTTTTTATAAGCATCCTTATCTGTTTTCTTGTAGCACTCGAATCTTCGAAAATGTGCAATGGGGTATTTTCATGGTGTATCTTGCTATGACTCACATTGCTGTCAGGGGTGACATCCAACTTTGCTCGCTTTTGCTGGGGGGTTTGATCAACAACATCCTAAAATAAAAATTATTTTCAGTTTTCTCAGTAGGTAGCTCGTAAGCTTAAAAACCTAAATTTCAAGCTACTTAAACACATAAAGAATAGAGCTGAAGTCCTAGATGGAGGCTAAACCAAGCATATTTTTAATATGATACTCTCTAAATTAAAGCTGTTTATACTTTTAAAAAAGCTTCCTATTTTAATTAAACAATACGTCTCCTAATCTCTAAAAAGACGTAAGGTTCTTAATGCATTTCACATTTTGAATCACATATTTTATGTTATTAAATTTATAGCTATGTTCACTATAATATCCCATAGCCTATTGCATCGAGGGCCAAGAAAGGCTTAGATCCCTCACAGTGGTAGCTACTCAAGGAAGAATTTGAATAACTAAATGTTAATTGTTACAATCCTAGTATCTGATACATACATATTTACATATAAGTCTAATATAAGTCAATGATGACTTAATGGCAGCACAAAAAGGTTTTCTTTTTATTATAAAACAAGAAAAAATTTACTCACCAGCATTCGCTTAGAATTCTCCATATCACTATCAATGCAAATAATTAAACAAAAAACCAAAGAATCTATTTGACCCGCTGAAAGAGCTTTTCAAACTATACCAAAATTGTAATTTGGACCTGTATTTTATAAAAAAAAATTTAATATAATAACCTCTAACCAGTTGAACCGTTTTTTTTTGGGGGGGGGGATATTGAACTTACCTTAAATGAATGTGCACTTCGTATATCTTATGACTGAAATCTGACCAGGGTGACTGTCGAGTAAGAAACCTGTCTGCTAAGGCATATACCAGCAGTCATATTACGCAATCACTCGTAGAATCTATACCATTCTCATTTTGAGTTTTGAAAATATTAAATGTGAATGTTTATGTTTTAAGTATGTTTAATGTCATTCTAAGTGATGTAAAAAAAAATCATTTTAAAAAAATAATAAAAAAAAGTTACAAAAAAAACTTCAAAAAAGTATAAAATAATGGGGGGGGGGGACGGGGAGCAAAAAGTTGGGGGGGGGGGGAGGGGCTCCTTGGAGTTTGGGGATAGGGGACCTTTGGATTTCCCTGGTGGTTAGGGTCATTGGTGCTTATGATCCATGACGGTTCATACTTATATATACCTCACTACTTGATTTGCAAGGATTTCTAAGGGTTGTTCTTAATTTCATTATTAAAATTCTTTTCTTGACATCTAAATCTCTATTAGTATCAGCTTTTTAGTGTACTACAACGTTAGACCCTATTTTAAATTGATAACACTGTTCAAACGCCACTTGTGTATTATACAGAACACATCGAAGAAGTAAAGCTAGGTCAACTCACACGGTCATTCTATCATCGTTAACCATTCATTTGTATTTTTTCAGTAAAGTGCAATTTCTTTGCACTTTACAATTTACCCACATCGTACTTTACTTAGGCAGCGTTATTGCACTGCCTATGATACATTGTCTAATTTCTTTTTCACCGTACTATGTCTGATTCTTTTTCTTTTTGCTTTATCACTTTTGTCTCTAAGATTAAACAGTTTTCTATACAGGAGTGACAATTCGAGGGGGCGATCAGATGAATGTAATCGTCCCTCTTGAATTTTTAAAATACTTGTTTTTGATATTTCTTTGAGAAACAAAAGTCCCCTCCCCCTCTCTAGGTTTTGAAAAAAAAACCTTTTACGCATCTTCATACAAAAGAATGAAATCCTCCTCCTTCATTTTCGAGAACTAGCACCTTTCTGCCAAGGTCTCATCACCTACGACAGTTCGTTGAATTAATGCCTGGAGCTCATTTTGAAGAATGTCAAAACTTCGCAAGGACCTTTTTAAGAAAAGACGAGCCAGCTTTAAGACCTGGTTGAAATTGATAGAAGGTGAGAAGCTTCGGGAAAGTTCATTGCGCTACCATTCCTTATTGCATTCAATTCAGTTTCTTATTTGCACTTTACACTTTACCCACATCGTTCTTTACTTAGGCAGCGTTATTGCACTGCCTATGATACATTATCTAATTTCTTTTTCTCCATACTATGTCTGATTCTTTTTCTTTTTTCTTTATCACTTTTGTCTCTAAGATTAAACAGTTGCATATACAGGGGTAACAATTCGAGGGGGCGATCAGATGAATGTAATTGTCCCTCATGAATTTTTAAAATACTTGTTTTTGATATTTCTTTGAGAAACAAAAAACAAAAGTCCCCTCCCCCTCTCTAGGTTTTGAAAAAAACCTTTTACGCATCTTCTTACAAAAGAATGAAATCCTCCTCCTTCATTTTCGAGAACTAGCACCTTTCTGCCAAGGTCTCATTACCTATGACAGTTCGTTGAATTAATGCCTGGAGCTCATTTTGAAGAAGGTCAAAACTTCGCAAGGACCTTTTTAAGAGAAGACGAGCCAGCTTTAAGACCTGGTTGAAATTGATAGAAGGTGAGAAGCTTCAGGAAAGTTTATTGTGCTACCATTCCTTATTGCATTCAATTCAGTTTAATTCAATTTATTCAAATGCAGATTTGGATCAGGAGCAGGTTTCAGCCTTACGCAAACAGATGTCTCGAATGCCAAACCATTTGTGGTTTATTTTACATATTTTTTCGGATTGAGATGATGGATCTTCCTTAAAGAGATTTATCCTATTTAAATCTATTACCAGGTTCCTTTTTACAACTAGAGGAAATTAAAAAAAAGGGTCTGTAATTGCGCTTCATGCGTCATTTGTCAATATCTGCTATAACATATACCGGTCGTGATAATAGTTGAATTATGACTGAAATCTGAGCGGTTTGACTGTCCAGTCAGAAACCTGTTCACCAATCAAGTTTTCAAAAAATATTTGAATATATTAAGTTATAGGCAATACTGGTTTAGAAAAACTAGAATAGTGACATAATTTCACTTTATCGACCCTCAAATTCCATTTAGGTTGCCGTATATGGTGTACCCACAGTATTTCTATACACCTATTAGCCCAGAAACCTGTCTGGTTGGCCCAGAAACCTGTCTGGTTGACTGTCCAGTCAGAAACCTGTTCACCAATCAAGTTATCATAATGCCATGTGAGGGAGTTCTGAATCTCTTTGAATAGGTGTAATGTCTTGTAGAAGTATTACCTATATGTCTTGTAGAAGTATAAGGCCATGTGAGAGGATACTCACTCTCTTTGAATAGGTGTATATGTCTTGTAGAAATGTTTTCCTATATGTCTTGTAGAATTCAATATAAACATACTACTGACCTGATCCTGAATAAATGCAAAAAGGAGCAAAATCCTATTTCAATGAAATACTAGCTAAGAAAGAAGCACCCCTATCAGCAAGAAGCGATTTTCCTGTAGGATACCTTATAGACTGATTTGCTTATCTGAGGGAATCTAAGAGAAACAATAGAAACAGAAATTAAAAGACCTTTTTAAAACCTATACTGCAATGCTGGAAGGATTTGGGTCACAAAACGGAACTGAAAAACTGTTTATCTGAGAACCAGAAAAGCAGAGAGGAATAAAATTCAAAAATCAATTTTCTCAGCATCGTGTTCGACTCAAAACTAGGACACAAAAGAATTATGTTAAATTTCAAATTAACATTTATACGGAAAGGGATTTTGAAAAATTCAGTTTCCGTCCAAAGATATTAAGTAAACAATGAGTTTAAAAATTGAAACGAGCAAAATTAGCTTATACACACTACATCTAATCCAAAAGGGCCAGGAATGTCAAACATAAAACGACATAAATTCCTATGAATGAAGAAATAAATACTTAGAACATAGAAAAAAAGTGAAAAATGAGGCCTAAATTAACCTGAACATAAATTTCAGACAAATAATGGGTGTGATGCCACTATTAAAACCCTAAAAATGGCTAAAACGTAACTTGTGCGTTACTAAGAACAATATTGACTTCTCGATTCGAGACTTTTGTTCAGCCATTTGTTTTTCTTATACATTTGAAAAAAAAACTTATAGAAACAAATAGAATTCACCCTGCATATGATAGACCACCGAAGCTTCTGAATTGCTCCCTCAGTTTTTTTAGATAAAGTTTTATATTGATTTACTGTAAGCATGTTACAGCGATTGCAATAAATACATTAATCGGTAATTGCAATTGTTTTATTTACCGATTGCCTTTCTCAAAATTTGAACTAAAAGTTTTTTTTTGTTCAGGCAAATGCGCAACAACAAGCCCTGTCATTTGTCAGGTATTGTGAAAATACGTTTTATTCCATCCCCATTGTCTTGCATTTTATCATCTGTTCTTGAGGTATACATAAAAAAGTCTAACTTAACTGTAAACAGAGAGGACTTGAGGAATGGAGGTGTCATTTTGTAAAAGAATATTTTTTTTCTGGCACCTTTTGAGGCCTCATTATTGAAATCGGGCGTGCCATCAAGCTAAAATTTCCTTGTAGATTGAGAAGTATTAGACCCAGGGACTCACGGTTTTATATTTCAATCTGTTCAGTAAAAAAAAAAGCTCGTTGGCCCCTTTTCGGCTCAATGACCAAGCGCACCAATTTCTCATGAACTAGGCTCCTCTTGGCCCAAGTAATTCCAAACGTATATTTTAAGTCAGTTGAATAATAAAAATTACCTCTAATCTATTTTTCTGTAGATTAGTTTCCTTAGCTGAAGAACTTACGGGTATTTGTTTAAAACCGTTCGAGAAGTCTTTTTACAGTTTTCCGGAGAAGGAGGCATCTGTCCCATCCTTCCACCTACAAAATGACTTGCCGCCCCTTCTTCATAATAGTTTATGCGCACTTGCACATAACTTTGTATTATATTATGAAAAATACAGCAGATCAGTATAGTTAAATGAAGCTTTATAAAATTAAGTAAAAAAAAAATTTCCACAAAATAAGTCTTTCAAAGAAAAGTAAAGAATCCATTAAACCAAAAATAAGCAAAAATAAAATAAAATAATCTACCAAGCGTGAAACTACCACAAATCAGCATCGATAAATAAATAAAACCCAAAACGAACAGAAATTACAATAAGTAACCGCGTCAAACTCGAAACGAGCAGAAATTAACATAAGTAGGGCTCAAAACCCCTATGCCTTCCCAAGGCCAGTGCATAATTTGCACTTTACTGAAAAAATTGAATTTTTTTTTACTTTTATAGCTTTAATAAATCAAATAAGATTAGCATTTGATTACTAAATATCAGTATATGTATATTAAACTGACAATGCACATTCATTTGTATTTTTTTTTCAGTCTGTATTTGTATTCATTCATTTGTATTTTTTTCATTCATTTGTATTTTCAAAAATCTGGACACAAATAGTAGGGTTTAATTTAGTTTTATACCTCCTCTAGTTGACCTGAAATAGAAAACTTGATACAATTCGCAAAAAAATCTGTTTACTTTCTTTGATAGCTTGGATACACTTACGCTATTTTGATTTGGTTTAATTTTAAGAACAGTAGTAGCCCCGAAAGTTTGAAAATAATAATCTCAGTTGTTCTTGGGATACTGCTGAGATGCCTTATTGGGAATTAGCATTAACCCAGTGCATTTCGATTTAATATTAAGGCAACATATAGTTTTTAAACATAATGGGCAAATGGGAGGGTGGGCGTGGGAGGGAGACTAGTTGCCCTCCAATCACTTTTGACTATCAAAAAGGGCATTAGCCCTTTCTATTTTCAATCGAATGAGCCCTTTTCGAAGTTCCTAAGACAACTCCTTCGATACGAAGTGCCCTGGTCAAAACAAAACAAAAAATAATACATTGTACCCACATCGATCTTTACTATAAAAATGTCAAGAATTCCAATCACTTTCGACTATTAAAAAGGACACTAGTTCTTTCAATTTTCAATCGAATGAGCCCTTTTTCAGTTTCTACGACAACGCTTTCTATAAACACCTTATATGTCCCCAGGGCATAATTTACAACCCTTGCCCTGAGGGCTGTGAGGGGGTTGTCATCCTCAAAGACCTAACTTCCAGAACTTACAACTATGTTAAAAGAAATGGCTTTCTCGAAATTTTGATTGGATGTGTTTTGGGAAATAGTCGGTATGAGAGGCGCGCTAGTTACTCTCCAATCACTTTTAACTATTAAAAAAAAGGCACTAGCCCTTTCAATTTCCAATCGAATGAGCCCTTTTGAAGTTTCTTCAACGCTTTCAATAAAAATCTTATATGCCCCCAGGGCATAACTTACAACCCTTTCCCTGTGGAATGGGGGGGGGGTTGTCATTAACAAAGACCTAATTTCCTGAACTTGCAACCACGTTGAAGAAAATTGCTATCTAAAAATTTTTGATTGCACGTGTTTGGGGAAATGTTGGGCGTGAGAGGGGGTTAGTTGCCCTCCAATCAATTCCGAATATTAAAATAGGCACTAGCCTTTTCAATTTCCGATCGAATGAGCCCTTTTTGAAGTTTCTACGACAGCGATTTCTATAAAAACCTTATATGCCTCAGGGCATAACTTGCAACCCTTGACCTGAGGACTGTGAGGCGGTTGTCATCCTCAAAGATATAATTTCCGAAACTTTCAACTACTTTGAACAAAATGGCTACCTCAAAATTTTGATTTAATGTGTTTGGGGAAATGGTTGGCGTGAGAGGGGGGTTACTTGCCATCCAATCACTTTCGACTATTAAAAAGTGCACTAGCCGTTTCAATTTCCAATCGAATGATTCCTTTTTGAAGTTTCTACGACAGCAATTTCTATAAAAACCTTATATGCCTCAGGGCATAAATTACAACCCTTGCACTGAGGGCTGTTAGGGGAGTGTCATCCTCAAAAACATAATTTCCAGACTTTTTAACTACTTCGAACAAAATGGCCATCTCAAAATTTTTATTGGATGTGTTTGGGGAAATGGCGGGTGTGAGAGGTTTGTTAGTTATCCTCCAATCACTTTCGACTATTAAAAAGGGCACAATCCCTATTAATTTCCAATCAATTAAGCCCTTTTTGAAGTTTCTACAACATCACTATCTATAAAAAACCTTATATGCCCCCAGGGCATAACTTACAACACTTGCCCCGAGGGCTCTGAGGGGGTTATCATCCTCAAAGACCTAATTTCTAAAACTTATAACTACGTTGAACAAAATGGTTATCTAAAAATTTTGATTTGATGTCTTTGGGGAAAAGGTGGGCGTGAGAGGGGGGTTAATTGCCCCCAAATCTGTTTTGACTATTAAAAAGGACACTAGCCCTTTGAATTTCCAATCGAATGAGCCCTTTTTCAAGTTTCTACAACAAAGCTTGCAATAAAAACCTTGTATGCCCCCAGGGCATAACTTACAACCCTTACCCTGAGGACTGTGGGGGGAGTGTCATCCTCGAAGACCTAATTTCCATAACCTTCAACTACGTTGAACAAAATGGCTATCTCAAAATTTTGAATGGATGTGTTTGGATAAATGGTGGGCGTGCAAGGGGTGTTTAGTTGCCTTCCAATCACTTTCAACTATTAAATAGGGCACTAGCCATTTCAATTTCCAATCGAATGAGCCTTTTTTGAAGTTTCTACGGCAACGCTTTATATTAAAAAAACCTTATATGCCCACAGGGCATAACTTACACACCTTGCCCTGAGGGCTGTGGGGGGGGGGATTCATCCTCAAAGACCTAATTTCCAGAACTTTCAACAACTTTGAACAAAATGAATATCTCAAAATTTTGATTGGATGCTATTGGGGAAAAGGTGGGCGTGAGAGGGGGGTTAGTTGCCCTCCAATCACTTTCGACTTTTAAAAAGGGCACCAGCCCTTTGAATTTCCAATCAAATGAGCCTTTTTTGAAGTTTCTACGACAACGCTTTCTATAAAAACCTTATATGTTCCCAGGGCATAACTTACAACCCTTGCCCTGAGGACTGTGAGGGGGGGGGGGTTGTCATCCTCAAAGACATAATTTCCAGAACTTTCAACTGCGTGGAACAAAAAGGCTATCTCAAAATTTTGATTGGATGAGTTTGGGGAAATGGTGGGCGTGGAAGGGGTGTTAGTTGCCTTTCAACCACTTTCGCCTATTGAAAAGGGCACAAGCGACTCCAATTTCCATTCGAATGAACCCTTTTCAAAGTTTCTACGACAACTCTTTTGATACGAAGTGTCCTGGTCTAAGACAAAGAACCAAAAAAAAAAAAAAAAAAATAATAATTCATTGTGCCAGCATCGTTCTTTACTTAGGCAGCGTTATTGCGCTGCCTATGATAAATGTCAGAAACGTTTTTGAAACAATTCGTGGTATCGAACTGTAAGTAAGGAGCGATCCGGCCCAATAGTAACCGAAACTCTAGAAAACGGGTGTATCTACCAATAGATGCATCAAAAGGATCAGATTGTAATGCTGATTTCAAATATATAATGTTCAACCCATCAAAAGTTACGCGCCTGAGAAAATTTGGCTGACTTTTGAAAAAAGGGAGGAAGACCCCCTAAAAGTTATAGAACATTAATGAAAATCACACCATCAAATTCAGCGTATCAGAGAACCCTACTGTAGTGGTTTCAAGCTCCTATCTGCAAAAGTGTGGAATTTTGTATTTTTTGCCAGAAGAAAGATCACGGATGCGTGTTTATTTTTTTTCCAGGGGTGATCGTACCGACCCAGTGGTCCTAGAATATCGTGGGAGGGCTCACTTATACGAAAATTAAAAGTTCTAGTGCCCTTTTTAAGTGAACCAAAAAATATTTATTCGAATAAGCGGCCTTTGTGATTAAGGGTTCATTTTTAAAGAATTAGAAGAAAATTCAAACTTTAGCGTAAAGAACGAGGTATTGACTAGGGGGCGAACCCCCTAATATACGTATGAAAAATATATGAATATAGAAGTTCGTTACGTAAGTTAATTCGTATGTTACGTATATTTATTACTAATAAAAACGTTCGTAAATAAAATTAAACAACGTTCGAGAAAGCCATTTAACGAAATAAAAGTAAAATTAATATGCAAATTTGGTTTTAATTATTCATGTACGGTGAGCCAAAATCAAAACCTGCATTAATTCAAAAACGTTCAAAAATTAAATAAAAAACAAGTTTTTTTAACTGAAATTAAGGAGCGAAGTTTAAACTTAAAAGGAACAGAAATTATTCCGTATATTAAAGGGGCTGTCCCCTCCTCAACGCTTCGCTCTTTACGCTATAGTTTGACTTTCTCACAACTCTATTTTTTTAAACAATAAAAACTTTAGCGTTAAGAGCGAGGCGTTGAGGAGGGGACAGCCCCTTTCATATGCGGAATAATTTCTGTTCGTTTTAAGTTTTAATGTCGCTCCTTACTCTCAGTTAAAAAAAACTTGTTTTTTTTTATTTAATTTCTGAAGGTTTTGAATTAATGCAGCTTTGATTTTGGCTCACCATACATGAATAATTAAAACGAAATCTGCATATTAATTTTACTTTTTTGGCTAAATGGCTTTCTTGAAATTTTGTTCTGACGTAATTTGCGAATTAACTTACGTAACAAACTTCTATATTCGTATGTTTTATTACGTATATTAGGGAATTTGCCCCCTAGTCGATACCCCTCTCTTTACGTTAAAGTTCGAATTTTGTTCCAATCACAGACCCCTGAATCACAAAGACCGGTTAATTAGAATAGATGGCATTTTTGAAACTACTAAAAAAACTTTAGCGAAAAGGGCGAAGTATTGACTAGGGGGTGAACCCCCTCACATACGTAATAATTTCTGTTTGTTTTAAGTTTTAATGTTGCTCCTTACTTTCTGTTGAAAAAACTAGTTTTTTTTGTTTAATTTCTGATCGTTGTTTAAATAATGCTGGGAAATCCGGCGCCCCCTTCATAGAAATATCCCTTCCCCCAAGGAAACATCCTCCATGGAAGGATCCTCCCCAGTAACCCCCTCCTCCAACACCCCCCCCCCCCATCAGAAAAAATCCCTCCTGAAATGTCTTTATATTTCCCATTAACCAATACTATATGTAAACAATGGGCAAAGTTCATAACTTCCAGCACTTTCCCCGGGAACTTTGGGGGATTAAGTCATCTCAAAGACATATTTATTAAATTTTAGACTTTGCTGAACAAAATGACTATCTCAAAATTTTGATTGGGTGACTTTGGGAAAAAAAATGAGCGTGAGAGGGGGTCAAGTTGCCCTCCAATTTTTTGGTCACTTAAAAACGGCACTAGAACTTTTAATTTCCGTTCAAATGAGCCCTCTTACGACATTCTAGGACTACTGGATCGATACAATCACCCCTGGGAAATAATTATAATAATAAAAAAAAAAAAAAAATGAACAGGCATCCGTGATCTTTCTTCTGACAAAAAAATACAAAATTCCACATTTTTTCAGATAGGAGCTTGAAACTTCCGCAGCAGGGTTTTCTGATACGCCGAATCCGATGGTGTGATTTCCACTAAAGTCTTATGACTTTTTTGGGGTATTTCCCCTTTTTTCGAAATTAAGGCAAATTTTCTAAGGTGCGTAACTTTTGATGGGTAAAACTAAACTTAATGAAACTTATATATTTGAAATCAGCATAAAAATATAATTTTATTGATGTATCTATGGGTATCAAAATTCCGGTGTTTAGAGTTTCAGTTACTATTGAGACGGGTCGCTCCTTACTTACAGTTCGTTACCACGAATTGTTTGATTGTATTATACTAAAACAAACTTGTATAGAATATGCCTAGAGGACGACTCGGAAAAAGATACCAAGTTAATGGAGAGTTAAGTTTCCTTCAGGTGAATACCCGTGAAGACCCATAAGGTTTGAATGCATTATTTTTTTCTAGTACCACTTCATGTGTAAGGGGTATGCTATGATCGTTTAGTTTAATATCTGTTCGTTTTGGGTTTTATGTATTCTTTGATAGTAATTACTGATCGTTTTGAGTTTGAATTATTGTAAGAATTTATTTCTAATTTTAATGCAGCTCCTTACTTTTCTTTGAAAAACTTCTTTTTCGGAAAGTTTTTTCTAATTCATTAAGCCAAAAGTCAATATTAATCATTTATCTTGCATGGACTACTTGACTTTTCAGGAATGAATAGACCATCATGTGCCATTACTTCCTGCTTATAAATAGATTTTAAAATATTCAGGTTGAGTGACCCCTCTCCTTATCTTCAAAGACCCCTAGTTTGTTACAATCACCCCTTGGGGAAGAAATAAAGAATGATCCGTAGTCTTCTTTCTGGAAAAAAAAAAACACAAAATTCCGCATTTTTGTACTTAAGAAATTTCAATTGATAGCAAATGGCAGAAAAAAACACTTTTCCGCGGCACAATGTTTTGGTCAGTTAAAAACAGTGCTGGAAATTTTCATTTTCGGTTGAGTGACCCCTCTTCTGGTCTTCAAGGACCCCTAGTTCGATACAATCATCACTGGGGAAAGAAATAAACAATTATCCGTAGTCTTTCTTCTGGAAAAAAAAAATCCGCATTTTTGTACTTAGGAGCTTGAAACCTCTACTGCCCTGCAGGTTTCTCTGATGCGGGGAACCTAATGATGTGCTTTTCATTAAGATTGTGGGGGGGTTTCTCTCCTTTTTCAGAAACCTGCCAAATTTCGGAGGCTCGTTGGCTTTGATGGGAAACATTAAACTTGGTGAATCGTGTATATTTAAAATCAGAATAAAAATTAAATTCTTTCTATGCATTAATTGCTATAGAAAATTCCTTCTTTTAAAGATTGTTTTGTACTTGTCCTGGTCCCTCCTTACCTATGGTTCCTTTCCATGAACTTTTAAAAAAGGTTAATTTCCTTGGGTGTCCAAATAATTTCTGATCAGCTTGAAACTCATGTCCCAAATTTTTGGGCGATTGGTACACCAGTTCCCAAAAATTTGAAGAGAAACATTTCAAGAAAAAATAGACTTATTTTAATTGCTGCGTCATGGGTTTATATACCCATGCGTAAATCGGTCGTAGGATGCGTAAATGGTCGATTTTTTTTCCGATTGGCTTGAAGTTTCGAAGAATCGTTGCCTAAAACCGGGGGTGAAACATATTTTGGGGAGGGAGAAGGGTGTTGGGGTGCTTTGGATTAGGACAAAAAAACTTGTTGTTCCCGATCATTTGGAAATTTACACCTTTACTTTCCTGGGTCAAGGGGTTCTTAATGTATAAAAGAAACTAGTCTCAGGGCATGGCCTTCCAAATATAGGGCCCTATTTCTTCCCAATCGGTTTAAAGCTTGTAGCCTATTCTCAAGTCCTTGGGTCGAGAGGGCCTGAATGTAAGAAAAAAAGAATCAAAAAATATTTCCTCAGAGAAGGCCCAAAATATTTTTTCATGAAAAAATATTTTTCTCTGAAGTGTTTAAAACTCCCGCCAGTCTTCTTGTTTTAGTAATTGTCAGTTGCATAATAGTTTTACTTTTCAAAATTTTTTATGATCTTAGTTAATTTGAGCTTCAAGTAAGGTTAAAAAACACAACTTAACTAAAGTCAAATTAACTTAGCCTTAAGTTTGTGGATAAACAGAGCACTGGAGTCTGGCCTACTACCTACAGCGGTTCTGCTTGATATCAGACAAGCATTTGATAGTATGTACCACGCAATTCTCCTCGGGAAAGTGAAACACGTAGGAATACGAGGCGAAGCACTGGATTGGTTCAGATCTTATCTTAGGGACCGCAGGATTTATGCGGGAGAAGATTCAAGAAACGATGTACTCGTCCATTGTGGTGTCCCCCAGGGGTCAATATTAGGTCCGCTACTGTTCTTGATTCACGTTAACGATCAAAGTCAAGTATTGAACCCCGCACACACTAATCTTCGCTGCTGTAACCTTTGCCACGATGGAGATTATTTTCAGTCCGAAGATTATGCCGATGATTCGACGCTTGACTGTTGTGAAAAGGATAAGACAATGCTCATGTAAAAACTGAGGGATGTTCTGGAGGAAACATATCTCTGGATGGATGCTAACCAACTAGTCATTAACGTTGATAAATCTTGCGTTTTATTTTCGTCCCGGGTTGGAAGTGTCCATCCGGAGATATGTGGTATCCAAACTTCCAGAGGTCTGATTAGTCGGCCAGAAAAGTGCCTCAAGAAATTACCTGGGAGTCCTCATTGATGAGAACCTGTCTTTCCTGTATTACATCCAAGCAGTAGAGCTGAAGCTATCCCGGAATCTTGGAATAATAAAAAAACTGAAGCACACCTTGCCGCAGAAAACACTTATCCCTCTGTACAACGCCCTTATAAAGCCCCATTTACAGGAAACTGCAATGATCTGGCAGTCAACTTTCAAATCTCATCTGCAAAACTGAATTATATTCATAGACAATGCCTCATTTTCATTGGAAAAAAATGAAGAGTACTTGTCACTAGAGTCGCTGCATCAACTGTCATGCTTGACCTTTGTGTTTAAGTTTTTAGCTGGTGAGCTGCCATTTTCATTTAAAACATTATTCCGGCCTATCTAAGACCATCATAATTTGCCTACTCGATCGTCATCAAGCCTGCACATACCCTTCACCCCGACTGTAGGATCAGATTTTGCTCCAAATATAACATGCGCAAAGATATGGAATCTGATCCCGGAAGAGCTGAGAGGCAGTAGCTCCCTAGCGTCATTGAGAAAAAGAGTAAAAAATCATTTATTGGCATTACAAAAGAAAAGTTAAAGTAGAGTGTGATAAATAATATAAATCATCATAATTAAAAAGTTTAAGATTAAGATATAAATAATTCAAGTATAATTTATTTAAATTTATTTACGATGGGGTGGCTTCCCCTGGGGAAAGGAGCAGGAAGGTAATGGTTATTTGTTTTTTTTTTATTATTGAGAGGCCATGTTGCGTCTGGGAGTATGAGCGGTGACCACTCTGCGTATCATGTTGAAAGGATATTGATTGTGGTTTCCGGCGTCCAGAAAGGGACTGAGTATTTTGTATTATGTGCGATTTATTTTTTGTCTTTGTAAATAAACCTATTGAATTGAAAAATTGAAAAAACCCCAAAACAGTGGTAAGATGCAAGTACATCTAAATAATGATTACAAATAAGGCAAAGAAGCAGAGGGCCTTAGCGCTCGGGTTTCGCCATGCTCTCGAATTCTAAAATTTCTCGAAGTGTTTAGGTCCTTTTAATTCAGCTCATTAAACTCATCCTTTTTAATAATTAAATAAGAAAAACGGGATTTTTCAACTGAAAGTGGGGAGCAACATTGAAACTTATAAGTAACATAAATTGTTGAGTATATGAGGGGGGTTACTCTCTCCTTAATGCCTTGCTCTTCAGGCAAGTTTTTTTAGTATTAAAAAATAATATTCTTAATGTTCTATTTAGACGGTTCTTGTGTTTCAGGAGTCGTTATTAAAGAATTGGGACAAAGAGTCAAACTTTAGGTTGAGGAGTGAGGTTTTGAAGAGGGGGTAAGCTCCTTCATATACGTAATAATTTCTGTTCGTTTTAAGTTTTGATGTTGCTCCTGGCTTTCAGTTGAAAAAACTTGTTTTTTTTGTATTTAATTTCTGATCGTTTTTAGAATAATGCCGGGAAATCCGGCCCCTCCTCTTTGGAAAATTCCTTCCCCCCACAGAAAATACCTCTATGGGAAGTTACTCCCACGTAAAATACCTTCTCCCCTTCAGAAAAATTCCTCCAGACAATTCCATTCTCGCTGAATTTTCCTCCTGCAAAATTTCTTACGGACTATTACGACAGAAAAACTTTTCTTGGCACTCTTTCAGTTTAAAAACACTTTCTGATTGTTTTCCAAATCATGCCAGAATTCCCCCCTTCGTGGAAAATTCTCTTTTTGAAAATCTCCCTTACGGAAAGATCCTCTAGAGAATTCTGACCTAACAAAATTTCCCACGGACAATTCCCCTTAACATCTCCACATATAAAACAGACTCGGCAAACAGAAAGTAAAAAGAACATAAATAAAAAGAACTTCACTTAGGAATTCTGGCAAATTTAATCAGTGTAAAATTCCTTTGGAGAGTCTGCCCCGTGGAAACTTCCCTCCCCATGGAATATTCCTCCAGAAAAAAATCCCCCCCCCCCACAAAAAGTCTAAATACTATACGTAATCAGTGGACAAATTTCATGACTTATAGACCTTTCCTCAGGGGTTGTGGGGATCATGTTATCTCCAAAGACAAAATTACTGGACATTTCAACTATGCTAAACAAAAAATAAGCCCTCTCCCAATATTCTAGGACTATTTGTTCGATACGACCAACCTTGGGAAATAAAAAACAAATAGATACGCATTCATGATTTTTCTTCTGGCAAAATACAAAATTTCACATTTTTGCAGATGGGAGATTGAAAGCTCCACAGTAGGATTTAAGATTACCAGTGAAAACTAAGTAGCTAATCCCAGAGACAATTTTTATTAAGATTAATTTACTTTAAGGGGTATTTCCCCCCTTTTTAGAAAATTACACAGATTTTGTAAGTTTTGAAGGATAACACTAAACTTAATGAATATTAAATATTTGGAATCAGCATAATAAGCTGATTCTTTTGATGTATCTTAAAAAAAAAAAACTCGCACCAGTCTGGGCCTGTGCTAAAAGAACTCTTATTAAGAACAAGGCTCGGGCTAACCCCCAAAAACTGGTACCAGAAACTTTTTTTTTAGCTGGAAACTCTTATCTGAAGAAGACCCCAATTTCTCCAAACGGCCTGCAACTTACACCCATAAGATCCTGGTTCAAGGTTACCCCTTATGATAAAAAGGCTGGGGACACAGGCCTCAAAAAACTGGCATCAGAAACTGTTTCTTTTACTATTGGCTTGAAACTAATATCTGAAGAGGACTGTGAAGAGAAAACTGAAAAAAAAATCAGTTCACCTGAAAATATGTCCCTTATAAAGGGTCTAAGCACTTTTTCTTCTAAAGGACTTGAAACTTTAAATCGTGAGTCCCTACCGTGACCCTAATGTACACGAAAGATTTAGTTGGGGGGTGTTACCCCCCCCCTCCCCCCAACTAGGGTTGAACCGATTTCCTTGATTTTTCCGCGAATCGTTGCCTAGGCAATAAAATTATATATATATATATATATATATATATATATATATATATATATATATATATATATATATATAATATATATATATATATATATATATATATATATATATATATATATATATATATATGTATATATATATATATATATATATATATATATATATATATATATATATATATATAATATATATATATATATATATATATATATATATCCTTTCTTCTTTTTAAAAACGCTCCTTTCTAATGCGTAAGGAACCAATTGATAAATCACTTCTAGATTCATCTATTCATAATAATATTTATTCAACAAGGTAAGCAGATCATTTTAAAATTACCAAAGTTTATTCTTCAAAGAATAAGAAACTTTTTGGCAATAAAAAGTATCCTTTTGAAATAGCAAAATTAAAATGAGTGTCCCAAATTAATTATTCCAAGAAATGTTGATTTTTTCATGTCATCCTGATTATTATGATTTTCTTGTTGTTATGGTTGATGTCCTAAAACATAAGCTATCGTATCGTAAGCGTATCGTAACACATAAGCTATCGAAACGTAAGCTATCGTATCGTAACATAAGTATCGTAATGCGTAAAATTCAAATAACAATCAACATATTTAGAGATTTTTAGGAGGGATTGCCCCCTTACTATTTGAGATAGGTCTTAATTTGTAAATCTTTATTAAACTTGTGATATTATACTGTTGCAGCTGAAATTATTCTTCTTGTAATACAAATCGTTTTCTGGAAACCACAAATCGCTTATAGTGGGCTGGGGGGGGGGGAGTTTTGAGTTTTCATTTAAACTTTATTTTTGTAGGATTCATTTTTCATATATGGCAGCAACTGTTGTCTTTTTGTTTTGTGTAATTACTCATTTTAATTTCTTTCCGGTTAAGGTTTTATTTATTCGTTTATAGTAGTTCCCGTTTGTCTTGAAGTTTGCATAATCATACAATTTTATTTCTGCTTATTTTGGGTTTTGATATACCTCTTTACTTTTCTTTGAAAAAAAATTCTTGGAGTACATTTTTTAATTGACTAAAACAAATAAATAAAAAATCTTTTTTACAGTTTTGGTAAAAATCTTTTTTAGACCAAAATGGTGCAAGACAAATAGCTATTGTAATTACTTACTTTTTCTAAGATGAACGACGTTCGCTATATGCCATTCTTTATGTTTAAACTAATAAAAAAAAAAAATTAAATGAAAGTAAAAAACCACATTAAAACCTAAAACAAACAGAAATTATTCCGTATATGAAAGGGGCTGTCCCCTCCTCACTCTTTACGCTAAAGTTTTTTATTTAGAAAAAAAATAGAGTTGTGAGAAAGAGTCAAACTTTAGCGTGAAGAGCGAGGCGTTGAGGAGGGGACAGCCCCTTTCATATACGTAATTTCTGGAAGTTCTTTAATTAATGCAGGTTTCGATTTTGGCTCACCGTAAATGAATAATTAAAACGAAATTTGTATATTAATTTCACTTTATTTGGCTAAATGGCTTTTCCGAAATTTTAATCGGACGATTTTGAGAAAAAGGGGCGGAGGAGGGGGCTAAGTTGCTCTTCAATTTTTTAATTACTTAAAAAGGGCACTGAAACTTTTAAATTTATTTACGAACGTTTTTATTAGAAACAAATATTCGCAACTTACATATTAACCTACGTGACGAACTTCCATATTCGTGTATCTTTATTACGTATATTACGGGGTTCGCCCCGTTGTCAATACCTCACTCTTTACGCTAAAGTTTGAATTTTGTTTCAATTCTCTAAGAATGACCCCTTAATCCCAAAGGCCGTTTAATTAGAATAAATAGCTCTTATGAAAGTACTAAAAAAATTAGTGTAAAGAGCGAGGTATTGACTAGGGTGCTAACCCCCTCATATACGTAATAATTTCTGTTCGCTTTAAGTTTTGATGTTGCTCCTTACTTTCAGCTGAAGAAACTTGTTTTTTTATAATCCGGCGCTTCCTTCATAGCAATGTCCCTTCCCCCATGAAAACCTCCTCCTTGGAAATACCCTCCCACGTAACCCCCCAACCCCCCCATTACCAGAAAAATTCCCCCTAAAAATATCTGTATACTTTCCAATAACCATTACTATATGTAAACATTGGGCAACGTTCATAACGTGCAGCCCTTCCCCCGGAGACAGCAGGGGATTAAGTCATCCTCAAAGACATAGTTGTTATATTTTTCGACCATGATGAACAAAATGGCTGTCTCAGAATTTTAATCGGGCGACTTTGGGGGAAAGGGGGCGGGGGGGGGGAGGCCAGGTAGCCCTCCAATCTTTTTTGTCACTTAAAAAGGGCACTAGAAATTTTAACTTGCATTCAAATGAGCTCTCCCATGATATTCTAGGACCACTGGGTCGACTTGATCACCCCTGGAAAAAAAAACAACACACAAATAAACACGCACCCGTGATCTTTCTTCTGGCAGAAATACAAAACTCCACATTTTTGCAGATAGGAGCTTGAGACCTCTACAGTGAGGTTCTCGGATACGCTGAATCTGATAGTGTGATGTTCATTAACATTCCATGACTCTTAAGAGATTTTCCCCCTTTTTTAAAAATAAGGAAAATTTTCTCAGGCTTGTAACTTTTGATGGGTAGGACTAAACTTAATGAAACTTATATATTTAAGATCAGCACAAAAATACACTTCTTTTGATGTATCTATTGGTATTAAAATTTCGTCTTTTAGAGTTTCGGTTACTATTGAGCCGGGTCGCGAACTATTTGAAGTTCGTTACCACGAACTGTTTGAAAATAATAAACACGAGTTGCTGAGCTATCAAATTGCACAAAAGTATAAATAATTTGAGCTCAAATTTACAATACTAAGAGACATTGTGAAAAAACTTTTCAAAAATGTATCGGTGGTAGGCTACTTACCAGAACTCCAAAGCCCAGTACTCCTGCTGGTGGCGGGACTCCGCTTGGAGAAAGGGTTACACTTGTGAGTCCACTGGATATTTGGGAAGAAACGATTGGGCGAGGCTGAGTGTTCATTATAGCTTGGGAGTTTATGTCACCGCTAGCTCTTGCTAGATTTAGGGTTTGATCTTGATTCGACTGGCTCATTTGAGAGGGAGCAAAGCTTTGCTGACTTGTTTGATGCATTGACAGACCTGTTTGTAAGTTTTGTTGCAATAACCATTGGTTCTGTGAGGCTGATACTCCTGACTGACTTGTTTGGTGAAAAATTTGATTTCCATAAGTCTGAGAAGGATGAATATTGTGCTGTAAGGTTTGTGTATTATTTGAGAAGGCGTTGTTGCCCTGATTCGGCTGTAAAGGCATTAAACCCGTCTGGTTTTGTTGAAACAACTGAGCATCACTTGTCAATGCCTGATTTTGAAGCCCTTGATGTTGATTAGCAAAAGGGAGTGGATTATCATTAGCCATAGCATGACAACTGCTGTCTCTTGATATGTAAACTTGATTATTTATATTGTTTTCCTGAAAATAGCTGTTTTGGTTTGATTGATTTGAAGATTTCTGATTATTCATTTGTTGGCTATTAAACGCACTTTGAGTTTGATTGTCATGTTGTTGTTCAGCCTGATGTGACACTAGACTAGTGGCTTTATGGTATGCTTGATTTTGGTACTGATTATTATATGAGTTTATAGGCACATTCGTATTTTGCACATGATGATGATCCACTTGGTGAGATAAGTTAGGTTTATTTTGGAACCTTTGCTGGTCCTGATGTTGGCTACCAAAGTTGTTGGAGATTATTTTTTGGTTTTCCATTATTTTAAGGCTACTTTGGCCTTTTTGCGAAATTTGTTGCTGACCACCTTGATTTTCAGTCAATTGATTCAGCGAGACACAGGTATTCTTATCGGATTGGCTTACAGACTTCGTAAAAAATGGTTGGGTAAGCGAAGAAAGTGAAGAGAATCTAGATCTTATTGAAGGAATAGGGCTGCTGGACTGTTTTGTCTGATTTTGGACACCCTGATCAATCTGGTGCATATTATGTTGCTGCTTTTGGAATTCCTGCTTTTGTTGCTGTTGCTGCGCATTCTGCTGTTGTAGTTGTTGAAAATTTTGCTGCAAATCTTGCTGTTGCTGGCTTTCAAATTTTTGCAATTGCTCCTGGTCCCCATATTGCTCCTCATAATGCAAGTTGGGTCTATTAGTACCTGTAAGAAATCACATTTATTCATTTTTCTTTTTATTTTTTCTAAACTCATTCGATCAGAAATTGAGAGTTCTAATCTTTTTTTTTTTTATAAATCGATAGCGATTTGAGACCAACCATCCCTTGTGCTAAAATTGTTTATGATATCTGGTTCTTTTGTCACCCCGTTGGACATTTGATCAACATTTTGAAGTACGTATTTTATACTTTCCCTTTGACTGCTCAATTTTGCGTGTGGTGGAATTTTCTATGGGGGTAGGGGGAATTATCCTGAAGAAATTTTCTGCGGGAGGGGATTTTCTAGGGGGAAAATTCTCCGTGGGGTTGGAATTTTCCGCGGGGAGAATTTTCTGGGGGGTATTTTCCGTGGAGAAACTTTTCTCGGGGTAATTTTTCGGAGGAGGAATTTCCAAGGGGGAATTCTACGTAGGAAAAAATTTTATACGGGAGGAATTTTGCGGGGAGGGGTAAAAAGCCGGCTCCAAAATACAATAAAAGTGATTGTGCTTTTTTTATATATAAATACATAAATAACAAATCTTACGCGTTGGAGAAAAACATGCGAGGGTTTGCAGTCACGCAAAAGTGCACGTAACTACTTACCTATCAACAGTTCTTTCAATGACATAAATTAGGGTAGCCCTACTTTTTTCAATTCAGGAGACAGCGTTTACTATTATACCTAAAGTTAGAGAATCTCTTTTAGCTTAAAACGCTCCGTGTCTTGTGAACTCCGCTTTTTTCCCTAAAATCTGTTGTTGACTATGAGTGAAATACACCCCATTTAAAGTGAAAGGATTAATAGTAAAATGACAAATGAGATTATATTTATTGTCGTTGTTAAAGCTGTAGGCCTACATAATTATTTACGGCACAAAATACCCTTTCATTCCTTTTTTAAAATTTCTCTTGTATTTTTTTGCCATAAATATAATTAAATAGCGAAAAACAAATTTAATAAATTCTAATAACGAGTAAGACAAATGATAAAGCTTCAAAATAATAGTCGCAACTATATTGTTGGATGCTTCAATCCAAATTCGATCATATTAATTGAACCTAAATAATACAGACGTCAAGCCTATACCATTTTCAAAACCAGGATCAAGCCTGTTACTTACCCCCAAAATACCTTTTTGAAACCCCCCCTCCAATTTTTTTGTTTCGTTCTTTCTTACTGCTTTATTTAAATTTAAACCGTTTTTTCTTTTAATTTTTTGAAAATGGAAAAGCAGTGTAGCCTAAGAAATTATTTACTTAAAGGCTAATGCAATGTATCTCCTTCAAATTAGTCGCCTGTCAAAGGAAAACACTAGTTCCAATTTTGTTTCCGCTTCTGAAAGCGTTCCTGAAAATTGTCTTCCATAAGGGTGCGAAAAACTCTCACCGCAGTTGCTCAGATGGCACCAGTTTCGTGCAATGTTTTCCGTTTAATAACAAATTTTATTTAGGAAGCAGTTAGAAGCCCAGGGGCTAAATCTACAAATTAAATAATAAATCTAGTGATGTTGTATATAACAATCCCAAGATACCAGAGTAGTGCGAGCGAAAAGCATCAAAATACTTCCGTGTTTGAGGGAAGCACCAAAATTGGCTGAGATGTACTTTCGAGCATACTCTTTAATACGATTCGATTACGCAAGCGAAATTTTTCCTCGGAACGCCGCCAGGTGGCTTAAAATCCAAGATGGCGTACGAAAATACGAGTTTGTCAAAATGAAAAGACATGGCTGTTCAAATATGCTAGTGAGGGGTAATCGGTGGCATAGGTTCCAAATATGAGCTTAAAAATAACCTAAGTTGTACCGTAGTGCCGTTAGGTGCCTCAAATCCAAGATGGCGGTCGAAAATATGGGCTTGTCAAAATGAACAGATATGACCGCTCAAATAGGCCTGTAAGGGATAAGCGATGACAGAAGTTCCGAATATAAACGTAAAACTAACCCAATTTGTGCCATAGTGTTGCTAGGCGCTTAAGGTTCAAGATGGCGGTCGAAAAATACGAGTTTTTTAAAACAAGAAGTAATGACTTCAAATTCGCTGAATTAGGAGCAATCGATACTTCAGATTCTGACAACGCATGTATATGCACATAAATATACCTTGGTTGTACCGTTGATCCGCTTAGGGCCTATAATTAGTTGACTCGTTGATCCGCTTGGGGTCTAAAATCGAAGATGGCGGAAGAAAATATCAGTTTTACGAATTGCGCGAGGCTCATGATCCTGATATAACAGGCTGGAGTGGAGTAATTAATGCAGCAGTTTTAAATATCGTTCTGTCACTCCGACATACGCCTAATAGTAGTACAGTCTGTACAGCACAAATTGCCTAAGTTTGAGACCAAGACGCGTCCAAATTATAGCCTTTGTTTACATTTGCTAAACCAAAATCAGCTAAATACTTGTTAGTTCTTCATCTCTTCATTCATCCTAAATGAATCAACAGAAGCTAAACGGACGGATTAAAGAAATTAAGAATTAGAATTTTATCAGGAACACAAAGAGATCAATCGAATCTTCTGGTAAAAAAAACAAAAAAAAAACCAATCACGTGATCAACAATTAAAGCACTTTAATTTGCACCAGCATAGTGGGCTACAGTTAAGGTCAAATTTCCTGTAGTAGCATCTTCTTCCACACCTTTTTTTGCAACCACAATGCACTGTCTCGCGACAGACTTTTGACGCTGGCGGAAGAGAACATAACCAATTGGGAAGCCACTTTCCATCGATGACTCTGAACCAGCCAAAGTCAGAAAAACTGGAAAGGTTGTGTTTTGATTCCAGGCTGCGACTCCACACATGACCTGACCGTAGTGCAACTCTTAGGATATGTTGTAAAAGCGAAGCACTAGGTGGAGGAAGTCTCTGCATGTTCTTGGTATTTTGTCGTTGAAATATTTCTGTCCTAAATTCATTCATGTCATTGCAGTCTTGTTTTACATAGTATGTCTTCATGACAAAGCGTTCAAGGTCGTGTACTTGCAATTTTGTCACATGGGAAGGATGGTTTGTCAGTTGAAGGAAAGTCTCCACCAGTCCTGACATATTTTTCCAAGTTGCAAGGAACTGCCTCTTTGAGTGGTGGATAAAAGAAGAAACGGTGTCACATCCTTTAAACGTGTGGAAGAACGAAAGTACCTGTGATTTCGTCGGCCCGAGCGGTCGATCTATTTCGTAAATGGGAACGTACTTTGGGTCGGTACCGACACCAAACGCAATAAATAATTCGGATACTCCATTGCGATCAAAGAATGAAGTCACAATCGCTATGTGTCCACCGTTCGTATGAGAATCGACACATATCCTTGTAAGACTGCGTCACAAGCGTGAAGCAAAAAAAGAGTGTCAGCCTCTTTGTGTGAACATAACTGGATGAGGTTCTGCTCTTCAAATGCCTGGTTAACTATGCACGTGTTTCCAATAGTGCAGTATACTCGTTTTGACTTTGGAGACCTTTTTACGACAGTATGAGATAGCAGGTTAAACAAGTCTGTTTTATTTGCACCTACCTGCAGGAATTCTTTCCACTTCAATGGGATTTGTGTGTTCGGAACATCTTTTAGTCATAAGCCGATGCCTCTCTGATTTCTGAAAGACGACTTTGGACTATCCAATCTCTAAACATCGAATACGAGGTCAAGTCTCTCGACATATCTGAGCTGATACTCTATCATGGGAAAAAATACGTTTTCTGCATACTCTTCAAAGGTCTTCAAATTCCTTGGGCTCAACATTTGCACCTGAGCAGCTCCGTCTATCAGTTTCGCTGTAACACTTGGAACGTTAACCTCAGCAGCTGAGGTTAAGCTGATTAAGACACCTGCAGGTTCAGCCTTGTCGCCAACACGAATCTGGCCATCAAAAGTGAACTTCGGTTGACACTGACCGTTTCCGTGTTTGAAGAAGAAGTCTGTGTTGCCTCTTCGAGGCAACACTTTATAAAGAGGAACTACTTTCCGATATAACCAACAACATTACGCTTCATTGATCTTTCAGCTTTTCATGCAAACTGAGTGTATTTTTTTTAGGTTAGTTTAGTATCCAAATGCTTTTTTCTTATCATTATTCAGAAAAATAGACGGAATTCCAGATATTATTACTTTAGTCCACTCTTACTTTCATATACTAGTGCCTTCGATTTTCCCTGACTAGCCTGTTTGAGCGGTCATGTCTACTCATTTTAACAAACTCCTGTTTTTGTTCGCCATTTTGAATTTGAGGCACTTAGCGGCACTATGGTAGAACTTGGGTTATTTTTCTGTTCATATTTGGAACCTATGCTATCGATTAACCCGTACTAGCCTATTTGAACGGCCATGTCTTTTCATTTTGACAAACTCATATTTTCGTCGACCACCATGGATTTCAAGCCACCTAGCGGTGTTCCGAGGAAATATTTCCCTTGTGTAATCGAGCCATATGAAAGAGCATGCCCGAAAGTACATCTCAGCCAATTTTTGTGCTTTCCTGAAATACGGAAGTATTCTGGTGTTTTTCGGTGCTTTTCACACGCAATAGAGACCAGGACTCCCAATCATGTCCTTAACTGATATAACATACGTTTAACGAACTAATGGCCTCGACTTTGTCAAAGTACACTTAGCCATCCTTTACCACTTCAATATCTATTTTAAATAAAATATTACGTCTTACAAGAACAGCTTAAATAACCCATCATTAGAAAATAGGCAACGCTGTTTTTTGAATGATTGATTTCCCGTCCAATGAATAGGTGTTCGAGGTTACGCTTGAAGGAACTCAAATAGCAATGACTTTTGTTTCAGTTAACTGAAAATCTGCTTTACTCTAAACTACAGCAAAGAAATTTGAGATTGTCCGAACTAAAGAAAAATCCATGCTTCCAAACTCCCCCAAACGCCTCTTATTTAAATTTATATTTTTTCCCTTTATGTAATTTTTTTTATATTAGAAGCAAGCATTAGTAGATTCAAAAATAAAAACAACCCAGTCAAACCTAGAGAATTCTAAAATTAATTTAAACTGATACATTGTTGATGGTAAAACTTTGTTTTGTATTAAAAATATTTCTTTACTTCAAACAAGAGTCGAACATAATCACTTAAATAGAAACATTATGCTAACACTGAAAATTAAGTTTAGGATTCTGGAAGCACAGTGTGGGTAAAGGTTTACAAACAACTAACAAAAGAAAGCATTTTGTAAATAGAACGAGATGATAAACAAAGAGTAAGAAAAAAGAGTACAACAAAATAAAAAAAAAACACAACAAATGACAATTACATGATTTCAAGGCTAGCTTACGAACATAACCATTCCTAGGGTTGGCAGTGCCCAGGGGAAAATTAGTTACAGTGCCCCCTACCAATCAGGGGTGGATCCAGGATTTTTCTTAGGGGGGGGATAGGTTGATTCGATAAACATGCGTTAGGAGCAAGTTAACTAACTTGTGTTAATTAAGTAAATTACATTACTTTAGACTACGCTAGGGGGGGGCCTCACCCCCTGGATCCGCCACTGCTACCAACTTGAATATAAGCAGAAAAAAGCCAAATAAAAGTGACAATTTTGATCAAATTGGGCAACCCCAGCTGCGGAGCCCCCGAGCCATGGTGCAAGGGGCAACTGCACCTGTTGCCCCCCCCCCCCCTAGGAATGGCTCTGTTTATGAAAAAGTTTCAACGGTGCATAGCCGTATCTTGTCAGTTTTGAAGGAACAGGACATAAGATACAAAAAAAGAGAAACCTTGAAATTTTTAAAACCGGGTTGTTTTATAAATATCTTTTGATAGTTAAAATTGGACTAGCTGTTGTAAAATTTTCAGAGGCCCAATTCAGGGAAAAATTTTTGCTTTGTAGCACGAAATAGTAGATATTGACCCTTTTCTGAGGGTGATATGTTTTCTCTCTTAGTAAGATCACTAAACGTTTATTCGAACAGTCCTTCTCCCAACTACAACCATGGTTCAGTTCGATCACTGATCCGGGTAATAAGAGAAAAAAAAACAAACAAATAGACAAGCATCATGAAGTATGCTGTATGAGCGCTGATGGTGCTAAAATCAAATATACTAGAGAAATTTTTTTCTCGAAACATTAATGCGAAAAAGTTACATTTTGATTTAAGAAGTCGGTTTGAGAAGATGGTAGCCCTCTTCACATATAGAGTAACCTTCTCTATGCTATTAAAAACCAGTTAAAAACCAGCCCGAAATTTGTGGGCTATCCCCTGCTCAACCCCCTATTCTTTACGCTAAAGTAGAGCTTTTTCTCCAATTCTCTAATAACAAGGCCTCAAAAAATAGGGCTATTGAACCTGAAGAAAAAGCATTTTTAGAGCACTATAAAATTTTAGCATAAAGAGCGGAGTTCAAGAAAGGGGAGCTTCCCCCTCCCATTTTAGGAATAACTTTTATTCGCTCTATATCCCTTCCTTTTCTTTTATTTGAAAAATCTTTTTCTTTTCTTTAGTACTTGCCATGAAAGATGTGATCCTAGAGTAAAAATTTATTTTTTCTAATTTAACTTCTGTTCATTTTAATATCATACTAAAGTATATCCTAAATACAAAGGGGGCAATCGTTCCCTCAACTCCACACGCTTAGTACTAAACTTCAAATTTTCACAAGGGCACGATTTTTTAGATCTAGCCTTTTCCGTTAAAATGTACCGTTTCCACAATAAGAGGCAAGCTGTCAGCATGCCCCACCCACATTGTAGGCTTAGTCTGACAATATATTTTTCCTTCTGAAGATATTTTAGAGGATAAAGTTTTATTAGAAGAGTGTGGTTTTAGGAATGGAGAGGTGTCGACAACTTTTCAATTTTGGAATAATAATGGAGATGTGTTTGAGTCATCAGAACTCTGGTCCTAAGTTTTAAAGATTAGGAGAAGCGTTTGATTCCCTTGTGTGGTCTACCATCCTTGTGTGGTCTACCCGACTTAAGTTCACACAAAAATGCGTGTCAGTACCTCTTTTCTAAAGCTACCATTTCAGATATTGGAATGAATAATTATGGAAACATCCAGAATTGCCGGAGAAGCATAAATTTGATGTTTTACCCTATATGTGAGATGGGACCAGATTCAAAAGAGAGAAAGCTGCTAATAGTTATTTGTTAAGCAGTTTTGTTATTATAGTGTTATAGTTTTTTATTATAGTTATTATAGTTTTTATAGTGTAATTTCTTAGGGACAAAATATGCCTGTATGTTGACAGTGCCATGGGTTTCTATTAGTGCGAAATCTAGTATCATTAAAATTAGAATTGACCTTGCTGAAAGGTCTGCAACTAACTGCTTTGCAAAAAAGTAGTAAATGACTTTGCTGTGCATAACTAAAGCTTCATGAGCTATAAATTGTCACTAGGTGTAGCCTACCACAAACTTTACGTCTATCCTCCTTGGTGCTGCTTCCAGAAACTGTAAAAAATTATGTCTATGATAGAGAAAATAACATCTCTTTCAACACTGCACAATTAAGGCATTTCAGCATTTGACACATGGCAACAAAATGTGAACCAAGCAGGCTTCACAAATAACTACGTTTGATTGTTTTTAAGGATGTTTCAGTTTTGTGTTTCATCCACCATTTTTAATATAAACAAACAAAAGTGGTCCGGACTGAAGCCATATAAACTCAGGACTCAGAAGTGATGTTTGTCGTCTGATGATTTCACTCATGACATAAAACCTAGTAGGCAAATAAAGAGTTATACTATAATAACAAAATCTATTAATTTGAATCGGGCAAATTGGTTCCAAAAATTTTAGCTAAAATTGTAAATTCAAGAGAAATTTTCTGACTATTTTTTAATGCCTAAGATTAGCCTAAAAATTGTTTTTATTGACTACAAATTGTACCTAACCCAGGGTGGGGCTGAGGCCCTTCCCCTATTCAAGACACCACTTGGAAATCAAATTAAGGACCAAAGTGGATGTTTTTGCAGGCATGTTTTGAGAAGTAGCCTAAACATACTTTAGTATACAGCATATACAAATAACGGCAAAAACCACACTTCCTTTATTACATTATCTCCTTTACAGTTTGTAATAAATGTTACTTAGAAAAATACAACATTTTAATAGCGAGTCAAAATCAAAATGGGATGAGAATAATTTATCGGAAAATGATTGTAAATTTCCACAAAAAGCATGCTAAAAGCAATAGCGAAGAAAGAGGGACAAGCGGGAAGCCAATAATCTACCTGACAAAAGTCTTTGCTGTTCGGCCTTCTTTCGTAAGCTCGTTACCCCATCCCCAGCAGTTGGGGATGTTTCTTCTTCTTCAACTTCCTGTATAGTGTAAACCTCTCCGGTTGGCAGCTTCTTATATTCATCCTTGCTTTCATCATTTGGTAATTGTGCTTCTTCTTCTTCCATAATTGGCTCGCCCAAAGTTCGTTCCTCTAAAGTGGATTCCATAACTTCCGAGATTGGATGAAATTCTGTGCAAGGAGTTTTATCACCAGGACGAGTGTATGTGATTGCTTGAGTTTCCTCTTGAGGTGTACCTCTGCGTAGTTCAGCTAGAGCCTGACTAGCCTTTTGGGATCTTTCAGGCAATAAAGGTTTAGTATAATAATCTTCGGGAGAAGGAGAAGAAAATGGGGAAGAGGCATTGAATTTGTTCTTTAAATCAGTTTCATGATTGTTCTGGTAAACTGGCACTTTTTCTGCTGGTTTTCTTAGACCAACTTCCTGAGAAGGGAAGCTAATAGGCGATTTATCTTTTAGAATAGGTACATTTGAACTGCAAGATTGATACTCACTTTGCTGCAGGGGTAATAAGCCTTCATGTGTGAAAGGCTCTCCGTTACTATTGTAAGCCTGAAAAAAAAAATACTATTAAAGATTTTAGGCCGAATCCAACTTATATTTAATAGAAAATTGAAAGTGCATAGATGGTATATTTGATATTGAATAATTTCATATTATTTTTGGCATATATAATTTGATATATATATATATATATATATATATATATATATATATATATATATATATATATATATATATATATATATATATATATATATATATATATATATATATATATATATATATATATATATATATATATATATATATAAATATATATCCAAGAATCCAAAGATTATCTTTACCATTGGCTTGTTTCAAGTATATTGTCAGAGTTTCAAGTTGGAAAAACACTTGCACCTTACGATTAGGTTATTTTGTCATGTACAATAAACAATGTCTTACACAATATTCTATATTATTAATATCTTTGAACAACTTTGGATGCTTTAGAATCCGTTCCATACAATAATTTGTCTTCTTTTGACAGGGCATTTATTCACTTCTCTTGCTTTGTAACCAGTACACTATTCCACTTTCACTATTCCATGTTCACTATTCCATTTTGGGTCATACATATTTTTTCGCAGCTTCAAATACACGCTCATTATGCGTTTCGTCATTGGTATTATTTTTATTGGGTTCAAGGACTGCGTATGTTGGTACACTATCAATAGCAATATTAATGTTCGCAGGCGCTTTGATTTTCGTTGATTCGTCTTAATATTCTTTACAGATATTATCTGCCAATGCCCTTTTAGTTTTGCCTGCGGTTTCATTGCCTATTAGTAAATTAATTTTAAACAGGTAGAATTTCCGACATGTAGATAAAATACGGCTTATAACATTATAACAGCAGCATGTCTGTCTTCTTCTTGCCTTATTTTGAACGCTAATACCACAACTATAATGAAAGGATTTATCAGCCGGTAACGTGTTACCAGACACATAAGCAAAAAGCTTGCCCTTTTAGTCGACTTTTACTTTTAGGTTTGCATTATCTTTGAGCACTAACTTCTCTTAAAATGTTACTCTTGCAATTTAACCGTAACCAAACTTGAATTTTTTCGGTGCTCCAAAGAAATTAAAGCTCTCACTTGTATGAAAAACGCGCACCTTCGTTTCCAATGATGTCAGAATATCGTCCACCGTTCTTTGGCTTAAGATTCTTTTCTGCACAGATAACCTTTGAAACTAGTCATTTGGTTTCAACCAATTTTCCAAATTGACAAAATTCTGAGGGGACATGGAGGGCCTGGGGTCACCTCCCATGAGTTCTTGAATAAAATATCTCTAATAAGTTTGTTTTGGGGAGACCTGGGGCCACGGAGGGCAAGGGGTAATCTCCCATCATTTTTGGAATAAATGTTGTTAATAATTTTGGGGAGGGGGCATGGCCCAGAGACCCCAGGGTTTCACGGGCCAAATGATCAATTAGATATAGAGTGCCATGGATCAGAAGTAACACAGGCAAGGGAATGCCATGGACCATGATGATCCACGGGATATCTAGTCCCATAAGCAACAGTAAAACAGGACAAAAAGTTCCATAAGCCACAAACGGCCATTCATTTTCTATTTGTCCTCGAAATGTTTCATCATTTGCTTCAAAGGGTTAGTTCCACAGAAATTCTGTCTTGTGAAAATATTCCTTGACAGATTCACAAACAATTAAAGGAAATTTGCAAAAAACGGTGCCCTTGCCATAAGTCACATCAATCGATTTATATCAATGAATTTTAAATTTTCTTATCCCTTTTATAACCTATTGTCCTATAGTCCTTTCCAAAAGATTAATTAAAAAAAACTTTTTCCAAATAAGTTTTTCAAAAGAAAAGTAACTTATTAACCAAAATAAGTTTTTCAAAGAAAAGTAAAGAACTCCATTAAACCAAAAATGAGCAAAAATCAAATAATCTACTAAGCGTGGAACTACCAATGCACATTCATTTGTATTTTTTTCAGTAAAGTGCAAATTATGTTCTAGCCTTGGGAAGGCTGAGGGGTTCTGAGCACAACTCGTGTTAATTTCTGCTCGTTTTGAGTTTGAATCGGTTATTTATTGTAATTTCTGTTCGTTTTGGGTTTCCTTTATTTATCGATGCTGATTTGTGGTAGTTTCCCGCTTGGTAGATTATTTGATTTTATTTTTGCTCATTTTTGGTTTAATGAAGTTCTTTACTTTTCTTTGAAAAATTTATTTTGTGGAAACAGTTTTTTAATCAATTTCTGTTCGTTTTATATTGACATAGTCTTTTCAGGGAAAACGAAAATAATACTTTAAATCTTTTTGTTTTTTTAAGACTTCATAGTTTGGCCTGCTATTTGTATGGCGGAGAAAAATTTTCAGCAATTTTTAGCAACATACAACGTTATAAAAATCTGGACACAAATAGTAGTGTTTAATTTAGTTTCATACCTCCTCTACTTGACCTGAAATAGAAAACTTGATACCATTCGCAAAAAAATCTGTTTACTTTCTTTGATAGTTTGGATACACTTACGCTATTTTGATTTGGTTAAATTTTAAGAGCAGAAGTAGCCCCGAAAGTTTGAACATAATACCCTCAATCGCTCTTGGGATACTGCTGAGATGCCTTATTGGGAATTAGCATTAACACAGTGTATTTTGATTTAATCTTAAGACAACATTTAGTTTTCAAACATAATGGGCAAATGGGAGGGTGGGAGGTGGATTAGTTGCCCTCAAATCACTTTTGACTATTATAAAGGGCATCAGCCCTTTCTATTTTCAATCGGATGATTCCTTTTCGAAGTTCATACGAAAAATCCTTCGATACGAAGTGCCCTGGTCTAAACAAAAAAAAATAATAATAATACATCGTACCAACATCGATCTTTACCATAAAAATGTCAAGCCTTCCAATCACTTTCGACTATTAAAAATGGCACTGAGCCTTTCGATTTCCAATTAAATGAGCCCTTTTTCAGTTTCTACGACAACGTTTTCTATAAACACCTTATATGCCCCCAGGGAATAAATTACAACCCTTACCCTAAGGGCTGTCAGGGGGGGGTTTTCATCCACAAAGACCTAATTTCCAGAACTTTCCATTACGTCAAACAAATTGGCTATCTTAAAATTTAGATTGAATGTGTTTGGGGAAATGATGGGCGTGAGAGGGGCGTTATTTGCTCTCCAATCACTTCCAACTTTTAAAAAAGGTACTAGCCCTTTCAAATTCCAATCAAATGAGTGTTTTGAAGTCTCTGCGACAATGCTTTCAATATAAACCTTATATGCCCCCAGAGCATAAATTACAAACCTTGCCCTGAGGTCTAGGGGGGGGGTTTCATCCTTAAAGACCTAGTTTCTAGAACTTTCTACTACGTAGGACAAAATGGCTATCTAAAAATTTTGATTGGATATGCTTGGGGAAAGGGTGGGCGTGAAAAGGGGGTTAGTTGCCCTTCAATCACTCTCGACTCTTAGAAATGGCACTAGCCCTTTCAATTACCAATTGAATGAGCCCTTTTTGAAGTTTCTACCACATCGCTTATAACAAAACCTTAAACGTCCCCAAAGCATAACTTACAACCCTTGCCCTGAGGGCTGTGGGGGGGGGAGGGGTTGTCATCCTTAAAGAACTAATTTCCAAAACTTTCAGCTACGTTGAATAAAATAGCTATCTAAAAATTTTGTTTGGATGTGTTTGGGGAAATGATGGGCGTGAGAGGGGGGCTAGTTGCCTTCAAATCAATTTTGACCATTAAAAAAGGGCACTAGCCCTTTGAATTTCCAATCGAATGAGCCCTTTTTCAAGTTTTTACGACAAAGATTTCAATAAAAACCTTATATGCCCCCAGGGCATAACTTATAACCCTTGTCCTGAAGACTGTGGGGGGAGTGCCCAGCTCAAAAGTATAATTTCCAGAGCTTTAAAGAGCGTATAACAAAATGACTATCTCAAAATTTTCATTGGATGTGTTTCGGGAAATGGTGGGCGTGGAATGGGTTTTAGTTGCCTTTCAATCACTTTCGACTATAAAAAAGGGCACTAGCTATTTCAATTTCCAATCGAATGAGCCATTTTTGAAGTTTCTACGAAAATGCTTTCTATAAAAACTTATATGCCCCCAGGGCATAGCTTACAACCTTGCCTTGAGGGCTGTGGGTGAGTTATCATCCTCAAAGACCTAATTTCCAGAACTTTCAACTACGTTGAACAAAATGGCTATCTCAAAATTTTGATTGGATGTCCTTGGGGAAAAGGTGGGCATGAGAGACGGGTTAGTTGCCCTCCAATAACTTTTGAAAATTAAAAAGGGCACTAGCCCTTTGGATTTATAATCGAATGAGCATTTTTTGAAGTTTCTACGACAACGTTTTCAATAAAAACCTAATATGCCCCCAGGGCATATCTTACAACCATTGCCCTGAATGCTGTGGGGGAGTGTCCTCCTGAAAAATATAATTTCTATCTGGAAGTCAACTACGCTGAATAAAATGGCTATGTCAAAATTTTTATTGGATGTGCTTGGGGAAATGGTGGGCATGGAAGGGGTGCTAATAGCCTTCCAATCACTTTCCACTATTAAAAAGGGCACTAGCCAATTCAATTTCCAATCAAATGAGCCCTTTTTGAAGTTTCTGTAACAACGCTTTCTATAAAAAACCTTATATGCCCCAGGGCAAAACTTACAAACATTGCCCTGAGGGCTGTGGGGGGTTTTCATCCTCGAAGACCTAATTTCCAGAACTTTCAACTACGTTGAAAAAAATGGATATCTAAAAATTTTGATTGGATGTGGTTGGGGAAAAAATGGGCGTAAGAGGGGGGTTAGTTGCCCTCCAATCACTTTCGACTATTAAAAAGAGCACTAGTCCTTTGAATTTCCAATCGAATGAGCCTTTTTTGAAGTTTCTACGGCAACGCTTTCTATAAGAACCTTATATGCCCCCACGGCATAACTTACAACCCTTGCCCTGGGGGCTTTGGGGGAGTATCCTCCTCAAAACTTGGTCTCCATCAGGAAATCAACTACACTGAACAAAATGGCTATCTAAAATTGTGATTGGATGTGTTTTGGGAAATGGTGGGCGTGGAAGGGGTGTTTGTTGCCTTCTAATCACTTTTTTCTATTAAAAAGGGCACAAGCCACTCCAATTTCCAATTGAATGAGCCCTTTTTGAAGTTTCTACGACAACTTCTCCGATACGAAGTTCCCTGGTCTAAAGGGAAAAAAATACATTGTGCCAACATTGTTCTTTATGCCCCAGGGTATAACTTAAAACCCTTGCCCTGAGGGCTGTGGGGGAGTATCCTCCTCAAAAACATATTTTTCAACTGGAAATCAACTACGCTGAACAAAATTGCTATCTCAAAATTTTGATTGGATGTGTTTGGGGAAATGGTCGGTGTGGAAGGGGTGTTAGTTGCCTTCCAATCACTTTCGACCACAAAAAAAGGGCACAAGCCACTCCAATTTCCAATCGAATGAGTCCTTTTTGAAGTTTTTACGACAGCTCCTTCGATACGAAGTGCCCTGGTCTATAGAAAAAAAATACATTGTGCCAACATCGTTCTTTACTTAGGCAGCGCTATGGCGCTGCCTATGATAACATGCCTCATAATCAATATATCGATGGAAGTATTCTCTATGTGACTACTGGAAAGCCTTATGACTTTGGGTAGCTACTAAGACAAAATTTGATAAACTATACACCCCTATGGGCTTCATGAAAGAGTCTACGGCTATACCAATTATAGGAACCTTAGGAAAGGTCCTTTTATGGTACTAAACAAAAAATAACAAAAAAATACTAAAAAAAACTTCTTATTGTTCTGAATAAACAACCCTTGTGGTTCAAGAGTTGTTCTTACAGAATTAGGACAAAATTGAAACCTTAGCGTAAAGAGCGAGGTGTTGATGAGTAGGCAAACCCCTTCATATAAGTAATAACTTCTGTTAGTTTTAAGTTTTAATGTTGCTCCTTACTTTCAGTTGAACAAACCTTGTCTTTTTTAATTTAATTTCTGATTGTTTTTTAAATAATGCCGGTAAATCTTGCCCCACCTCCACGGAGAAATACAGTCCCCACGAAAATATCCTCCAGAAAATTCAGTCTCAGTGAAAGTTTACCCAGGACATTTACCCTTAACAGCTTCACGCGCAAAATTGAGACGGAAAAGGGAAAGTGAGACATATAAAAAATTCTTGCAAATTCTCCCAGTGTATAATTTCCCCTGACAACTCACCCCCCTTGAAATTTCAGTCTCCATGGAAAATTCCCCCGTCAAAAAAAAGACAGAAGAAAATTTCCCCCTCCCCACCAGAAAATGTATGTAAACTTCCCAATAACGATTACTATGCGTAAAAATGGGCAAATTTTGTAACTTAAAGACCTTTCCCTTGGGGCTGTGATGGGGCTGTGGGGCTGTGTTTCCCTTGGGTCATGTTATATTCAAAGGCTTAGTTATTAGGCTTTTCAACTATGATGAACAAAATGGCTATCTCAAAATTTTGATCGGACGATCAGAGGCAACGCTGTAGCGTTGCCTATAGTAAAGGCCATACGGCTCCCAGAGGCATTTTTTTCCCAGAGGCACTTCATATGGAAGGGGTCGTAGTAGAAACTTCAAAGGGGGCTCATTCGATTGAAAATCGAGAGTTCTAGTGCCTTTTTTAATAGTCGAAAATAGTTGGAGGGCAACTAGCCCCTCCCACGCCCCTAATTCCCCCAAACACATCCAATAAAAATTTTGAGATAGCCATTTTGTTCAGCGTAGTTAATTTCCCGATAGAAAATATGTTTTTGAGGAGGACACTCCCCCACAACCCTCAGGGCGAGGGTTTTAAGTTATGCCCTGGGGGTATGTAAGGTTTTTATAGAAGGCGTTGGCGTAGAAGCTTCAAAACAGGCTCATTTGATTGGAAATTCAAAGGGCTAGTGCTCTTTTTAATAGTCGAAAGTGATTGGAGGTATATAATTGGAGGTATATATGCCCTGGGGGCATATAATGTTTTTATAGAAGGCGTTGTCGTAGAAGCTTCAAAACAGGCTCATTCGATTGGAAATTCAAAGGAATAGTCCCCTTTTTAATAGTCGAAAGTGATTGGAGGGAAACTAGTCCCCCCACGCCCATCATTTCCCAAACACATCAAATCAAAATTTTGAGATGGCTATTTTGTTCAGCGTAGTTGATTTTCAAATAGAAAATATTTTTTTGAGGTGGACAATCCCCCACAACCCTCAGGGCAAGGGTTTTAAGTTATGCCCTGGGGGCATATAAGGTTTTTATAGAAGGCGTTGTCGTAGAAACTTCAAAACAGGCTCATTCGATTGGAAATTCAAAGGGATAGTGCCCTTTCTAATAGTCGAAAGTGATTAGAGGGCAACTAGCCCCCCACACCCTTCATTTTCTCAAACACGTCCAATCAAAATTTTGAGATAGCCATTTTGTTCAGCGTAGTTGATTTCCAAATAGAAAATATTTTTTTGAGGTGGACAATCCCCCACAACCCTCAGGGCAAGGGTTTTAAGTTATGCTCTGGGGGCATATAAGATTTTTATAGAAGGCTTTGTCGTAGAAACTTCAAAAAAGGTTCATTCGATTGGAAATACAAAGGGCTAGTGCCCCTTTTAATAGTCGAAAGCTATTGGAGGGCAACTAGCCCCCCCACGCCCATCATTCCCCAAAACACACCCAATCAAAGTTTTGAGATAGCCATTTTGTTCAGCGTAGTTGATTTCCAGATAAAAAATATGTTTTTGAGGAGGACACTCCCTCACAACCCTTAGGGCAAGGGTTATAAGTTATGTCCTGGGGGCATATAAGGTTTCTATTGAAGGTGTTGTCGTAGAAACTTCAAAAAAGCCTCATTCGATTGGAAATTTAATGGGCTAGTGCCCTTTTTAATAGTCGAAAGTGATTGGAGGGCAACTAGCCCCCCCCCCCATACCCATCATTCCCCCAAGCACATCCAATCAAAATTTTGAGATAACCTATTTGTTCAGCGTAGTTGATTTTCAGACAGGAAATATGTTTTTGAGAAGACACTCCGCCACAACCCTCAAGGCAAGGGTTTTAAGTTGCACCCTGGGGGCATATAAGGTTCTTAGAGAAGGCAGTGTCGTAGAAACTTCTAAAAAAGCTCGTTCGCTTGGAAATTCAAAGGGCTAGTGCCCTTTTTAATAGTCGAAAGTGATTTGAGGGCAACTAACCCCCCTCTCACGCCCACCTTTTCCCCAAACACATCCAATCCAAATTTTGGTATAGCTGTTCTGTTCAACGTAGTTGCAAGTTCTGGAAATTATATGTTTGAGCAGGAAACTCTTCGCACAGTCTTCAGGGGCAAGGGTTATAAGTTTTGCCCTGGGGGCATATATGGTTCTTATGGAAGGAATACTCATATAAACTTCAGAGAGGGCTCATTTGATTGGAAATTGAAAGTTCTAGTACACTTTTTAAGCGTCAAAAGATATTGGAGGGTAACCAGCTCCCCCCCCCCCTAATCCCTATTTTCCCAAATGCATCCAATGAAAATTTTAAGATAGTTATTTTGTTAAAAATAGTTCAAAGATCATTTACCAAAAATGCGGTGTTGACACAATCCACCAGGGCCCGGGGGCAGTCGTTGTAAGTTCTGCCCTGGGGGCATATATGGGTCTTGAGGAAGAGATGCTCGTATTAACTTCGAAGAGGGATCATTTGATTTGAAATTGAAAGTTCTAGTTCACTTTTAAGAGTCAAAAGAGATTGGAGGCCCCCCCCCTCCACGCCCTTTTTTCCTTAAACTCATCCGATAAGAACTTTGAGATATCTTTTTTTTTAAATAGTTCAAAGACCATACAACGAAAACTCAGGGCTCAACACAGCCCCCCAGGGTTTGAGGGCAGGTGTTGTAAGTCATACCTTGGGGAATATATGGTTCTTTATTGAAGGGATGCTCGTAAAAAATTCAGAGATGGCTCATTTGATTGGAAATTGAAATTTCTAGTTAATTTTTTCGAGACAAAAGATATTGGAGGGTAAATATCCCCCCACGCCCCTTTTCCCCAAATGCATCCAATAGAAATTTTGAGATAGGTATTAAGTTAAAAATTTCTCAAAAGTTGGATAACAAAAACTCATGTGTCGTGACAAACCCCAGGGCCCAGGGGCAGGCGTTGTAGGTTATGCGTTGGTGCAATATTGTTCGTATGAAAGGGATGCTCGTATAAACTTCAGAGAGGGCTCATTTGACTGGATATTGAAAGTTCGAGCTCACTTTTTAATAGGCAAAAGAGATCGAGGGCAGCTATCCCCCAACCCACCTGATGAAAATTTTGAGATAGACATCTTGTTAAAAATAGTTCAAAGGTCGGGTAAGAAAAAATCCGGTGTCAATAGAACCTCCCAGGGCACAGGGGAAGACGTTCTAAGTTATTCCCTAAAGGCATGTACGGTTCTTATGAAAGGGATGCTCGTATAAACTTCATAGAGGGCTCATTTGATTGGAAATTGAAAGTTCTAGTTCACTTTTCAAGAGTCAAGATAGTTAAACTAGCCCCTCCCCCACGCTCTTTTTTCCCCAAACCCGTCCCCTACAAATTTTGAGATAGCCAGTGTTTTAAAAATTGCTCAAAAACTAGATAACAAAAATACTCCCCAGAGCCCGGGGGATAGGCGTTGTAAGTGTTGTCCTGGGGGCGTAACTGGTTTATATGAAAGGGATGCTCGTATAAACTTCAGAGGGGGCTCATTTGATTGATAATTGAAAGTTATAGTTCAATTTTTAAGAATCAAAAGATATCCGAGGGCAACTAGCGCCCCCTCCCACCAAAAACTCCTTTTTCCCCAAGCCTATCCGATAAAATTTTTATAATAGCCATTTAATTAAAAATAGTTCAAAGGTCAAATAAGAAAAATTCCCGTGTCGACGGAAGCCGCCAGGGCCCGGAGGCAGGCGTTATGAGTAATGCTCTAGGGGCATATATAGTTCTTATGGAAGGGATGCTCGTATAAACTTCGGAAGAGGGCTCATTTGATTTGAAATTGAAAGCTCTTGTTCGCTTTTTAAGAGTCAAAAGAGATCTGAGGGCAAATAGCCCCCCTCCTCCGCGCCCTAAATGCATCAGATAAAAATTTTGAGATAGACATTTTGTTAAAAATAGTTCGAAGTTCTGATAACAAAAAACTACGGTGTCGACACAGCCCCCCAGGGCCCGGGAGTAGGCGTTGTAAGTTATGCCCTGGGGGCATATATGGTTGTTATGGAATGGATGCTCGTATAAAATTCCTAGAGGGCTCATTGTATTGGAAATTGAAAGTTGTAATTCACTTTTTAAGAGTCAAAAGTGATTGGAGGGCAGCTAGCCTCCCCCAACACTCCATTTATTTTTTCCCAGAGGCACTTCATATAAAAGGGGTCGTCGTATAAACTTCAAAGGGGGCTCATTCGATTGGAAATCGAGAGTACTAGTGCCCTTTTTAAGAGTCAAGAGTGATTAGAGAGCAACTGGCCCCCCAAGCCCTTTTTCCCCAAATACATCTGATAAAAAATTTGAGGTAGCCATTTTGTTAAAAATAGTTGAAAGATCATATAACAAAAACACCTTTACGCATGGTCATTTCGTTAAAAATAGTTCAAAGATCAGATAAGAACAACTCCTGTGTCACCACAACCCCCCCCCACTCCAGGGCCGGGGAAGGCGTTTTAAGTATTGCTCTGGGGGCATATATGGTTCTTATGGAAGGTATACTCGTATAAAATTCAGAGAGGGTTCATTTGAATGGAAATTAAAAGTTGTAGTTCATTTTCTCAGAGTGAAAAAAGATCAGAGGGCAACTAGCCCCTCCCACCCTTCACGCCTTTAGGCGTATCGGATGGACAAACCCATCCGATAAAAATTTCAGGTGACCATTTTGTTAAAAATAGTTCAACCATCAGATATTAAAACTCCAGGGTCGCCACAACCCCCACGATCCAGGGATAGGCGTTGTAAGTTATACTCTGGGGATATATACGGTTCTTATAGAAGGGATACTCGTATAAAATTCAGAGAGGGCTCATTTGATTGAAAATAGAAAGTTCTAGTTCACTTCTAAAGAGTCAATAGAGACCGAAGCTTAATCTAGTCCCCCCGTGACCTTTTTCCCCAAACCCATCCGATAAAAATTATGAGATGGCAATTTTGTTAAAAATAGTTCAAACATCAGATAATAAAAACTCCGAGGTTGACACAAACCCATTTTTTCACTTTGATATTGTTACTTCGATATCAGTTTTGATACTTTGATGAATATTTGATTTTTTTTTAAGTTTGATTTTGAAATAAGGAATTTTTAAAACTTGAAATTTTTTGCAATAAAAAACGAACAGAAATTAACTAAAAAAAACTTTCCGAAAAATAAGTTTTTCAAAGAAAAGTAAAGGCCATTTTAAACTTAAGCTCAGCAGATACAAATACCTTTTAAAATTCAAACTCAAAACGACCAGAAATTACTATTAAAGAATAAATGAAACCCAAAACGAACAGAAATTAAATAAGCAATCATAGCAAAAACACACAACAAGTAATAATATAAATGAATAAACAGATCTTAAAGTGAGTAATGCTTAGATTGAATATGAATATCAAGATTAAAATGAAAAAAAATATCTTCCTATTGAAGCATAAATGAAGCTTAAAACGAACAGAAATTAAATAAACAATCAATGCAAACAAACATACAATAGATATTAATGTAAATTAATAAATAAATCTTAAAACGAGTGAAACTTAAATTGAATACACCAATCAAGCTTGAAACGAACAAAAATTGCAGTTTGGTTATGACTTCCTTCTCTCACTGTAAAATTCTAAAAGCTACTACGTCATTGGCGCTTTACTGAAAACTATATGCGTCTTGAACAGTCTTGGAAAGTATAAACAACATCAAATTGAATATTTGATGAATAATGATATTAATTGCTGACAGATCCATCAGTTCAAGAATTTATTTCACTGTAATTGTATTTTTATTTTCAACAGTGTAAGAAGTGGAAAAGAAAATATTTGTAATATAATTCATTTTCAATTAAGTGCCAATGACGCAGTAGGCTTATGGTTCTTATTTACAGTTAAGGAGGGGGGCTGTATCCAAAATCTTGTTTGTAGTGAAATTTAATTCGTCTTGTACAACTTTAGAAAGCACTAATAAATTAAACTGAACATTTGATTTATAATGATATTATTTGCTGAAAGCTCATCAGTTCAAAATTTTACTATAATTTTAATGTTTATTTTCAATATTAAGTACAAAAGAAAATATTTGTAATAAAATTGGTTTTCAGTAAAGCGCCAATGTCGCAGTAGGTTTTAGACTTTTACAGTGAGAGAAGGAGGTCATACCCAAACTCTTGTTTGTGGTGATTTTTGTTCGTTTCAAGCTTGATTTGTGTATTCAATTTAAATTTCACTCGTTTCAAGGTTTATTTATTAATTTACATTAATACCTATTGTATGTTTATTTGCATTGATTGTTTATTAAATTTCTGTTCGTTTTAAGTTTCATTTATGCTTCAATAGGAAGATTTTTTTTTTCATTTTAAGCTTGATATTCATATTCGATCTAAGCATTACTCGCTTTAAGATCTATTTATTCATTTATATTATTACTTGTTGTATGTTTTTGCTATGATTGCTTATTTAATTTATGTTCGTTTTGGGTTTCATTTATTCTTTAGTAGCAATTTCTGGTCGTTTTGAGTTTGAATTTTAAAAGGTATTTGTATCTGCTGAGCTTAAGTTTAAAATGGCCTTTACTTTTCTTTGAAAAACTTATTTCTCGGAAAGTTTTTTTTTAATTAATTTTGGAAAAAGGGGTGCAGAAGGGAGCCTAGTTTCCCTCCAATCTTTTTGGTCACTTAACAAAGGTACTAGAACTTTTATTATTTGTTCAAATGAGCCCTATCATGGTTTTCTAGGACCACTGGACCGATACGATCACCCCTAAAAAAAAACAAATAAACACGCATCGATTATCTTCCTTCTGGAAAAAAATACAAAATTCCACATTTTTCAAATAGGAGCTTGAAACCTCTACAGTAGGATTTTCTGATACGCTGAATCTGATGTTGTGATTTTCATTAAGATTCTCTCACTTTTAGAGGGTGTTTTCACCTCTCTTCAAAAAATAAGGCAAATTTTCTCAGGATCGTAGCCTTTAATGGGTATAACTAAACTTAATAAAAGTTATATATTTGAAGTAAAAAAATAAGCCAATCCTTTTGATATCAAAATTCTGTTTTTTAGAGTTTCGGTTACTATTGAGCCGGGTCGCTCCTTACTTATAGTTCGTTACCACGTTTGATACCACGTTTGATTTGCTCTGTTTGATACTAGACATACACATTAAAGTGATTAGTGCTATGCGTGAGAATAATATGGCTGCGGTTGAGGTAGGAAATGAGGTTATTTGCTGGTTTTGTATTTAATCTGGAGTTAAGCAGGATTGTGTTCTATCCCCATTTACCTGGATCAAGATGGTGGACTTTGTCCTAAGGAGCATAACAAATACAATGATAAGGCATAAAATAAACTGAGGAAGTAAACCTCTCCAAGACTTCATTTGTGCTGACGATTCGAGCATCCTAGATGAAACTGTTGGGAATTTTTAGAGGTTTTGAAAGAACCTCTGAAAGAATTTTTAGAGGTTTTGAGAGTTCTGGATGCAACAAGAGGTTTGAAAATTAATGTTAAGGAGACTAAATCACTAACCATGGGAAAAAGGTAAGGTAAAAAGGTATTGATAAGATTAATCAAGCGGACAGCTTCCCTTACCCGGTATTATTATTAGTGAAGACGGTGCAGTGAAGATATTAAAATCAGAATGGCCAACACCCAGGTTTTTTTTTCCCAGAGTAAAAAAAAGTCTGGAAAAATAAAAAGACAAGTCTTTGAACCAAGATTAGAAAATTGGAAGCTACAGTAGTAGAACTCAGAATAATGGTAGCAATCCCAAATCCCTATGTAGAACCTGCCATTCCTTTTTTTCGAGGGTCATTAGCTATCCCCGGTAGGGTGTAGGTTTACTGTCGTATTTTCAGGCCGCTACCCCCCCCCCCTTTTTCTCGAATGCGAACATATGTGTTCCTCAGAGGCTAAGTCTAGACTAGATCTGACCTTTAACCTAATTAAATAAAAAAAAACAAGTTTTCTAACTGAAAGTAAGGAACGACGCTAAAACTTAAAACGAACAAAAATTGTTCCGTAAATGAAAGGGGCTGTCCCCTCCTCAACGCCTCGCTCTTTACGCTAAAGTTTTTTATGGTTTAAAAAAATAGAGTTGTGAAAAAGTCAAACTTTAGCGTAAAGACCGAGGCGTTGAGGAGGGGACATCCCCTTTCATATACGGAATAATTTCTGTTCGTTTTAAGTTTTAACGTCGTTCCTTACTTTCAGTTAGAAAAACTTGTTTTTTTTATTTCATTTCTGAACGTTTTTGAATTAATGCAGGTTTTGATTTTGGCTCACCGTACATGAATAATTAAGACCAAATTTGCACATTTATTTCACTTTTATTTGGTTAAATGGCTTTCTCGAAACTTGTTTAATTTTATTTACGAACGTTTTTTTAAATAAAGAATATACGTAACTTACGAATTAACTTACGTAACGAACTTCTATATTCATTGATTTTTAATACGTATATTTGGGGGTTCGCCCTCTAGTCAATACCTTGCTCTTTAAGCTAAAGTTCGAATTTTGTTCCAATTCTTTAAAAATGACCCCTTAATCACAAAGGCCGTTAATTAGAATAAATAGCTCTTATGAAAGTACTAAAAAATCTTTGGCTTAAAGAGCAAGGTATTGACTAGGGGGTGAACCCAATCATATACGTAATATTTTCTGTTCGTTTTAAGTTTTGATGTTGCTCCTTGCTTTTAGTTGAAAAACTTGTTTTTTTTTTATTTGATTTCTGATCTTTTTCTTTAATAATGATGGGAAATCTGGCGACCCCTTCATAGCAATGTCCCGTCTCCCATGAAAACTTCCTTCATGGAAAGATCCTTCAATATAAAACCCGACCTCCCTCCCAACCTCCTAACAGAAAAAAATCCCCCTTGACAACGTCCGTATACTTCCCAATAACCAATACTATAATTATGTTAACATTGGGTAAAGTTCATAACTTTCAGCCCTCCCCCTCGGGACTTGGGGGGATTAAGTCATCCTAAAAGACATATTTATCATATTTTCGACCATGCTGAACAAAATGGTGATCTCAAAATTTTGATCGGGTGATTACTTCCTTAATAATTCTCGATGAGATTAAAATTAAGAATATACGCAAATTAATTTTTTTTGACCAAAATAAAAGTAAAGAGTGACTTTTTTTACTCAAACAAACATAAATTAATCCGTATGCAAGAGGTTTTTCTGCCTCCCAGCCCCCCAATTTTTACGCTAAAGTTGGACTTTTTCCTCCACTAGTTCCTGAGCGAATGTTCTGATACAAGAACAATGAGATAAAATTTCAAAAGTTTTCATCAATTGAAGGGTTTATTTTTTCGCATTTGTTAAAAAATTAATTTTCAGCTCAAGTGTTTAAAAAATAACAACGAAAACTAAACTGCCTTGCTATTATACAAATAACAGCGGAGTTGTTTTCAAACAGTTCGTAGTAACGACCTGTAAGTACGGAGCGACGCCAAACCTCTCCTAAAGTTTTAGTAACTAAAACGCTAAAAACAGAAGTTTGATACCAACAGATATATGAAAAATTGGCATATTATGATGATTCCAAATATATAAGCTTTCATTAGGCTTAGTTTTACCCATCAAAAGTTACGAGGCTGAGAAAATTTGCCTGACTTTCGAAACAGAGATACATCTCCTTAAAATCAAAGAATCCTGAATTTTGACTTCAATAGATATACCATAAGAATCAGCATATTATGCTGATTCAAAATATATAAAATTCATTAAGCTTAGTTTTACTCATAAAAGGCTAAAACCCCCCTAAAAACCAAGGAATATTAATGAAAACCACACCATCAGATTATGCGTATCAGATAACCCTACTGTGGAAGTTTCAATGTCCTATCTGGAAAAATGTGTAATTTGTGTTTTTTTTACCAGAAAAAAGATCGTGGATGCGTGTTTGTTTGTTTGTTCGTATCAATCCAGTCGTCCTGAAATATCGGGAAAGGGCTCGTCGTATGAAAATTAAAAGTTCTAATGCTCTTTTTAAGTGACAAAAAAATTGGGGGGTAATTAGGCCTCCTCCGGCAACCGTTTTTACCCAGAATTGTCTGATCAAAATTTTGAGATTACCAATTTGTTCAACAAAGTTGAAAGGCCTAATAACTATGTCTTTAGAGATAAAATGACCCTCCACAGGCCTTGGGGAAAGGTCTTTAAGTTATAAAATTTTCCTATTGTTTACGTGTAGTGTTTATTATTGGGAAGTAGTCATAAATTTTTTGGGTTGGGGGGAGCCGAATTTTCTGCTGGGAGATTTCCACGGGGAAGTAATTTTCCTGGGGGTGAACTCTTCAGGCGAAATTTATACTGGCGGAATTTGCCAGAATTCCTATACGAAATTCTTTTTGTATGTTCTGCTTTCTCTTTTCTGACTCAACTTTATGCGTCGAGATGTTAAGAAGAATAATTGTCCTGAATTATATAGAGGATATAATTGTCCGAGTTTGAATTCGATTGAGGATATTTCCGTGGGGATGGGGGTTTTCCTGCGGAGGTGAAGCCAGACTTCATGGCATTATTTATACAAGATAAGAAATAAATAAAAAAACCGGAAGTTTTTTCAACCGGAAGTAAGGAGCGACATTGAAACTTGAAACGAACAGAAATATTACGTTTATGAGCGGGTTTGCCCCCTCCTCAACACCTCGCTCTTTACGCTAAGTTTGAATTTCGTCCCAATTCTTCAAGAACGACTCCTGAAACACAAGTGTCGTTTAACTAGAACAATAAGATGCTTTTTTAAAAGTATTAAAAAACTTTAGTTTGAAAAGCGAGGTGTTGAGAAGGGGGCAATCCCCCTCATATACGTAATAATGTCTGTTCGTTTTAAGTTTTGATGCTGCTCCTTACTTTCAGTTTTAAAAAAACTTTTTTTTATTATTTTCGCTAGAATGTATTCAAATAAAATTTAAGTTTAATTTGGATGTAATAACTGGATGACATGTCATCTCTGTTGCAACACTCTTACCTGTTTTCCACCTACAGTTCTTTGATTCCACGTCTGAATTCCGTGTGACCGATCAAAGCATACTTTACATTGCCACAAAGGTGCCTAAAAGTAGAAAAAAAATGTGTTAAACACATACGTAGGTAGACACACTCAGGCTTATGAAAACTTCTGCGTTGCAAAATGTGTGAACAATCAAAGAGATTACAAATTGACACATTTAAAAGAATAGTTACCCCAGAAAAAATAACATCCTTTTTCTTAAGGGCTGATATTGATCCCGTTATAAAGAAGCAGTGATAATGCCTAATGTGACTGGTAAAACGTAGTAAGAGCATTCTTTAAACTTGGTCGAAGCAAACGATATAGTTCAAGGCGTAGGAACCAAAGCTTCCACCATTCCTGATTTACCAGGAGACCTCCCAACTTTTTGAATTTCTTTCGACAAAAACTCTCTCACGAAAATATCTCAATTTTTGGCGGGACCGACCTTGGTCTGCTAGAAGTGTTTCCAAACCGTTCTATGGTTTACTTTAGAAAATAAAAAAAGCGGAAAAATAGACATTGACATTGTTTGTGAAGGACGCTTTTATATTCTTATTTCTATCATACCTGAATTACGTCTGTTTTCGTCCTTTTATCGGTATCTTTTTTTCAAACTAGCACTATCAAATGTCTATGGCTACTACACAGCAGTAGACAGAAAACTGAACGTAGCTGAAGAAAGACCTATTTTAAACAAACCAAGCACTTTATTCACCGAAAAAGTAATTAACTGAAGTAAATAATGCTTAACTGACAGACAGAAGCAAAAGAAAGATGGGGAGGGATCGGCACTAACCGACCCCAAAGCGATCATATTGAGAGGAACACTCTACAACAGTCTAAATTTTTTCATATTCATCTTTTACACTGAATTGCTTTTAACACTTGGAGTTTTCACTGTTTTACACTGCGAGAATACTGTGTGAGAATACACTAAAGGTTTTACACTGTGAGAATAAATTTTAGCACAGATCCAACAGTTCGAAGCCGTGCCCTATCAATCCCACCCCATTTCAGGATTTTCCAAGATCATTCCTGGTTTATTCTGTCAATGGTTGAGTTTTTCAAAAAGGATGTGGCAGAACTGGCATTAAGAACCAAAGTAACGTAGGTTATATTAAATATCAAAGGAAATTGGCGGGTGGTAGGCCCTACACCATAGAAACTTAAGGTGTTACATATAGACCCCGGCGCCATGCCAGCGCATCGACCAAACGCCACCCACGAAAGTCCCGGTTGACCGCCACCCAAGTGTCGCACAGCCAAGTGGCAAACTGCACGCGCGAAGCCACCGGCAGAGGTGGCGGCGTTTGGCTGACTTTGAATTAATTTTGCGAAAATTCTTTATTGCGTCAACCACAAAGTCGGAGCTTTCTCTTTTCTTGTGTGGTTAAGTATTTTGATTTTCCTGATTAAAAATCAAGCAGGGCTTACACTATCCCCAATTTTCGGGGATTTTCTTGAAAATTTATGTGTCACTCCGAAAACAATTTGGTTCCCGAATCCCCAAAAATCCCCCAATTATGGTGCCACCCCTAGTGATTTATCACTAGTGACTATCCCTACCAAATATTATTTTGTATACCATAATTCTTCACTACCCTCTTGTTCGTAAATTTCCTTCTCTTGCTTTACTTTGCATATAAACCTGAAAGATACAATTGCAATATACACGGTTCTTCATATGTTCACAAAAGTATCGTCTTTATGAAATTAAATAAGAAAAACAAGTTTTTTTTTAACTGAAAGTAAGGAGTGACATTAAAACTTAAAACGAAAAACAATTTTTTCGTATAAGAAAGGGGCTGTTTCCTCCTCAACGCCTCGCTCTATGCGCTAAAGTTTTTTATTGTTTTAAAAAGTAGATTGGTGGAAAAGAGTCAAACTTTAGCGTAAAGATTGAGGCGTCGAGGAGGGGTTAGCCCCTTTCATATACGGAATAATTGCTGTTCGTTTTAAGTTTTAATGTCGCTCCTTACTTTCAGTTAAAAAACTTGTTTTTTTATCTAATTTATGAACGTTTTTCAACTTTTGCAGGTTCAGTTTTGGCTTACCGTGCATGAGAAATTAAAACCCAATTTGCATATTAATTTTGGCAGATTTATTCCAGATATGAAGGGTGGCCCCCTCTTCCATACCTTGCTCTTTACGCTAAAGCTGTTAGCATTTTCAAAAGGCTTCCTATTCTAATTAAACAACCCCTGTATTTTAATTTTAGTAAACAGGCAAATTTTAGCGTAAAGAACAAGGTATTGAGGAGGGAGCAACCTTTCATATATGGCATAATTTCTGTTCGTTTTTGTTTCTAAATAATGCTAGTAAATCTGGCTCACCCTCTATGAAATATACTCCTCCCCCTCACGGAAAAATCATTCGTGGAAATTTCATCCAACGTATAGTGCACCACCCCGTCAAATTCCCTCCAGATAGTTCCTTCCTCGCTGTGAATCCCCCCCCCCTCTCTGTAAAATGACTTGCGGATGAATCACCCTGAAAAATTCTCCTTTGCATTGTTTCACTGGATTAAGACTTCAATCTATAATCGGTTTCTCGATTACTCCATAAATGCCCCTTCCGTTGGAATTATTTTCCAGAAAACAAAACGCGCGGATAAAAGCCCCCGGATAATTTACCGGAACATCTTCATATAAAAAATTTGGCACAGAGAATGTAAGACAGTTAAAAGCAATTTCGTATAGTAATTCTGGCAAAACTCCCCAGCGTAACCCCTAGAATATTCGCTCATCAGAAATTTCCCTCCCAAAGGAAGATTCTCCCCTAGGAAATCTACCCCAAGCACACTCCGCCCCCCCATAAAAATGGCTGTATATTTCCCAATAAAAATTCCCAATAAAGGTAAACAATGGGTAAAGTTCACAACTTGCAGCCCTTCCCCCGGGGACTGTGGCGGGTCATATTACACCTAAAAACATAGTTATAAGATTTGTCGTCTATACCGAATAAAATAGCTATCTCAAAATTTCAATCCAGTGACTTTGGGGGAAAACATGAGCGTGGGAGGGGGCTTAGTTGCACTCTAGTTTTCTGGTCACTTAAAAAGAGCACTAGAACTTTTGATTTCCGTTCGAATGAGCCCTCTCACGATATTTTAGGACCACTGCGTAGATACGATCACCCCTGGGAAGAAAAAACAACAAAACAAAAAAAGCACACATCCGTGATCTTTCGTTCTGGCAGAAAAAAATTACAAAATTCCACATTTTTGCATATAGGAGCTTTAAATCTCTACAAAAGGGTCATCTTATACGCTGAATCTGATGGTGTGATTTTTATTAAGATTCTAAGACTTTAAGGGGTGTTTCCCCTTTTCAAAAATAAGGCAAATATTCTCAGGCTCATAACTTTTGATGGGTAACACTAAACTTGATGAAATTTATGTATTTGTAATTGGCATAAGAATCAGATTCTTTTGATGTATCTACTGATATAAAAATTGGTATCCGATTTTTAGGGTTTTGGTTACTATTAAGCCGGGTCACTCCTTACTTACAGTTCGCTACCACGAACTGTTTGATGAGATTAAACCATTTTGAATGCAGTTTCCCAATTGCTATAAGATTCTTAAATCATTCGTGGTGAAGAATTTTATTTTTAAGTTAAACAGAACGCGTACACTATGCAGGTACAGTTGGATTTTGAAATTGATTTTGAAATTATAGGTAAATACTACACACAGATTATTATGTGTTCAAACTTTTTTAAGATTCGGAGTGATTTCTGGGGTGTATGGAAGGCGAATTATGTTTGAGGGCTTATCGGGATTATCACATGGTAAACTACCATTCATTTTACAGGAGTGTCTTTTCAGTCTACGGTTAATTGTATTATTAATAATTAAAATAGGATACTCATTTCCAAAAAATATGTTCCTGATAAAGTTTAGTTCTGCTGTTATGTGGAAATAAGGACAAATGTTTAGGGCACGATCGATGAGATAGATTACGACAGCTTTTTTAACTTGTGGTGGGTCGTTTGGTTTAAAATGCAAATATCTATTATTTTGTGTTGGTGTTCTGTAAGTAGCAAAATAGAGTTTATCTATGTTACGAATAATTAACACATCTAGGAATGATATTTTATTTGCATTTCAATTTCTAAGGTAAATTGTAAATTTGTATCACATGTGTTAATTTTGTTAGCAAACTGATCAATATGATCGTAGGTTATAGTTGTATACGTAGTTTTGTCATTTAGATGTGAATAAATGCTTTTGTCGTAATCTGTCGTACTCATGACAACAAGAGAGTTGCTTTTATCTGCTTTAGCTAAAATTATGAACAGGTCTTTGCGGAGATTAGATAGAATTTTTATCTGGTTTTATCTGGCATTTCTAACAACTTATCTGGTTTTATATTGGCAGGAGACTTACTTTTTTTGTTGCTGTAAAAGGGTTTCAATAAGACTAGTCTTAATGTCGTCTGGGTTGGAAATAAATGTATAAAACATGTGCAAAGAGGACTCTAGAGAGGAAATTAAATCCACCACAGGAACTTGTTTTGGAAGAAAAGAGAACTTTGGCCCTTTTTCGAGAATTTGAATTTCCTGTGGTTCAAGCATTCTAGAGAATACTGCCCCCTCGGCTGTATTCAAAGCCAGGTTCTTGAATAATATTTTCTAAATTTCAACTGTTTTCCTGAAAATTTGCTTTAAGCCCCAGTCCCTAGGAATCAAAGAGACATTCTCGAACATGATAAATGGTCCAGAAAATTAAAAGTGTGTTCCGATATAGCTGATGTGAAATCTTCCGGTTTGGAATTTTACTTTAAAGCGGGACAAAAGAGCATCTTCATGTAATAATCTCATCTTTAAATTCTGGCTCTTGCAACGCTCGCTTCAAAGAAAAACATTACGATGATCAAGCTGCTAGCCCATGTCTTCAGTGTTCCGCAGTCCCTTGACAGGGTTATTGTCAAAGGTTTGAAATCATCCTTTGAGCAAAAGCTCTTGAAACCGCAACAGGAACGCCCAGGTGACGTCTTACCACAATCGGCCTGGTGGAAATTTATGTCAGATCTTCAATGAGTCAGATCCATTTTAAGCCAAAGAATTATACGAATCCACTATTCCAACGAGTATCAGCTGTGATGAGGTCGACAACGTGAAGTTTGATCCAGTCGAGTAGAAACAATATGCGGAAAGTAAGATGTCAGGGACACTTAATTCAACAAGAGTGACTACCAACGTGAGTATTGCAACTGAACAGACTACTATTTCGGTGCTAGTTAGTCCAAAAAAGAATCATACGAACGTCAAATCCTTTGATGAACTTCTCTTGGACTCAGTAAGTCACTACTACTACTACTACTACTACTAACAGCTCACCGCAGCACCAAGCCACCTCAGGCCAATACAGCTGCGCACGCTCCTCCTCCATCCCAATCTATTCAGAGCCTCCCTTTTTACGCCCGCCCAGGAAGTTCCCATTTCCTTTAAATCTTTCTTTATGACGTCCTCCCACCCAGACGAGGACGACCTGCTTTCCGTTTAGCCCTAGACGGTTGGCTGAAAAGAACAATCTTCGGCAATCTGTCATCCTTCATCCGCACAACGTGCCCTAGCCACCTCAACTTTTCTTTCATTATAGCCCTAGAGAGCGGCATTGAACCACATTTTTGGTATAGCCTATTGTTTGAAAGACGGTCCATCAGCCGTGTACTCAGAACAATCCTAAAGCAATTTCTCTGGAAAAGATCTACCAAATCTTCATCCGCTTTTTGGAGCGCCAATGCTTCAGAGCCATATTTGACCACTGTCATCACTGTAGCTTCTAATATTCTAATCCTGGTTTGCAGAATTATCTTCGTATTTTTCCAAACTTTTTTTTAACTTTGAAAAAACACCCTGAGCCTTGGCTATTCTACTTTTGACATCTTCACTGCTCCCACCATCTTTACTAATAATACTACCAAGGTAAGTGAAGCTGTCCACCTGATCAATATTTTCATTACCCAACTTCAACTTTTCATCTTCACTTATTCCTAGCCATAGTGACTTAGTCTTTTTAACATTAATTTTCAAACCTATTCTAGCACCCTGAACTCGCAAAACCTCTAAAACTTCATTCATTTTGCTCACACTTTCATCTAGGATGCTTAAATCATCAGCATAATCCAAGTCCAGGAGGCTTTTTCCTCCCCATTTGATTCCGTGGTCTTCCATTGCCTTTCCTGTGCTCCTTAAAACTCATTTCCTACCTTAACTGCAGCAGTGTTATTCTCGTACATAGCACTAATCACTTTAATGTATTTGTCAGGTATACCATACAAGGATAAAACCTTTACTAAAGCACCTCTATCAACAGAATCGAACACTTGCTCATAATCTATAAAACTGAGGACCAAAGGTGTTGGAAAACTCAGGCACTTCTCAGTTATTGATCTAAGAGTGAAAATTCGGTCGACAAATCCTCTACCTTTTCTAAAACCGCACTGTTCTTCTCTTAAAACTTTGTCTACGGCATCTTTCAGTCTAAAAAATATCATACTCCTAAGTAATTTACTACATACAGAGACCAGACTAATCCCTCGATAATTACCACACTCACTTTTATCACCTTTCTTATAAAGTGGCTTAATTAAAGTTTTCCTAAAATCGTTAGGTAGTTCCCCTTTTTCAAAAATCATATTCATAATCTTCAGTAACTTATTTCTAACCGCTAACCATCTTTAAGAAACTCATTTACCACCCTATCAGCACCTGGAGCCTTATTTTTTTTAGTCCTTTTAGTACTGTCGCTAATTCCTCCTCACAAAACAAATCTTCCTTCACATCCAAGGTATCACAAACTTTTTCAGTTTCCTCTATATCTCTTCCTTCAACTCTATCTCGGTTAAGCAAATTCTTAAAATGTTCGGCCCATCTCTCTTTAGTTATTTCCTTATCGCTAATTGAGGCTCCAGTCCTATCTTTAACTGGGCCAAGTCCGCATCGACTACTCTCTCTCAATTTGATAACATGCCATACAATATTTTACTATTATGCCGTCTAGCCGCATCTTCCAGATCCTCGGAAATTTTATCCATGGCCTCTATTTCACACCTAATTAGTTCATATTTTAATGCTTTCTACACTTTCTTTACATTGCTTTTGTTTTCATATGATCTATCACTATGGTAATTCTTGTACAAGTCCTTTCTCCTTTCTATCAAACATAAGGCTTTTTTTACTAATATTCTTTGCTGCAATTCTAGCTTTCCCCCCTAAGACGCCTTCAGCAACTTCACAAATTATTTTTCTAAAATTATTCCAGCCATCTTCCATATTATCAAATTTTAAACTCAGTAAGTCACGCTTCTCTCGACGCATCATCATCCATGACATCTGTTAGTCAGTGGGCTGCTCTGAACGCTGAAGTAATCACATCTGCAGAGGCTTCGAGGGAGCTTGAACAGACAGAAAAAAGAAACACTCAAGAACAAAACAGAAAAGTAAAAAAGAATATGTTCAAGCCAAAACTGACAAAGAAAAAAGAAAGATGATCATTCCAGGGAAAACTCTGACTCTTTTGTCTCATTGGGATGCTCAAATGACAAATAGACATTCGTGATACTGTTGGCAATGAGCAAGAAAAAGAGAAGGAAAAGAAGCGAAACATACAGCTAAATGAGAAGTATGCTATAACATACGATACCAAAAGTAGTGAGGGGTAAGAGGAACTAACTATACATAATTTATTCATGGATTATTGATCCACTAACGGGTCAATGACACCTTTTTCAAGGTCAATCAGGAGGGCTGTTTCTAAGTGTATTGACTCTGGGACGATGTTTTCACATGCGCACTGAATACTAACGGGGCAATGTATTGATCCGCTAACGGGAACAGGATCACGTGTCTCTTTCTAGGCCAATCAGGGGATGTTTCTAAATGTATTGATCCGATAATGGGACAGGTTCACGTATCTCTTTCTATGTTAATCAGGGAGTTACGTAAGGTTTCCCTTACATCACAGTTCGCCCTTGAGATTTTGTTTATAATGGACATGCGTTTAGGTTAAATTATCATACAGTCTCAAGCCAGCATGGAGAGTATATCTGATATTATTGATTTGAAAACTTTAGCTACATCGATTTATAATGTGAGTTCTATTTAGTAAATTTTCTTAGGTTATTTCCAAATAAAATCATTTTTGTAGTCCCCCTTCAGTGTATTCAAATGAAGGGTATACACCCCCCCCAATACAAACTCCAATATGCGATGTTTATAGTCGTTAGAAAGCGTAAAATATGCTCTTTTTTACCATGTAAACCCCCCACTGTTAACGATTTCAATTCTTTCATTGGAAATAATTCGCTTTTTCGACAAATTTATATAATTTTCATACTTTCTCTATCCTAGCAAAAGTGACAACTTACAACCGTCAACTCTTAGGTATTAATATTCCCCACTATGACATTAAGCCGCTAAGATTTAAATAGAGATAATTATTAGCACCAGTCAAGTGTGCATCCTGTGTGCTAAAAGGATACTTTTTCCCAGTCAAATTAAAAACAGTAAATCCTTTGAATTGCAAAGAGGGGATGGATGTTAGTTATAAAAAATAGTTTCATATGCTATTTGTTTTCCATTTTGAGTACTCAGTGTTTATATGGGGGTGGGGGGAAGTAAGGGGATGGATTCATTGTGCAGACATGTACCACCTTTTGACAAGAAAACTAATGTAGCACTTCCTACACGCAACTCTTAAGTTTAGTGTTTGGTTAGCTTTTAATTATACCATATTTTGTCTGCTATATTTATTGCTGGCTATTTTGAGATCTATATTTAAATCATTGGCCTGGATTTGATACACCTTTTGGCCCTAATGAATAATGCTAGTTTTTTGTTAACTTAAACACATCTTAGCTCTTTTTGCTTTAAATTATATGTTGTTTTATTTTCTAAATGGTAAAAATAGGATTTCTATGCTTTTCGGGTTTATTTCCAACACGGAGTGTATTTAATTTTTTCTCTAAATGGTAAAAATAGAAACATTGATTTCTATCCTAAGGCTAACCAGACTACTGTTTGTCAGGGTTTATTTCTCAGAAGTTGTGTAATAAAAACGTTTGATTTCTAAGCCTAGCTTCTTCCTCGCAAATTTTTACTTTTTGCTTTGCTGAAAAGGGGGGAGGTGCTTCTTTGAGACAAATGCTTTCTAGACAAAATTATGCCTGACAATAAATTCTGTTTTTCTTCTTTAAAAGGGAGTCGTTATTTTATACTAAATTTTCTCTTCTTTTTAAGAACAATTTTGATCATTGCCCTCCTCCTGAAAAGAGAACTAGGGGTAACAACGCTACTCCAATGCAACAACTGGAGATAGCTGGCTCATCGAGAGCCACCCACATCCATTCTAGACCAGCGTTGCCTGCTCAAGTCCCATCCGCGCCAGCCCCTATGCAGCCAGGTAGAAAGATAAAGAGAGAGTGGACGAGTATCTACAAAATGGTGAACCCCACTGCTCCAATCCCCCAAAGCCAGTGACATCGCTGCCCCGGCTGCACAACTCAATGACATTGCGGGCCTGGCTGTGCAAGGAACGGACGTCACCGTCCCATCCATCTTCCGACATGTGTTCCCGGGACCATCCGACACTCAAGTGCAGCCGGAATTTGGAAATGTAAGTTTAAATTTTATTTCTCGCTAAGTATTTTTTCTCCCAATAGAAATATAGCGTTCTCCTTTTGAATCATATCAAGTGCATGCATTCATCCTGCTGAATTAGGTTAGCGAAGCCAAAAAAAGGCACTATATCCCAGCCATAATTTCCCATAGTAAAATCTTTGCGATATAAACTGGTTTATTAATGAATGCTTGCTTCTACAAATATTATAAAAACAACTCTCTATCAAAATGAGTTGTATATCATGAAAGGGGCGAGGTCGAACCATTTCAAACCAAATAAAGACACCGTTTTTTTCCAACGCAGATAGAGTATTTATATGAAATTTTTGGGGGAGTTGTTTGAACAAAATCAAAACCTACTAAGTCACGTTTTAGATTGTAAATATCTTATATTAAGTTGGAACTTTCAGAATATATAGAGTAGTTAGAGTAGTGATTTAACCAAATGCTACTACTACTAATCGTGTTTTTAAGCACATGTAAATAATAATTCAATTTTAAAATAGGGTGATTTAGACACTTTGAAAATAAGCTATTTTCTTTTATAGATTGCATTGGTTCCATATTCCGTGTCACCCCCCTCATCAGTTGAAGAAGAAGTAGAGGAACTCACATCTATGGAGTTTCATGCCATTCAGGACAATTCACCAATCAATGAATGGCATGGTATCGTTAATTCCATTGAAATACCTACAATATTGATGATTTTCTAACTAATTATTTTAATGTAGATAGTAGCACAGTTGAGCAGGGGGACTTACTATTGCTAAGTCCAAATACTTTACAAATTTTAGACGATTTTGTCATTGAATTAACCGAGAACCCTCCCCCCACTAATTTAATAGACATAGTTGCTGTTCAATCGACTGAAATGACTTCTCACAGCCCTATTGTTGAAAAAAGTGGGGGAGGGGGGGATAATATACAAGAGGGGGAGGGTAACAATACACAATTTACAATACTTCCAGAATTCTATCAAACAAATTCAATATTAAATACAATTGTCGTCTACACCGCAACCTTTGGGGATCCCTTTAATTCGCTTATGGGGGGGGGGAATTTTATATTTGACCCTATAGATATTGTTAATTCATATGTAGATAAAATTCGTGCACTGTTAGAACACCAGATTCAGTTGTGGGGGGGGGGGTAGGGACTCTATTAAGGTTTCAATTGTTTTAAAGAAATTTTAGTTAAATGAGGGCAAAAGTGAGGTCTATGACCATTATGTACATACTGAGATGCTAGTGGTCTACCCACATTTAGAAAATTATGAAACAGTTTTAATGCAATGGATAGGCCACATTATTACGCATCTTGAAATTTATAATGAGAACGGGAGTGGGTCTGTAGTTTTATTTATTGAAAATTTAAGTGTTAATATTTGTAAAGTTTAAAAAAGATTTTATTTTAAGAGGGGGCATGGGCCGAGGGCTATAGTTTTAAAATATAATCCCGATTTAGAGGGTTGCAAGGGCGTTCAACGAATCTGTTTTGAAACAGGTCAAAAATGTTTCATGTACGCTTTCCTCATGTCAGCTTTCCGACCTCTACAAAATGACGCTACAGAAAAATTTAGAATACTGGGCTGTACATATGAAGGTGGACTCAGATTTTCCCCCTGTAGATTTCACTTGTTTAGAGGGAAAATTCCCAGTAACGCTAAGGTCAATTGATATTTTCGAAAGGGCCAATGCCAATTTAAATATAGAATTGAACTTGTCCTTTCGCCCGTGGAACATTTTGAAGATAGTCTAAGCAAATTCATTAATGATGAAAATATTGCCGATGACAAAAAGCTAATTTTACTTCAAGATGCATTTCGACGTGTGGACAAACATAGACCTTATCGTGAGAGACCCGCCACCTTCGAAACAGATCCCCCCAAACATGAAACATCTCCTCAAGTTTCGAAAGTGCAATCAAAGGAAAAGGAATTGAATTCCATAGTGAAATCAATTGGAAACCTATTGCCAGTGACCTATCGAGAACAGAGTAAAAGAGTACTAGCATATCTTATGTTGGAAACTGGTGGTGATGGTCATTAAGTTCAGGTCGATTGCACAGGAAAACGAATTATAATTCAGGGAACAAGTTATAATCTAGTTGATTTAATTTGTGATATGGTGACGAATCGTAAAGGACTTTTATCATTTGACAACAATCTATACACCTTTCTAAATGCATCAAACTTCCCCAAAAGTCTTATTGGCAATAATCAAATCCTAAAGAAACTAAGAGAATATAGTCCTCCAACAACGCCAACACCATTTAAAAAAGAAGAAGAAGAAATCTTGGAAAATACTAGCTGCAGCAGCAGTAGCAATGATTTTATAACACCGACGATGGTGGCCATTCAAAAGCGAAGACGTATTGATTCACCCTCCAGTGTGCAAAAGGGGAGTGGACATTAAACTACGTGTTTGCGTTCAAAATGGATGAAGTTCTGAAACATGTATATGAAAATATTGGTGAAGCGGGAAGTCTAAGTCCCCCTACAACGCATTCTAAAGTTGTCTCTGAAATAGATGGCAGCACATTAAAAAAAACAAAAGAGTATCTAGAAAATGAGCCGAGTTACACACTGCATCGAAATCGCAGGCTTCGTGGCGAACAATATCGACAAACTAAAGCCTTTTTCCCTCTGCATATAATGCAAACTGATCTTTTGACTTTAGACACGATTCAATGGCGTCACAATACACCCTACAAATATATTCTAGCGGCAATCAGTGTCTTTAGTCGCTATGCCTATGCCATTCCATTGCAATCAAAGAGAGGTGTTGAAGTTGCTCATGCTTTAGAAAGTATTCTTGAACAGGATTGCTATATAAAAATTCAATCGGATCGCGGTAGCGAATTCGTTAATCCTCATGTGCAAAAGGTTCTATTGAAATATAATACAACACTCTATCGTCACAGCCCGATAAAGGCTGAATTGGCTGAAAGATTGATAAGAACGATTCGTCTTATAATTTCAAGATATTGCACGCTGAAAAATACTGCTGCTTTTATTCATGACTTAGATGAAATCGTGCAAATATACAACCAGCGACCACATCAATCTATGCCCAATGTTAGCCCTCGGGAAGTTCATTGCAGTGAAAATACATTTGATGCTTTTCTAAAGCAATATTCCAGTGAAAAAAATGTGAAGAAGAAATTCAATGTTGGTGATACTGTTCGAATTAATAGAACCACAAATATTTTTGAAAAAGGGAATTATTTATGGAGCACTGAACTTTTTAAAGTGTCCAAAATCCTAGACACCACACCCACGACACATCTACTGCGAGATACCAAAGATGATGAGATTCTCGGCGGTTTTTATGAATACGAACTACAAAAAGTTAGAAACACTAGTGAAATTTATCAAATTGAAAAGATATTAAAGATTCGTACTCGCAGGGACAAGAGACACTTGCTTGTTTGCTGTTTCTGATCCTCTCTACAATGATTTGAATAGAACAAGTGATTTTTGGACGAAACTCTCTCCCACCATCAAATTCGATGGCGCGTATGAAGTGGCTCTTGTCGACTGTATTCTCAAAAATACATATGATATCCTGAGAAAGGATAGCAAATATTATATAAAAATTAGACCCTATGGATGGCCACCACCCTCAGGTGATCAAGAACAAATTCAAAAGATCAATTGGATGAATTATCCATATATTGAATTACCCTATGAAGAAGTCACCTGTATGAATTATTTATGTCGTTCTATCAATAAAGGAATTTCCACTCGTAAAAAACGAGCCTTTCATTTCAACTATTCAAAGGAGGAGGACAAGATCTACATTAGTTCACCTATTGTCGATGAAAAGGTTATTCTCAATGATAATCTAAAAGATGTTCTTGGCTTTAAGCTCAATATAATCAATGGTAAAAGTGCTGGAAACAGTAATTTTATTTTTGCTGACTACCTGCCTGCCTTCTCCACGGACACATGTATATTTATCTACGCTTCATTTGTTGAAACATCCCGGGTTGGCCATAGCAATGTCCCCCTCCTACGAGTCTTGAACGAAAAACCAATCAAGAACATAAAAACCACTACAAAATAAAGCATCTTAAGTATATCCTCGTAAACACTTCCTATTTGGAACTCTGTCAGTTAACACTAAGAAGTGTATTAGGTGATCCCCTAGCAATAACAAAAGGTTTGGCTGTGATTACATGCCATTTTCGACCCACTCAAAAACAAGATGTCTAATAGAAAAGTGGTATTCATTTGTCCTGATATTGACTGCTATGTTAATACTGTTGGCCCAAGACAATTGGGCAATGGAATGGACTGTTACAAAGGTCGTTCGTCGATGTCTGGCTATGGTCTTGGCAGTTGGTTTGCTAAGCTGTTTCGCTCTGCAATACCTCTGGCTAGAAAATATATTGTACCGGCTGCGACAGATTTTGCATCCTCTACGCTATTCGATTGGGGCTCTGGCAAGGATTTTAAAAAAAGTGCTTCGGAAAATCTTAGGTTCAGTACGTGAACCCTTAGTGAACAATTGAAATCTCATCAAAATGGAAAAGGTTTAAAAAGGTCGAGAAACAGAGCATCACTCATCAGTCTTTACTCAGGACAGTAACGAAAGACATCATCCTTGTCAAGGAAAAGAAATAAAAAGCCGACACGCACTGTAAACAGAAGAAGCCCCAGTAAGAGAATTGTTAGATCAAAACTAAATTTCTTTTCCTAAAATGTCATATCTATCGTATATTTTCGCGGGGAAAATATACTTATTTTGTTTAAATTCACTCTATTCTATTCTCAGCAGACATTTTGTACAACATTATGATACAGAGATAAATGTCCCAAAAGTAGCGCTGGCGTTGCGAATTTCTGTCATAATTCTTAGTACATTTGTATGTCAATTTTTTAGCTGGATAAAGAAACATGTAGAAAAGCAAAAATAGCAAGAAATCAGCATGGTATCAGAGGCAAAAGGCCATACGGCTCCAATGAATTATTATATATTTTTTTCTAGAGGCATTCATATAGAAGGGGTCGTCTAGAAACTTCAAAGGGGGTTCATTGATAGAAAATCGAGAGTTCTAGTGCTTTTTTAAGCGTCAAAAGTGATTGGAAGGCAACTAACACTCCTTCCACGCTCACCAGTTCCGCAAAATCATCCAATCAAAATTTTGAAATAACCATTTTGTTCAGCGTAGTTGATTTCCATATAGAAATTATGTTTTTGAGGAGGACATTTCCTTATAGCCCTCAGTGCAAGCGTTGTAGGTTATACCCTGGGGGCACATAAGGTTTTAATAGAAAGCTTTGTTGTAGAAACTTCAAAAAGGACTCATTCGATTGGAAATTAAAAGGACTAGTGCCCTTTTTTATAGTCGAAAGTGATTCGAGGGCAACTAACCCCCCTCTCACATCCCCCTTTTCCCCAAACGCATCCAATGAAAATTTTAAGATATGTAGTGACGCTTTCTAAGCTTATTCTAGGTTTCACTTTAATCTTTATAGCGCTTAATTATTGTCTTATTTTTTTACCTTTTGTAATTAATAAAAAAAATTATTAGATTATGCTATAACTATTTATAATAAGGTTGCAGCCAGCTTATACATGTAGTCGACTTAATGTAAACTCTTGATGCCTTCTCATTATTATTATTTGTAATTCCCGTAGGAATTAAAGAATTATCATTTTTACTTCTTTTTTCAACAACCCCCCAAAAATTTTTTTAATATACATATCAAAAGAATTGTCATTTAATGCTGATTCTAAACATATCATTCAATTAGTTTGACTACAGCCATAAAAAGTTACGAGACAATAATTAATATCTCCTATTAAACGTAATTTTTGATAAATCTTATTTGAAAACCATTGACGAAGTTTTATTTCGTCCTGGAAACAAAAGCAGTAAAGGAAGCTGTGATTTTACTTAGATCTGAGTTCCTTTTTCTCTGGGAACCTACGAATCTCTAGGCTATAATTTTTGAGAGTTTAATTTCTACTTTAATAATTTTTGCTAAGGAGACATAGTATGAAGGAATCTTTGACGTTATGAACATATCGATAAAAATGTAGATATTTCTTTAGAGGCTCTTTACTCGTTTTCTTTTTCCTAGGTTATCATTACTTTATTCAAATACTAAACGTCTAGGAGCAACACTAGTTCTCCCTTTTTCCGTTTCCTGATCTGAATTTTAGATTCCAAATCTTTTTTCTCCTCTTTATAGCATTGAAAAGATTTCCCGTGGTCTGTATAGTGTGGCTTACAAGGTTCCGAATTTTAGCGTGGTTTTATTGCTTCGTCAGATGTTTTTAGCCTCTGTTCCTCTTGCGTTTCGCCTTCTTCATTAGTGATTTAGCCACTTGTGCTGCAAAATAAGGAACTTGCTGCTGTCCTTCTGGCTTCTTTACTTTTCTCCATAATTTTTCTCTTAAGGAGGTTTTTCATAACGAGGGCCCAGGTTTAGTCATATCCGTTTCTGTAGAAGAATTATCGGTTTCACATTCTATTAGCTCGCGTCTGGTAGATAGTGTTTGTTCCAAAAGCCATTTTTTTAAGACTGTAGGCGAGTCTAGCGTATGAAATTCAGAAAATTCTTGAGTTTCTTCCAATTTTTCTTTTTCCTTGGAGTTAGCCTCTGGTTTATTATCTCCTAAACCAGTAGGTTGTTTTTGAAACTCTTCTCTGTCACTTTCATCGGCAGTATCCGATGGGCATTTAATATCGCACCTTTTTTCTTGTTTGTTGTGGAAAGTTTATAGCCAAGAATGGGCTAAATATTCCTTCCACTTCTCCCAACTGTTGCGGTCGTTAAAAAGGTCAAAAAAGTGACATGGCCATCTTATATAGACTGGTGCAATTGTTTTGTCTTTCTCTTCATCTGAAGAAATAGGTTCAGGTTTCCATGGTTTTGAGAAAAATCTTTTTTTCATTCTGTTATGGTGTACTATCTTTTCAGATTTTCTATCTTGATATTTTAAAATATACGTTAAGTTATTTGGTAGTACCTTTACTATTCTAAAAGGTCCGCCCCATTTTGGTTTTAATTTTTTTTTTCCTTCTATGTTGGTTTTCTGTACAAAGCCAGATCTCCTAAAATATATTTCGTCTTATTTTGACTTTTCTCGTCCTTTTTTTCGTTTTGTTTTGTCTTTGCATCATCGAGATTCTCTCTAACTTGTTCCATAGCTTTTTTCAAACTAATAATCATTTCCTGTTTATATAGAACTAGGTTTTAATATGTTCTATCATTTTATATTTCATCCATACATACTCTAGGATCCCTGAGATGTTGTAACAAAAATGGCGTTTCCTTTAAAAGGCTTGAATGAGCCGTATTAATCGCAATGACTACGAAAGGTAAATGGTTATCCCAGTTTTCGCTTTTTTATTTTGCTTGTATTCCTAGCATATAAGAAATTTCCCTATGTTGTCGCTCAATTCTTTCGTTTGCAGAATCCATGCATGCTGAAGTATACCAACGTTTTATACCAAAATATTCCGTTATTTCGTCTGATATTCTTGCTCTAAAGCCTGGACCATTGTCATAAAGTAAGGTCCGCGGATATTTTCCATGTTTCGTTTTCTCGTTCTGTTTTCGTTTCTCCATTTAAATGTTCACTGTTTAACCAAAATTTTTTGGGATGATCCCAGTTTTCTTCAGTGTTGCTATTTTGACCCTGGGTGGTGTTTACCGTTTGATTCCTAGGCCTAAATTATGGGATATTATTTGGTGTTTGCCAAGTATTATTTTCTCCCTGCCTTCCTAAATTTCTGCCCCTCTGCGTCCTCAACTGGTTTCTTGTCTTGTACGGCCTTCTTTATGTACTCTATGCCAGCAATCTGCCACATAGTGATTCGGTTTGCCACAAAAATAGCTTCTACGTGGTGTAAGATTACTTCTAAATATTCTTGATCTACCATTGTTGGTTTTCCAACTATCTGTCTTTGATGGGGGTGTGTGTCCATATTTTCTATAGTTATTAGCCACTAACGACTCAAGGTCATGGAACCTGTCAGCTACTTCCCTACACGGCGACCCTCGGCCTCCGTCGCATCTTTTTGGTTCACATTTTGGCTCCTCAAAGTTCACCCGCTTTTGTCCACTTTCATATTGTACACTTTCTTGGGTTCCTGGGTTATTTATTGACATCTGATAAAAATTTTTCATGGCCTCGTGAATTTTTATCTCTGTTTCTACTAGAATTATAGCCTGCTCTAGATTTTCTGGTTTTTCTGATAATAAAAGTCTTAATAGCTTTTTTGGTAACCCCTGCGTAAAAGTATGTAATTGTACTTTCTGTACCGTCTCGTCATTTCCGCCTTTCTCTATCTGTAAGCATACAGATCGATAAATTTTGTCTGAATATTCCCTTATACTAGTTTGTGTATTGAATTTCACTACCTCTGTTCTTAGCCTCTTCTAAACACTCGTTTCTATGAACCTTGTTTTAAAAGATTCAATTAGAGTTTTATTGTCCTTGGGCTCTGTTTCCTTAAGTGTTTCAAAGTATTTAAGGGCGCTTCCTTTTAATCTAGCTGCTAAGTATTGCTCTTTGACCTTATCGTCCAATGCCTCAGTTAATTCGTCGATTTTTTTTTTGTTTTTCGATAAACTCGTCGACATCTGAAATTCCCACGTATTCTGCTATAATTTTGGCAATTTCAAGTACCTTGGATAGGGAAGCCGTATTTTCATCTGGTACAGCCATTTTGTATCAATCTACAATTTTTATCTAGCCCTCTCGACCCAGTTTTTGCAACCGCAACCAGCTGTGGTAAAGTGAGCTACGTTTGTAGTAAAGTAAGGTTATATTTGCCCTCCCAGCTGTCATCAGCTGGTATATCGTAAGTTTTGGTTAAAAAAATACAGGTTGCGAGAATAGACAACAACCCCCTCCCCCCTTAAAAATAAGGAGATAATGAATTTGACCATAGAATAGCAATCGGCGCAAAAACTTATAAAAACTATTGAATAAAACTGGACACATAAATATCGGCTTAGAAAAGACCTATCATACTGAAAAAGCTGAAAAAGACTTGAAAAAACCCCTTAGGCTTCACTGAAGTAAATAATCAAAAAAAGAAAAAAGGGTTCAAGTTGAAAATATAGCCAGACAGAATTGAAGGAAAAGAAATTGAATGGAGTCGACTAGACTCTGATATAAGTGCATATTGAGCTGACCGAACAGGATTAGTACGGGATATTTGTACTAATTAAGTACAAAAAAGTAGCATATTATACTAGGGAGCCACCGTGAGAGTAGTTTAACTCTGGCTGAGACTAAATAGAAATACTGGAGATATACTCAAGGGAGAAAGAGGGAAAATTATGCTCTTTCATGTGGGAGTTGTTTTCGGAAAAACGACTAGCATGGCATAAACAATTAAAAAAAGGCACATTAATAGCCTAAAGGACCTAAGTTTAAGATGAAACTTAAGGCAAAACCACTAAAAGTTGGGAAGTTAAAGTGAGAATAGTCATGATCACTTGTATGTCTTAAAATAAAATACCTTTTGCCATGAAGGCAAGGTATATTTCCTGCAGAAGGGCCACTCTGTTGATAAGAGAATAACCCAAAAGAAAACAGTGGCCATAAATCAAAAAGTGTGGCTATAACTAATTAATTGCAGTGTTCTGACTCATAAACAGTTCTTTTAGCGTTAGCAGTCAGACAAGAAAACTTGAAATATGTTCTATGGAGCTCCTGGGAAAGACTTGTCGTAGGAAAAGCTTAGATGCAGGCACAAATACGTCGAAAATGTCATAACAGGTAAAAAGGTGAACAGCTGAATTTTGAGCTTATCAGATCTAAGCTTTAAATGGAGCCTTGTCCCCAAAAGGACATTAAAGCTGAAAAAAGTAATTAAAAATAATTAACCTCTCACATAAAAAAATATAAAGCAGTTATATATACAAAATTGAGTACTTTTTTACTATATATGGAACACTTTATGCTTTAATTGTATTCTAATGTGAATATTTATTTTAGATACAGTCTTAGTTTTTTTGGAAAGCAAATTTTTTGTAACGTCCTTTCGGATCCATTTCTTCAATCATTTTTTTGGCACATTTTCGAAAAATAGCAAGTTTCAAAGCCAGTTCAATTGTATCCTAATACCAACAGCTCACACCGTCAGAAACCAAACCATAACTGGTCAACTAATATTTTGGAAACTGTATGCAGTATTACAGAACATTGCTATCAGTTCATCGTAAAGTAAGATAAAATCAGAACTTAAATTAGGCCTAGAAAATATCAAAGAATGTGCTACGTAGCCTAAATGGCTTTAAATTATTGAAAGAATATGTGAAAATGCTTTGTGTTGGAAAAATGTGTGAAAATTTAAAAACCAAAATTGTTAAGTATAATTTATACAAGGCATTTCTAACCCCAGAATATAAATGGTAAATCAACCACATTACCCAGATAAATTAAATTATTAATGGGAATTAAATTTAAGCTAAATTAATCAAATAGTTTCTAATATAACTTTAAATCTAATTTAAGCAAAAACACTAACATAATGCTTAAGCCACTGTGGGCTTAAAACAGGACATGCACATATGAATGAGGGTGAAAAGAGAATTTTATAGTCTTAAAGACGAAAATAAAAAGAGAGAAAAGAGAAACAAGAATAAATCCCAAAAATTGATATCCTTGGAAGGAAGAACATGGCATATATTTGGCCATAAGCATGACCCAAAAGAAACCCATTGAGGGTATATTTACAGAATGACCTAAAAATGGAAGTAAACCATGTACAAAATTATGTTGAACTAAAATTAAAATATTGAGAGTTGGGACAACTCTTCTCAAAATAAGAAGTATTGTGGTGACGCTTTCTAGTTTAGTCAAATTTGAGATTTTAATTAAAACATTAAGACGCAGATAAAAGTTTCGAAATACCCCTTTTTATTAAGATAAGGAACATATCCTGGTATGTGTATGCTTAATAGGAAATTGAGAAATTACCATTTCCTAGCTATTTGCGTCAGTGGGCCCGATAAGGCGTGGTTGATAAAATGTATAAAAGATACATTTTATGGGGTGGAGTGCGATATACTAAATTTAAGTCGGACTGACCTCTGGTCTGTTCATTTTAGAAATACCTTGGATTATATATCAAATATCGTAAGCGTTCAAGTGCCTTATTATATTATATCCTACCATAGCATTCGTATAATTGTTGACTACCTAGGACAGCCAGTCCCAGCAGCTTATATGTTATCAGACTTGTACTGCTGTATGTTAGCTGAATAAAAGTATTGTGTCATAGCTAACCTCTCTACAATCTAAATTTAGTCCCTCGAATATTCCCAGCTGGTACGCCTCATTAGTCACGTCATAGCCTAAGGCACGCTACCAAAGTTTAATTACCTTAGGGCCTTAGTTTATCTCCCCTATAAAGGGAGAAATAAAGGCACCAACCACAACCTCACCCAACAACCATAAAATCACTTTACCACAGATAGCCATTTTGTTCAACGTAATTGAAAATTCAGGGAATTAGGATGACAACCCCCCCTCCTCAGCCCTCAGGTCAAGGGTTGTAAGTTATGCCCTGGGGGCATATAAGTTTTTTTATAGAAAGCGTTGTCGTAGAAACTTCAAAAAAGGCTCATTCGTTTGGAATTTTAAATGGCTAGTGCCTTTGTTAATAGTCAAAAGTGATTGGAAGGCAACTAACACCCCTTCCACAGCCACCATTTCCCCAAACACATCCAATCAAAATTTTGAGATAGCCATTTTGTTCAACGTAGTTGAAAGTTCTGGAAATTATATCTTTGAGCCTGCCACTCCCCCCTCCCTAGGTCTTCAGGGCAAGGGTTATAAGTTATTCCCTGGGGGTATATATGGTTATTATCAAATGAATGCTCTTATAAACTTCAGAGAGGGTTCATTTGATTGGAAATTGAAAGTTCTAGTTCACATTTTAACGTCAAAAGATATCGGAGGGTAACCAGCCCCCCACGCTCTTTTCTCCCAAATGCATCCGATAAAATAGTTCAAAGGTCATAAAACAAAAACTCCGGTGTCGACACAACCCCCAGCACCTGGGGGCAGGCGTTGAAAGTTATGCCCTTGGGCATATGTGGCTCTTATGGAACGGATGCTCGTATAAACTTCAAAGAGGGCTCATTTGATTGGAAATTGAAAGTTCTAGTTCACTTTTTAAGAGTCAAAAGAGATTGGAGGGCACATAGCCCCCCCCCCCCCACTACACGCTTTTATTCTCAAACCCATCTGATAAGAACTTTGAGATAGCAATTTATTTAAAAATAGTTCAAGACCATTTAACGAAAACTCCGGGGTCGAAACAGCCCCCAGGGCCCGAGGTTAGGCGTTGTAATTTATGCACTGGGCGAATGTATAGTTCTTATGGAAGGAATGCTTGTAAAACTTCAGAGAGGACTCATTTAATTGGAACTTGAAAGTTCTAGTTCAATTTTTGAGAGTCAAAAGAGATTGGAGGGCAACAAGACCCCCCCCACGCCACTTTTTCCCGAATGCATCCAATGCAAAATTTTAGATAGCCATTAAGTTAAAAATTGTTCAAAAGTCAGATAACAAAAACTCAGGTGTCGACACAACCCCCCAGGGCCTGGGGGCAGACGTTATAAGTTATCTCCTGGGGCATATATGGTTCTTATGATAGGGATGCTCGTATAAATTTCAGATAGGGTTCATTTTATTGGAAATTAAAAGTTCGAGTTCACTTTTTAATAGTCAAAAGAGATCCGAGGGAAACAACCCCCCCCCACGCCTTCTTTTTCCAAAGCCATCTGATGAAAATTTTGAGATAGACATTTTGTATAAAAAAAAATTATATAGATTTTTAACTTTAGTTTGTTGACACTTATTTTCTTTTCCAAAACCTCTTCCAAGATTCACTTTATATGATTTTGTAAATAGGTTTTGCCAAGCTCTCGCTTTGGCAAACTAGAGAGTTGGAAATCTCTTATCAACTGATGAACGGATTCTTTTAAAATTGGTATAAACCTCCAAGGGCCCTGGGACGGGCGTTGAAAGTTATGCCCTGGGGGTATTTATGGTTCTTATGGAAGGGATGGTCGTATAAACTTCAAAGAGGGTTCAATTATTTGGGAAGTGTAAGTTTTAGTTCACTTTTTAAGAGTGAAAAAAAATAGGAGGGCAACTAGCCCCCCCCCCTCCACGACCTTTTTCTCCAAATGTATCAAATAAAAAATTTAATGCATAAATAAAATAAAATCAAATAAAAAATAGTTCAAACATCAGATACTAAAACTTCTGGGTTGACACAACCCCCCCAGGGCACGGAGACAAGAATTGTAAGTTATGCCCTGGGGGGATATATGGTTCTTCTAGAAGGGATGATCGTTTAAACTTCAGAGAGGGCTCATTCGATTTAAAATTGAAAGTTCTAGTTCACTTTTATCAAGTCAAAAGAGATCGAAGGGCAATTAGCCCAGGGACAGGCGTTGCAAGTTATACTTTGGGGATATATAGCGCTCTTATAGAAGGGATGCTCGTATAAACTTCAGTGAGGGCTCATTTGATCAAAAATAGAAAGGTTTAGTTCACTTCTAAAGAGTCAAAAGAGACCGAAGATTAATTAGCACGCCTCTCCCCCCCCCCCACGCCCTTTTTCCCCAAACCCTAAAAATTTTTGAGATAGCCATTTTGTTAAAAATAGTTCAAACATCAGATAATAAAAACTCCGAGGTTGACACAAACCCATTTATTCACTTTGAAAAAGTTACTTTGATACCAGTTTTGATACTTTGACGAACATTTGATATTTTTTTTAAAGTTTGATTTTGAAATAAGGAATTTTTAAAAACTTTTTGCAATCAAAAACGAACAAAAATAAATTAAAAAAAAAACTTTCCGAAAAATAAGTTTTTCAAAGAAATCAAAGGCCATTTTAAAATTAAGCTCAGCAGATACAAATACCTTTTGAAATTCAAACTCAAAACGACCAGAAATTACTATTAAAGAATAAATGAAACCCAAAACGAACAGAAATTAAATAAGCAATCATAGCAAAAACATACAACAAGTAATAATATGAATGAATAAACAGATCTTAAAGTGAGTAATGCTTAGATTGAATATGAATATCAAGCTTAAAATGAAAAAAAATATCTTCCTATTGAAGTATAAATGAAACTTAAAACGAACAGAAATTAAATAAACAATCAATGCAAACAAACATAAAAAAGATATTCATGTAAATTAATAAATAAATCTTAAAACGAGTGAAACTTAAATTGAATATGCAAATCAAGCTTAAAACGAACAAAAATTACTATAAACACGAGTTTGGGTATCACCTCCTTCTCTCACTGTAAAAGTCTAAAACCTACTGCGTCATTGGCGCTTTACTGAAAACTACATGCGTCTTGAACAGTCTTGGAAAGTATAAACAACATCAAATTGAATATTTATGTATAATGATATTAATTATTGAATGATCCATCCATTCAAGAATTTATTTCACTATAATTTGATTTTTATTGAAAAACTGGAAAAGAAAATATTTGAAATGTAATTCGTTTTCAGTTAAGCGCCAATGACGCAGTGGGCTTTTTGGTTTTTATTTACAGTTAAGGAAGAAGACAGTATCCAAACACTTGTTTGTGGTGAAACTATATTCGTCTTGAACAACTTTAAAAAGAGGTAATAAATTAAACTGAATATTTGATGTATAATGATATTTATTGCTGAAAGCTCAAAAGTTCAAAATGTTACTATAATTTTAATGTTTATTTTCAATATTAAGTACAAAAGAAAATATTTGCCATAAAATTGAATACGCAAATCAAGCTTAAAACGAACAAAAATTACTGTAAACACGAGTTTGGGTATCACCTCCTTCTCTCACTGTAAAAGTCTAAAACCTACTGCGTCATTGGCGCTTTACTGAAAACTACATGCGTCTTGAACAGTCTTGGAAAGTATAAACAACATCAAATTGAATATTTATGTATAATGATATTAATTATTGAATGATCCATCCATTCAAGAATTTATTTCACTATAATTTTATTTTTATTGAAAAACTGGAAAAGAAAATATTTGTAATGTAATTCGTTTTCAGTTAAGCGCCAATGACGCAGTGGGCTTTTTGGTTTTTATTTACAGTTAAGGAAGAAGACAGTATCCAAACACTTGTTTGTGGTGAAACTATATTCGTCTTGAACAACTTTAAAAAGAGGTAATAAATTAAACTGAATATTTGATGTATAATGATATTTATTGCTGAAAGCTCAAAAGTTCAAAATGTTACTATAATTTTAATGTTTATTTTCAATATTAAGTACAAAAGAAAATATTTGCCATAAAATTGAATACGCAAATCAAGCTTAAAACGAACAAAAATTACTGTAAACACGAGTTTGGGTATCACCTCCTTCTCTCACTGTAAAAGTCTAAAACCTACTGCGTCATTGGCGCTTTACTGAAAACTACATGCGTCTTGAACAGTCTTGGAAAGTATAAACAACATCAAATTGAATATTTATGTATAATGATATTAATTATTGAATGATCCATCCATTCAAGAATTTATTTCACTATAATTTTATTTTTATTGAAAAACTGGAAAAGAAAATATTTGTAATGTAATTCGTTTTCAGTTAAGCGCCAATGACGCAGTGGGCTTTTTGGTTTTTATTTACAGTTAAGGAAGAAGACAGTATCCAAACACTTGTTTGTGGTGGAACTATAATCGTCTTGAACAACTTTAAAAAGAGGTAATAAATTAAACTGAATATTTGATGTATAATGATATTTATTGCTGAAAGCTCAAAAGTTCAAAATGTTACTACAATTTTAATGTTTATTTTCAATATTAAGTACAAAAGGAAATATTTGTCATAAAATTGGTTTTCAGTAAAGCGCCAATGACGCAGTAGGTTTTAGACCTTTGCATCAAATACGGTGTTGGAACTTCAAACCCGCTGAAACTAGATGAAAAGCTAGAAACTTGAAACTAGACGAGAACAACCCGTGTTCGATCACGCTGAGCCTGAAAACACGGCTCAGGAAGTTGTATTCACTATATAATCTACCTTGTTATTCTTCAGTGATTCCATTTCTGTGCTATTTGTAGATGTAGAAGGTATATTGATTTCCATTTTTGAAAGTTTTGAAACAAGAAAATATAATCTTGAACTGACATAGTTTTGCAGGTACAAGCACCTTAAATATTAGGTAAACAAATTTGACGTTTGGCGCAAAAGGAATTGTAGAACATTTTTGCAATTTTTTCATTAACTAGGCTCACCGTTTACTTGATGATAAGGTTTCCAAGACAGTATATTTTGAAAAATATTAATGTAGAACATGGAGCGTAATGGATCCCTGTTTTGCGCGTTTTCCTTAAATTAAAAACGAGTATAGATTAATTTGAAAAATATCTGCTCAAAGTAAAGAGCAAATTTGACACTTAGAACAAGCAACAGTTTTAAAGGTACTTAATAAATTATAGTTTTTTTCCAAATTATTTTGGGGCAACTGCCCCTCCCCTCAAAGACACCACTGTTTGGTGCAGCAACTCGTGGAAACAACAAAACTTGCAACCTTTCTGAATTGTGTGGAATGTTATTAGCGTGACCCAGAACAACCTTTGACAGTTTTATTGGGGCAGAAACTCTAAAACAACATTTGGACCAAATTAAGCTGAAAAAAAAATGATCAGGGGCCAGATTTACCCCAGTTCACGCCGCGTCACTTCTTATACAGTATGCTACCATGAACTCTTTGACAATGTGCTAATTCACTAATCTATACTATTACCGAAAAAAAATATAATGATTTTTTTTCTATATGTACCTATCTAAAAATATTACTTAACATTATAATTGTAAAATATGCATTGATAAACTGCCATAATGAATAATTATGCTTCTTCATGTCATGATTTACAAAATTCCTCTACGCAGCACCTCCCACACTTATTCACCTATTCGCACCCCGCGTTGTACGCAACGGTGGTCCTGTGCCTACTTGGTGCATTCTTTTACACTGCATTTCTTTGCGTCAGAGCTTGGTGTACGTCTACCACACTGAACCTCTTCCCTTTACGCACATCTGTTTCTGCTACACATACTCATGCCAAGCGTTACATACTATCACCATGCCAAATCTCCTTGTATCATACGTGGCAAACTTCCACACGTGCGACACACCCCACCTGGTTTTTGAAAATGACAATTCCTCGTCAAAAATAAGACCTGAACAGGATGAGCTTCCACTATTGCTGGTTATCATTAAAACGAATTTCTTCTTTAAAAGACCTCGTCCCCAGCTAGACAATAAAACGTTTTGTCATCAAATAAACCAATTTCACAGAAACGTTTCCATGGCAATATCGTTTACTAGATTTTACACAACATTGGTTATGTTTTACGACAGAATGACATGACATAGGTTAATTAGAAATCCAATGACGAAACCTAAGCATTGTCATTAGAGGTGGGTTTGTGTTGACAAGAGGGGTGAGAACGGAAAAAACGATTCAGTTGAATTTTTATGATATTCAAGATTTATTAAAAAAGGTATGCATTTAGAGGTATATATTTAATCATAAAACGGAAAAAATGGAGGGATAAAAGCAAAACAAACATAAAAAAAGGTAGGAGGATCGGATAGTAAAACAGGAAAGAAAAATGGAAAATTTGGTTTTTATAACAATTTTTTTTTGTGTTGCTAAAGGTTCTCATATGCCGCTTGTCCTTTGTGAAAGAATTAAATAAAAAAAACAAGTTTTTTAAACTGAAAGTAAGGAGCGACAATAAAACTTAAAACGAACAGAAATTATTCCGTATATGAAAGGGGCTGTCCCCTCCTCAACGCCTCGCTCTTTACGCTAAAGTTTTTTATTGTTTTAAAAAATAAAGTTGTGAGACAGAGTCAAACTTTAGCGTAAAGAGCGAGGCGTTGAGGAGGGGACAGCCCCTTTCATATACGGAATAATTTCTGTTCGTTTTAAGTTTTATTGTCGCTCCTTACTTTCAGTTTAAAAACTTGTTTTTTTTATTTAATTTTTGAACGTTTTTGAATAAATGCAGGTTTTGATCTTGGCTCACCGTACATGAATAATTAAAACAAAATTTTCATATTAATTTACTTTTATTTAGTTAAATGGCTTTCTCGAAACTTGTTTAATTATATTTACGAACGTTTTTATTAGTAATAAATATACGTAACTTACGAATTAACTTACGTAACGAACTTCTATATTCATATATTTTTAATTTGTTTATTAGGGGGTTCGCCCCCTAGTCAATACCTTGCTCTTTAAGCGAAAGTTCGAATTTTGTTCCAATTCTTTAAAAATGACCGCTTAATCACAAAGGCCGTTAATTAGAATAAATAGCTCTTATGAAAGTACTAAAAAATCTTTGGCTTAAAGAGCGAGGTATTGACTAAGGGGTGAACCCAATCATATATGTAATATTTTCTGTTCGTTTGAAGTTTCGATGTTGCTGCTATTGCAGTTGAAATAGTTGTTTTTTATATTAAATTTCTGATCTTGCTTTAAATAATGCTGGGAAGTCCGGCGTCCCCTTCATAGCAATGTCCCTTCCCCCATGAAAACTTCCTTCATGGAAAGATCCTCCCACATAACCCCCGAATCCCCCCCCACTACCAGGAAAAATCTCCCCTGAAAACGTCTGTATACTTCCAAATAACCAATGCTATATGTTAACATTGGGTAAAGTTCATAACTTTCAGCCCTCCCCCCGGGAATTTGGGGGGATTAAGTCATCCTAAAAGACATACTTATTATATTTTCGAACATGCTGAACAAAATGGCTATCTCAAAATTTTGATCAGGTGACTTTGGGAAAAAAATGAGCGTGGGAGGGGGCCTAGTTGCCCTCCATTTTTTTTGGTCACTTAAAAAGGGCACTAGAACTTTTAATTTCCATTCCAATGAGCCCTCCCACGATATTCTAGGACAACTGGGTCGATACAATCACCCCTGGAAAAAAAAACAAAAAAAACAAACAAATAAACACGCACCCGTGATCTTTCTTCTGGCAAAAAATTCAAAATTCCACATTTTTGTAGATGGGAGCTTGAAACCTCTACAGTAGGGTTCTCTGATACGCTTAATATGATGGTGTGATTTTCATTAAGGTTCTATAACTTTTAGGGGGTCTTTCCTCCTTTTTTCAAAAATCAGCCAAATTTTCTCAGGCGCCTAACTTTTGATGGGTACAATTAAACTTAATGAAACTTATATATTTGAAATCAGCATTAAAATCTGATTCTTTTGATGTATCTATTTGTATCAAAATACCGTTTCTAGAGTTTCGGTTACCATTGAGCCGGGTCGCTCCTTACTTACAGTTCGTTACCACGAACTGTTTGATCATCTGACGGATCTGGTAGAGATGTCACCACAGATAGATAGTTTAAGAAGAATACAAATTAACAAGCAGGATTAGTTTTCAACTGCTCTTTCTAATACGTTTCTCCCTCTTGGTTTCAGATCCAGCTGGGTGCCAACGTGTTTAGTTTCAGTAGCACCAGGAGCCATAATTAGTCCCGCCTTAGAAGTGCAAAAGCTTATCAGAAGAAGGGGATTTGGTACACTTATAGAACACTGTCATTGACGGTAAATCAAAGCTTTTCCTTTGAATTAATAATTAGTTCCTTGTGGTGGAATAGCCTACCCCAATTGCTGACACATTTTAGGTTGTTACCATGTGAATTTTCAAAGCTTGAATCAAAATTTGGCTTCCGCATTCGGTAACAAGTCCCATGCGACATTAGCACAGATGGATGATCGAGCTGGAAGAAAAAAGGACCTTAGAATGAAATATTACTCCCCATCTGGTAGAGAGGCGAGATGTGTTCTAATCAAAATGGACGCAGCAACTAAGATTTGCTAAAAATTGAGTGCTCCTTAAAGACAAAATTTACCAGCCCTCTTGGCAACATAATTCTTAAAGATTAAGCCAAGGCGTATAAAAGAGAGGAAAGGGTATAATAAATGAAAAAATAAAATCAAATAGGTGAGAAGATAAAGGTTTGTTAGCCAGTGGCAAAATATGAAGACGAAGAACAAGCAAATATTTCGACAAGGACTTCTGCCAAGTCGTCTTCAGTGTTCAAAAACAGGAAAAAAAACAAACAGAAACACCAAATTCTAACCTTTCGAAGTAAACTTGACAAGAGGAGAAAAGATACTCTGAAATGGATATATTCATTATAATATCCTTTCCTCTCTTGGTTTCATACGTCATGTATAGCCAGTGGGGTCTTAGAATGTCTTTATAATTCAGGGTGACGGACGGAATCTTTCGGAGGGGTGTAAACAACACATTCATTTTTTTTCGGTTCAATGCTGACCCTCTGAGTATCCAGCCATTTATTATTCGATAGGAATTGCACTGGAAGTGATGGGGAAGGGTTTTTTTATTTTCTATTTTGTGATTATCTGACGTTGCTAATTCAAATCTGGAAAAGTTGAAGTGCCATTTGAGCTCCTAATGAACAGCCCCATGTCAAGTCTTGAAGATTATGAAGTTAAGATCCAGCTTATTTCGTCTTTCGCACAAGAAAACCAGTCAATCAGTTACGATGTACTAAATGAAAAAATGCTCAGGCTTTGATTAGTCTGAAAAATTCAAAGTTGTTGCCAGCTGTACATTTGGCAACACTCTGGCTCTGTGTTTATATTTTATGCACCCAAACCTCGTCTGGTATAGTCATTGAAATGTACACCAAGCTCAAGCTTCATTCAAAGTTGGAGAATCTTAAGAACGTGATTATTCAGAAAAAATTTGGATCTTACTGTGCAAAACCTAACTAATCTATGGAAAGATTTCCATTATAAGGAGAAATCATTATCAAAACCTTTTACAGAATAGCAGCAGATCGGCAGTAAAATATATTTTCAAGGGTACAGGTTTACGTTCTCCTATACATCAACAGCAAGGTGGCCACATAATTTTCCCGAACATAGCTCAACTGTTTCCAATGATTTTAGAAAGTTAAGCTGTTCTCATACAGCTTAGATCAGTATGGTTCATAGTTCATACAACTTTGAATGGTTTTCATACAGCTTAGATCAGTAGTAAATTGGTCAGGTTGCACTGATATGAAATAAATAGAAAGAAATAAAAATCTGTATGCTTGCATTTGGTAGTACCTAGCCATGATGTCTTTCATTATTTATATATATGTTAATCTTTATTATTCATAAAGTAGAAATACGTGTTCAGTCATCTCCTCCTTTTTTTAATAAAATAATTTATGTTAAAAAAATGACTGTTGTGTGTGTAAATTGAAAAATGCAGAGTTTTTCCAATGTGGTTTGAATTTCTCCCATGCTTTTGATTTTTGTATTTTTCAACAAGTTTTGTCAAAGACTAAAGAAAAAGTTCTAAATCGGTCGTTTCTGGTTACATTTGGCACATTTGTATCGACAGTTAAGGGTAAAAACAAAGTAAGGGCACACCACATTTCAAGTGTGCTGGGCAAGGTGCACTTTTATCACATGTGCTGTTTGAGTTCTGAGATCCTTATTTAACAATAAATTTCATAAACAAAACAAAAAACTACTTCAGCACAATCTCCCCCATAAGGCTCCATGACCGGGAAAGAACAGGGGATAAAAAAAATACCAACATAAAAAAATATAAACAAAATAAAAAAATCCAGTTGCCCACCTTAATAATCCCCAAAATGATAAGCTAGGCAGGGAGTAGCGCATGATTTCACTAACTCAGTTTGATATCCAACTCAATCCAGAGACATAAACTCCAAGCGAAACCGGAAAAAAACTTATTTTTTTCCTTAAAAAAAAAAAACAACTTATTATCGATTGATCAGAAACAAAAGATATATTATGACATATAGTGTTGGGCGATAATTTGATTAATCAATTTATCGATATATCGATATTTTTACTTTCGATATTTGATAATCTATTTCGATATTTCTTATCTTTTTTTGCGCAGAAATGTATAAGAGCATTTTACACATTTTTTTTTTTTTTAATAAGAATAAAATACAGAAAAGCTTGTGTTACATGAACGAATATTACAAAAACTCTGATTTAGAATCCCTCGGGCCCGGGATAACGAAAAATAAGCCACTGGCTATTTTTGGCTATTCAAATCAGCAAAATGTCAATATTTTCCACCGAGAATTGGTTCAGCCTTTCAGTGATTAAATAAATAAAAAATTGTTTTTTTTTCAACTGAAAGTAAGGAGCAACACTAAAACTTGAAAGAACAGAAATTGGTCTGTATATGAGGGGAATATCCCCTCCTCAATACCTTACTCTTCACGCCAAAGTTTCTTTTTGTATTTTAACAATCTCCTGACTCTTATTATACGGTTCTTGTGTTTCAGGAGTTCTTTTTAAATAATTGGGACAAAAAGTAAAAATTAGCATATAGAGCCAAGTATTGAAGAGGGGGATTGGCCTTCATATACGGGATACTTTTTGTTCGTTGTAAGTTTTAATATTGCTCCTTAGATTCAGTTGAAAAATTATTTTTTATTTAAATTCTGATCGTTTTTCAAATAATTCCAGAAAATTTGCCTTTTCTGTCCATGGACCCCCCCCCCAAGAAAATTCCTTCTTGGAAAGTTCTTCTGACGTAGTATCGCCCATCCCCTAGACTATTCCATCTCTGATGAAAACTCACCCAAAAACTTCTTGCAGACAATTCCGTCAGGAAAATTATTTTTAGCCTACTTTCGTTTGAAAAAAAAGACTTGTTTGTCTTCTAATTTATAACCGCTTTTCAAAACATACCGGAAATTTTTCTTCCGTGGAAAATTTTTACAGGAAGTTCTCTCCTCCCAATGTCTAAACGGAAAGTTTGTCCACGTGAAATTCCCCCATTGGAGTATCTCTCCTGCGGAAAATCCCCCCCACCGCCGAAAAATCCCCAGACAATCGCAACTCCTTTGAAAGTTTTCCCTGGGCAATTTATAAGGTTTCTGGGGAAAGTTTTCCCCGGGATATTTCCATATGCAAAATTAAATTTGCAAAGAAAAAGTAAATCAAATAAAAAGAATTTTGTATAAGAATTCTGGTAAATTCCCCCGTGTATAGATTCCCTTTGATAGTTCTACCTTGGAAACTTCCCTCCCCATGGAAGATTCTCCCTTGGAAAATCCCCCCACAGGAAATTCCCCTACCCCCCATATAAAATTCACCACCTTTTCTCCACGGGCTTGCAGGGTCGTGTCATCTCCAGAGGTATAATACTTGACCTTTAAACTTTACTGATCAAAATGGCTATCTCAAAATTTTGATCGGATGACTTTGGTAAAAAAAAAAGGAGCATAGGAGGGAGGGGGAATCTAGTTGCCCTCCAATGTGTTTGGTCACGAAATGGGGAGCTAGAACTGTAATTTCAGTTCGAGCGAGCACTCTCTTGATTTTGAAGGACTATTAGATCGATACGATCATCCTTGCGAAAAAAAAATTTATAAAACAGAACAAATAAACACGCACCCGTAATCTTTCTTCTGGCAAAACTTACAAAATTTCACATATTTTCAGATGGAAGCTAGAAACCCTTACAGTATGGTTCTCTGATATGCCGAATCTGTGATTTTTATTAAGTTGAATTGACTTTTTAAGGGCGTTCCGTCCTTTCTCAAAAACCATGCAAAATTTTCTCAGGCTCGTAGCTTTTGATGGGTACATAAAACTTGATGGACTTTATTTATCTGGAGTCGGCATAAAAATCCAATTCAGTTGATATATCTATTATTTAAAAAATTTCGTGTTTATAATTTCGGTTGCAATTTGGCCGAGTTGCTCTTTACTTACAGTATGTTACCATGAACTATTGGATTAGCTAATCAGGCTTGGAATCTACTTTCAGAAAGGACATTGGTGGCGGTAATTGATAATAAATTTAGGACAACTTTGTATAGGTATTTCTGAGACCCATATTACAAGACTTCCACGACTTGAGTGGTTTAGTTTTTCTTGGAACTAAAGACTCCCTACTGAATATCTAGAGAGCCGTGGTAGATGCAGCTGCTGAAAAAGCTTCTCTTGAATTGACTACTAAAACTTAATGATATGATCCCCAGAGACTGGCTTGATTCCTGATTCTGCACTTGTATCTACTGATACAGATCATCGTTGCAGCGGTAGCTGCAACCTAGTAAAGAGCGAACAACAGCCCATAATAACAAAAAGTTAAGAAAAAAAATTGCCTAGTGAAAAAAATTGCTATCTGACACTGACTCAGGAGTGATAACTATTATTTCAAATCGTATTAAAAATAAAAGTTTATTGCAAAAAGAAATTTATGGTCATTTCGAAAAAAGTCTGAAACCCCTTGAAAATGGCGTCAGATCAAAATGAAAAGAATACCTTTGGAATCAGCATAGTCGAAAACCTTACTCAGGGAAATTACAGTCCCCAACCTTGAAAAACAAGAAAAATTACTTTTTTGTATGGGTAGCACTGATCTGTCTCCCGTTTTTTTTCTGTTTTTTTTTTTTTTTTTTTTCCAGGGCTAGCGGTTTACCAGAACATCATAGAGAGATTATTAATGGCTCATTCAAAAGCTGTTTCTCACATCTACGTTCTTTTCATAAATTCCACCGTCTGGAAGTGCCATATGGCACAAAAATGACTCATTCTGTGTTATTTCTCAAGGGGCGGGGCTAGCGGACTACAAAAACATCGTAGACGTAGTGTTTAATAGCTCACATGAAAGATATTTCTCATATCTGCATTTTATTTATAAATTCAACCACCTGTACTGCCAAATGGTACTAAAAATGGCACTATTGATGCCATGTCTCAAGTGGAAAAGCTAGGGGCTAGTGGGCTACGAGAACTTCTTAGAGAGATGTTTAATGACTGACTTGAAAGCTATTGCTCATATATACGTGCTTTTAATCAGTTTTGCCATCCGTAAGTGCCAAATAGCACAAAAAACAACACCTTTTGTTCCACTGGTTAAGTTGACAAGGTTCGAAGTATAAAACGGTACCACTGTAATAATTATGGTCCAAAACCATAATTGGGGATTTACAAGGGACCCTTCCCGTATACTCCCCCTCCCAGCCCCCTTAGTAATTCTCATAAGTCCGTTGAGAGAATTCACTATTTACTCTTTAACACGGTCAGAACCAAAAGTGAAAAAACATGTTTAGGAAAAAACTGCCTGGTGAAAACAAATTGCCATTTGGCACTTATTGAGGAATGGTAACTATTATTTTGGTTCGTCTTAAAAGTAAAAGTTTACTGCGAAAAGAAATTTATGGTGATTTCGAAAAATAACTGAAACCCCTCGAAAACGGAGTCATATTAAAATGAAAAGTGTGCCATTGGAATCAGCATGGTCGAAAATATTGGGAAGGGAAATTGAAGGTCCCCTCCTTGAACAACAAGGAAAATCACGTTTTTGCATTGGTAGCACTGATCTGTCTCCATTTTTTCTCTTTTTTTTTGCCATTTCTCAAGGGTTGGGGCTATCGGGCTACTAGAACATCGTATACTGATATTTAATAGCTAATATCGCTCATGTTTACATTTTTCCTATAATTTCCACCATCTGCAAGTGTCAAATAGCACTTTTGGTAGCATGTCTTCAAAAGCTGGAGCCCATGGGCTACGAGAACTTCTTAGAGAGGTGTTTAATGGCCCATTTTAAATTTATTACTCATATCTACGAGCTTTTATCAATTCTATCATACGTAAGTGCTATATAGCACTTAAACAGCACTTTTGGTGCCACTTCTTAAATGTAACAACTTGGAAGCATAAAACGGTATCATCGTAATAATTATGTTCCAAAACTCTTCATTTGAGGTTTACAAGAAGCCCACCCGTTTACCCCCCCCCTCCCATCCCTATTAATAAGTTTCATAAATCGTTTGCTCACCCGGAAGCTACTACAACACTAGCAGGCTACCACATCATTGTAGAGGGATGTTAAATTGCTCATTCAAAAGCTATTGCTCATATCTACTAAGTTTTTACAAATTCTACCACTTATTAGATTTCAATGTTAGCTAGTTCCTTGGAAGAACTTGCAGTGATATTTTTGTCTTTAACACGGTCATCGGACATGTTGTTTGCAAAGTGATTTTTAATGGATCGAATGCTCTTAAGAGAAAAAAATTCACCGAATAACAAATAGTTGGATTATGAATCTCTTGATGACTATTCCTCGACGTACCACCAGTTTGCTAAAGTTCAACTTCATAAAACATGGTCTAATCATCTCACTCTCTAGAATAGAGACTTTAATTAACTCAGTGCTTCAATTTCATAACGTTTTTTAATACCCAGTGCTAGTATTCTCTAAGAGGTTTTATCTTGATATATTATTTTAATTAATGTATGAAACCAGGAAGCGACAAGCAAACATTGCAAAAGTGGTTCTTGTAAACATTATTGATGGGATTTCCGGGTTTTAAATTACAGAAAATGAAGTGTATTTTTGACATTTGACAGTATTTTTTTTTTCAATCATGGTTTTGTCCCCTTCTAAATGATTATTTTCAGATAATTTCACTATTTTTATAAATATGATGTACTCATTTTTTAAAGCATGTTCCGGGAAGGTATTTTGTCAAGCATTTTCATTCAAACGGGAATAGAGGTCATCCAGTTCATGGTTTGCAACAGTGGCGGATCCAGGGGCCCCCTAGCATAGTCTAAAGTAGTGTAATTTACTTAATTAACTCAAATTTGCGTTAATTAAACTTGCTCCTAACGCAAGTTTATCGGATCAACCCATTTTGCCCCCCCCCAAAAAAAATGTCTTTTCAGATCAACCTATTTTGCCCCCAACACCCCCACCCACCCATAAAAAAATACTGGATCCGCCCCTGGTTTGCAACGACATTCTTAGTAGATCACTAAATCCATACCCCAAAGTATGGTGCACTTTTGTCAATATCCTACTCTGGATGCCAATCTGGAGCCAATTTTCATAAATCAAGTGAAAATGACAGAAAAACTAGCCATATCGTAATAAAAAGGTAAAGATGTACTAAAGAAAGCTGACCTGTTTCAGTGGATGCTTGAATTATGCAGGCTTATCTTAGTTTTGACAACATTTTTGGAGACACTAAGTTTGACCTGAAGGGGGGGGGGGACTGGGGCCTGGGGGAAACTTTGGCCTGGAAGAGGAAGTTGCACCCTCTGTCCCATAGGAAATCACTTCGCTCTTTACTTCCCTCAGAAAAACTTTGCTTTTTTAAATTAATTCCAGTAAGGCCTAATCCATGTATTTTGCTATTTTACTCTAAACTCGGAGAAGATCGTCAGGTTAATATACAATTTTTAAAAGCGCGGATTGAGGTATGTTGCAATCGTGAAGAGTGTGATCTAAACAGGGTTTATAGGCTTGGAAGGTATTTTATCTAGCCAAACCTTTTGGAGATTCTCAGCAACATTTGAGAGCCCACCCTCACTAAACGTAGTTTGAGAACGGGCAATGTTATCTTATGGATACAGTTGTGCATGCTGTGTATCTTCATATATGAATCAGTATATTGAATAGGTTATTCTTCTTCTCAGCCATTTGCGGAACAATTCTCTATGTTGGATCTTTTCTACGGGACGCTCACTGGTAGATAATAGAACAAGCCGAAATAATATCGTCTTTGATATCAACACTTACGTTTCGATATTCGATATCGATATTTGGTGCGATATATAGATATTGATATCCGACATCGCCCAACACTAATTACATAGAACGGCAGGAAGATGGCCGTGCAACTGTAAAAAAAGAAAGATGAACACGAAGAAAATAGAGAAACTTTGAATCAAGCAAGGGTTTAAGTGAACATCGGTTATTTTCCTGTATAAGAGTCCTTGCTTTATCATAAAGTTTTGAAAATGGCTTCAAAGACGAGGGAAAAGTGTACATCCAAATAACAGAACAATAGGAAACTTAAGACTCAACTAGACTGCAGAACAAGATCCTAAGAATTGGCTTTGGAAATATATGTTTGAGCTTTGTTGGGATTCCGAGACTCCCGGAGACTTTCATTTTAATCAGGTCAATATGATGCTTGAAGAAAAGATTTTCGTCAAGCAATATGCCTAGGAATCGAACGTAACGATCCATAGGTTTGTTTAGAGAACCTCTTGGTACGTGTACTTAATTTAAGTCGGGGAAAACCTTTGAGACTCTTGAGAAAATGAGACAACATGACTTTCTGACATTTAATACACGTAAATTAGTCCTTCCCTCTAAGACAACTATTAAACCAACTTATTTATTTAGATAAATTGAGCCTTCAGTATTCACGTTTGCAGATGAAATTTCATTAAATTTGCACATTTTCTGGTTATACAGCTTCTTTTGTGAATATACAACGAGAATCCTTGAAGTTAGGTCTTAGTTTTGATCCATAGAAGACGGTCGCATCTTTATTTATTTCTGAAGAGAGCGCATGGGTTTTCTTTGCCCGATATTTATGTCAAATTTAATCAAAATCTTACATATTCTGGGATGCAGATTGGAAGTGGTGTAAGTGAATTTTTAAATCTAGGCATCGAGTCCCTAGAAAAAAGTCTTTCCTACGTATATGTAGGTTGCCTCCACACTGAAGAGACATGCAATGTCGATATTGTAGACTCTACATCATCGGTAAGAGGAATTGATCGAACAAGGCATTTTAATACTTTTGTTGTACTACAATTAGTTGTTTTTCCCCATCTGAGGTTATAACTGTAACCGTAATAAGCTACGAGTTTGTTCCATCTTCTTTGTGACGTATCTTTTGTATTTACCTCCGAAACCCAACATTTACATGTGCAGAGAGTCCCTTCTGACCAACCCAAAGTCAGAAATTTCCAAAAAGAATCCGAGACATTTTCACTGAATATGTGTATTCAACTCATCCAAGGGTTCCATTATTTCAAAGAGTATCATTCAGTTAATCTAAATTTATTTTTCAATTGGGTCTTAGGGCCTATTTTCTCTTATTCTGTATTATTTCAACAAAAGAACCTGAGCTATCTGTTTTATTATAGGTTGGAAACTGATTATAATACTGAAAACAAACAGTTGAGCCGTTCAATGACTAACAACTCTACTATGATGCTTAAAGTTTTAGTTGTGCAAAAATCATTGGAATAAAAAAAAAAAAAAAAAAAAAAAAAATTACCTGTGGAGTTGCATTTGCGGCCAGTCTAGCACAAGATGGACAAACCAAGGCCTTACAATCGCAGCACGGCTGCCCAGGTGGTCCATTTCTACCAGTAACCTAGAATGAATAGCACCTTCAGAAACTTTTCCTGTCGCATAAATGACACCACGAATGTTTAAAATATTTCCATGGCTGCATCCTTAAGGCCAACCTAGTAAAGAACGAGCCCTAGCTCATTGCAACAAAAATACAAAATTATGCTTTGAAAGGAAGAAGTCAAGTAAGAAGAATCACCATTTGAAGCTGATTCATGAATATGGTAACTGTTATTTTGATTCATTTACTGTTAAAAGTTCGTCATAATGACTACTACTAATACTACTAATAATACTAAGTCAAGCTATTTCCACTCATTTCATAGAGTCTTTCAAATTCAACAACCGGTAAACGCAACATCAGTGATGTTTCACTGATGGTGAAAGTGTGATCTTTCACCATCAGTGAAAGTTTCACTGATGGTGAAAGTCTGGCTAGTGAAATCAGTGATGTTTCACTGATTTCACTAGCCAGATGGACCAACGTTTCATGCAAAATATGCCTCTGCTCGCCGCTTTATCTGCCCTCTATACTTCAAGATCTGATTTTCTTGAATTTTGAAAGCTGAAAGGACAATGTATGATTATAAAGTGATTTCAGGTGTGGATGACTATGCCCTAGAATCCCAGTTTTCTCTTACAAAGTTGCATTTTTCAAAATGTGACACTTTAAAAATGGATATATTCAAAATTTTATCAAAATTTTATCTGACCTGCCAATTGCCTATTCAGCAGTACTGAAACTGATGAAGCTATTTGCTACTTTACTTTTGACCACTGCCAGTAATGAAGGATTCTTCTCGGCATTAGGGCGTGTAAAGGATTATTTGTGACCGACAATGGGAAATGACCGACTCAGTAATCTCATGATTATGGCCGTTGAAAAAGAGGAGAAACTCAATTTGGATAAATTAGTTGACGATTTATCCACACAGTGAAGTCATCGCTACCCTTTGTTTTTAAGTATATTTATTCAATCTTGTTCTTTTTTCCTATCTTCATTAAAAAAAGAGAAAAATATACTTGCCGCCTCCCCCACATTTTCGCGAACTGGCACCACTAAAAGGCCACCAACTTGGTATCTTTTTTTGGGATCTTGTAGGCATATTTTATACTAATGCAAAATATTTTCTGAACAAAACACCTATTATACAATGTATTTCGTCGTTGCAATACTATCATGTACCGTTTTTGCTTTTTAAATGCATCTGAATGTGACGTCATTCACATGAAAAAGTTTTTTTTTTTTTAAATCTGAGGCTCTAGAGTGTAGTCAGCTGAAGGGTGCACGTCCTGCGATGACCTACCAAAATATTACACTGCCCCATCTGTGGGGTATGCACCGCACGTTGGGAATCACGGGCCTAGAATAAAGCTGGACATGGAGAAAATGAAAATTCAATCAGTGAAAAAAGACTTCTGCCTAAAGTTACTAAACCAGTTCACAATCCTAACAGGCTATGATGAAGATCCCCCCACCCAATGGAAAAAATTCCGGGACACCACTGGAAAGGTGGTCGCTGAAGTTATTGGCTGTAAACTGTAAAACTAATTTAGGCTAGACGCCATGCATCATACGCATCAAACACAGTAAAAAGAAGTCGTCACACAAACAGGTTAAGACCAGCCTACGTCAGGACTGCCAACAATTCTGGTATCAGGTTGCCTTAGATACGGATTGCCAGAAATAATGACACGAGAAGGTAGTATAGAACCCTCAAAGATATAATCGGAAAACAGGTACCTATCGCTAGTCCCTTAAAGGACACTCAAGGTAATATGATTCCTGACGTACAAAGTAAACCTGATCACTGGAAGAATCACTATAAAGACCTGATTTATCCAAACATAGACAAGCAAGATGCAACAATGATGGTGCCACCAACAGCTGAAAAACCACCGTATGATATTGACATAGCCTTACTTTCAACTTCATGGATAGTAAACGTAATCAAATGGTTAAAAAGCAATAATTCACCTAGCAAAGATAATCTCCCTGTTTAGTAGTAGACTATCTCACCACATGCTGCAGCAGAGCAACTAGAACTCCTCTTCAGTCCGATATGGAAGAAAAAGACCTTCCCGTCTGATTGGAAGGTGTTTAGAGGTATCAAAAATCAGTAATTTCTTTCTTAAGACATATTCTGTTCTCTTATTTAATTTCATACATTGTTCAAGAATTTAGATTTCAGCACTCAGAAATAAGGTAACTCCATTTCTCAATACAATTCCTTGTATCCGTTCTTGTCTGGATTTCCATGTTTGAGAGTATTCATAGTCATCATTTTCTTAGCTCAGAGTATTCGATAACAGTTCTGGATATTTGATATATTATATGTGTCATATTAAAGTGAATTAAGTACAACTATAAGACATCTTCTGCTCTTAAATGTAATTTACTGTATTTGATTGTCTCTATTGGCACATCTCAGCTGACATCCTTGTTTGATACTACCCATAACTAAAATTAAGCGAATAAGAGCTACCCTAAATCATTAATTTCATTCAAAAGGATATACTCTGCGTTCATAAGCAATTCATATATTGCTAAGAAACTTAGGTGTCCATCTTCAGTGACAAGGTAATTCCATATCTCAACACATTTTCCTTTGCTGCATTTGAATCTTTGAGAATATTAATCGTCAAAATTTTAGCTAATTAATTCAAAAATAAAACTTTCCAAAAATGAAATTTTTCAAGGAAAAGTAAATGCCATATTACACTTAAGATCAGTAGAAATATAAACCTATAATAATTCAAACTTAAAATGACCAGAAATTGCCACTAATAGATGAAACCCAAAACGAAGAAAAACTAAACAAACAATCATGGCAAACAATCATACAACGGGTTCTAATATAAATGAATAAACAAACCTTGAAATGAGTAAAAACGACATTGAATATGAAAATCAAGCTTAAAACGAACAAAAATCTTTAATTATTAAAGAATACATTAAACCCAAAACGGACAGAAATTAAATAATCAATCATATCAAACAAACATACAACAAGTACTAACATGCAAATAGTTTAATTACAACAAGTAATTAAATAACTCTGAAAACGAGTAAAACTTAATTTGAACATGTAAATCGAGCTGAAAACCAACAGAAATAGCTACAAAAAAAGGTTTTGCTGCGGCCACCTTCCGTAACTTTAAAAGTCTGCAGTCTACTGTGTCATTGGCACTTTACTGAAAAATTTGTGTGTCTTAAACAATTTTGGAAAGAACTAAAATTAAACTGAATATTTGATATATAATTATATTAATTGCTGAAAGTTCATCAGTTCGAGATTTTATTTCCTTGTAATTTTTTCTTCTGTAAAAAGTACAAAAGGAAATATTTGTAGTATAATTTTTTTTCAGTAAAGCGCTAATGTGAATGAGTGATTGGCTACATGTGAGTGACTGAATGTGAGTGATTGAATGTGGGTGCGAGTTCGAGCATAAGTGAATGAGGAAGAAAGTGAATGTGAGTTAGTGAGTGTGAATGAGTGAGCGAGTGAGTAATTGACTGAATGTAAGTTAGTTAATGTAAGTGAGTTAATTTGAATGCAAGTGTGAGTGAGTGATTGTAAGTGTGTGTGAGCCCTCATTTCAGTTCGAAGGTTTATACAACGACCCCTTCCGTAAGAACCTTTTATGCCCCCGGGGCATAACTTACAACACTTGCCCCCGTGCTCTTAGGGGTTGTGTCTGCCATGTAGTTATTTTTGTATGATATTTGGATTATTTTGAACAAAATTTCTGTCTCAAAATTTCAATCGGATGCATTTGGGGGTAAGAGGGTTTTGGGGGGCTAGTTGCCCTCAAATATCATTCGACTCTTAAAAAGCGCACTAGAACATCTGACTTCCAATGAAATAAACCTCCTACAAGGTTTGTACGAGCACCCCTTCCATAAAAACCCTATATGCCCTCGGGGCATAACACAGTACTTGCATTCGGGTTCTGGGGGGGTTTTGTTGACCCCCAAGTAATTTATCTGATCTTCGGACTATTTTGAACGAAATTGCTATCTCAAAATTTTGATTGGGTGCATTTGGTGAAAAACGGGCGTGGGGGAGACTGGTTGCCTTCCAATCAATTTTTGAATCTATAAAGAGTCCAAGAACTTCCGATTTCCAATCGAATGAGCCCCTCCAACATCTTTACGACCGCCCATCCCTCTAAACGAACAATGATCTCTTTAATCTAGCCTAAAAAACGATCTATTTAGGTCACGACTTTGCGAAAATTTGTTAAGTCTTAATTTTGGCGAAAAAAAAAACTTGTAAATGACATCACATTTATGAGCCTATTTCAAAAGAATGAATGATATCATTTCATCCCCCCAGGAGTGATCGTATCCTTTTCAGTATCTATGACGCAGGAAAAATTGCAAAAGGAACATAGTTAAATATTAAATACCAATTGTAGTGAGTCTATTTACGAAAGGCGTTTTAAGAAGTTCAGTAATGCCTAGAGGACAAATGAATAACCTAGACCCTCATATGTGACAAAACCAATCCAATCAGCTAAGGTAAAGGGTATTGAAAAAATGTCTGAAATATTGATCAACGAAAGTAAAGAACAAAAAAATATACGCTTAGAATACGACACCGACACTTACAACGAGTTAAAATTGAAAGCAAAGAACAAAGAAATATCCGGTAAGAGGATAAGCGACAGCGAGCATTAAAACGAGTCAAAACAAAAATGAGCAACAAAGAAAGACGAGGTTACGAGACAAACGACAACGAGGAACAAGTCAAATTAAGACAAAAGGGAAGAAAAAATATATGGTTAAAGCTGTACCACAGGAAGAACAAAAAAATATATACAGTTATAGGATAATCGACAGCGCGAATTACAAGCGACAGTGAGAATCAGAACGTGTCAAAAATATTTTGGAAAATTGGCATCCTGTGATTTTCTGGCCTGCAAAAAGCATCTATATAGATCACAATTTTCAGTAAATTTTCTTCAGAGCTTTAATTTTGGAAAACATTCATATGAGTGACGTCAAATTTAGGAGAACATTTCAAGAGATTAAATTACGTTGTTTCAACCACAGGATTGATCGTATCGTTCTTATATTTATGACACATGTAACATTATGAAAGGAACATTGCTAAGTATAAAATACCAAGTGTAATGAGTCTATTCCCAAATTGCGGTTCAAGCAGTTTCGAAATGTCTAGAGGACAATTGAACAACCTAGACCATCAATGTGACAAGACGAATGCGAGCATGCTACATAGTTTTTTGTTTTTTTTTTAAGTAGCATATTGACATTCCTTGTTACAAAAACGATCTAAATAGGTCACAACTTTAAGGAAGAGTTTTTATTTCTGACCTGCGAAAATGATCTACATTGATCACGAATTTCAGAAAATTCACTTAGAGCTTTTGTTTTGGAAAAAAGTTCGTATTAGTGACGTCATATTTATGAGCCCATTTCAAGAGAATAAATTACGCCATTTCCCTCATATGAGTTACTGTATGGTTTTTATGTCTAGGACTTAAGCAACATTGGAAAAGGAACATAGCTAAGTATAAATACCAAGTGTAATGAGTGTATCTACAAAAGGCGTTTTAAGCAGTTCAGTAATGCTTAGAGGGCAAATGAATAAGCTAGGCCATCAAATGTGACAAAACAAATCCAAGCAGCCAAGGTAAAGGGTAATGAAAAATGTCTGAAGTAATGATAAACAAAAATGAAAAACAAAGAAATATACAGTTAGAATACATGCATCAACGACAATTGCAACGAGTTGAAAACAGAAGTAAAGAACAAAGAAATAACTGATTAGAAGATAAGCGGCAGCAAGAATTAACACGAGTCAAAAATAAGAGTGCAGAATAAAGAAATATGCGATTACAAGAGATGCGAGCTGGGGTCTGGCCTTGACTGCCCTCAAAATGGCTCAAGTTTAGCTCTGATGTCTTAATAAAGGTTGGTGAAGTTTTAATATTTTGGCAGACAACTTTCAATACTCTAATCTAAGCTTTGCTTGATACAAAACCATTCCGAGTAGGTACTTTTATCATAACCAAAAACAAAATTTCTTGTTAAATGAATAAAATTTAGGGGAAAAGAATAAATTCAGCCTTTTCGAGAGGGGGATATTTTGACCTTGTCTCTAAAGTATATGGGGTATTAAAAATATATGAGACATCACGAGCATAACTGGAATAAAGATAAATATCTCAAAGTAAAAAAATCTGTCAAAATGTCACTGGTTTTTGTCCGAAAATGAAAAAAATATAAATTCTTGCATAGTGAGTTTCTTAGTTGTTACCTCTGCAAAATGTTTTATTTACGGCATGTGCTAAGTGAAGGGATAAATCTTAGTTTAGAAAGAACCCTGTCTTTATCTTGGATTGAAACATTGCCAAAGGAAGAGTATAAATTTTGAGGGATGACTTTCACAGCTGTCTAACATTGCCTTATAATGTCAAGAAATTCTTCAAATAGGACAACGAAAAACAGTAACAGTCTCACTTAGAGCCATTTCTACGGTTGGTGGCACCCGGGAAAAAATTAATTACAGCACCCCCTCCCGACTAGAATAAAAGCGAAAAAAGGCCGAATCTATGTGAAAAATTGGAACAAAATTAGCAATTTCCCAGCCGTGGTGTCCCCAAGACGACGGCACCTGGGGCTGGCCTTACCTATTCAATTATGGTCAAGAAAGAATAAGGGTTCCATCAGGTATAGGAAATAAGTGATTTATGTTTCTTGTCAAAAAATACGTGTGTTACATCATCTTGAATATGGAGATCCAGCATTTTTCAAAAATTGTACATTATTTTAAATTTTATGTTATACTACTTAGAAAAGGCGTTATATAAATATATCTATTTCCTTTAAAAGATGTCTTTAAATATATCTCTATGATGCTTCACACATTAGAGAGAATATACAGTGGATGCATCGGCAGCCCACTAGTAGTCAGAGGCGTTGCCTATAGAAAAGGCCATACGGCTCCAATGTTTTATTTTTTTTTTTCCAGAGTCACTTCATATGGAAGGGGTTGTCGCATAAACTTCGAAAGGGGGACATTGGGTTGGACATCGAGAGTTTTAGTGCCCATTTTAAGAGTCAAAAGTGATCGGAGGGCAACAAGCCCCTCCCCACGCATCCCAAATACATCCGATAAAACTTATGAGATAGCCATTTTGTTAAAAGTAGTTCAAAGATTATACAACAAAACTCCGGTATCGAAACTACCCCCAGGGCACGAGGGTAGGCGTTGTAAGTTATGCCCCGGGTGCATATATAGCTCTTATGGAAGGAATGCTCGTACAAACTTCAGAGAGGGCTCATTTGATTGGAAATTGAAAGTTCTAGTTCACTTTTTAAGAGTCAAAAGAGATCGGAGGGTAACCAGCCAACCTTCCCACCCTCTTTTTTCCGAAATGCATCCAATAAAAATTTCGAGATAGCCATTTTTTAAGAATAGTTCAAAGACCATATAACAGAAATTCCGGTGTCGATAAAACCCCCCAGGGCCTGCGGGCAGGTGTTGTAAATTATGCCCTGGGGGCATATATAGTTCTTACGGAAGGGATGCTCGTATAAACTTCAAAGAGGGCTCGTTTGGTTGTAAATTGAAAGTTCTATTTCACTTTTTAAGAGTCGAAAAAGATCGGAGGGATGCTATCCCCCCCCACGCGCTTTTTTTCCCAAATGCATCCGATAAAATTTTGAGATAGCCATTTTGTTAAAAATAGTTCAAAGATTGTATAACAGTAGGGAAGCACTAACGACTCCCACTCCTACATATACAAGAGTTGGAATATTTCAGTAGTGTTTTGTTGTGGTTTACCTCGTCACAGTTACATTTTCTTGATTTTTCAAAGTTCATTTTGAATTTCTTTCGTTGAAATGCAAGAGTTGGAATATTTCAGTAGTGTTTTGTTGTGGCTTTACCTTGTCATAGTTACATTCTCTTAATTTTTCAAAGTTCATTTTGGATTTCTTTCGTTGAAATGCAAGACTTGGAATATTTCAGTAGTGTTTTGTTGTGGTTTACCTTGTCATAGTTACATTCTCTTAATTTTTCAAAGTTCATTTTGGATTTCTTTCGTTGAAATGCAAGACTTGGAATATTTCAGTAGTGTTCTGTTGGGGCTTTACCTTATCACAGTTACATTTTCTTGATTTTTCAAGGTTCATTTTGAATTTCTTTCGTTGAAATGCAAGAGTTGGAATATTTCAGTAGTGTTTTTTCATGGTTTACCTTGACACAGTTACATTTTCTTGATTTTTCAAAGTTCATTTGGATTTCTTTCATTGAAATGCAAGAGTTGGAATATTTCAGTAGTGTTTTGCTATGGTTTACCTTGTCACAGTTACATTCTCTTGATTTTTCAAAGTTCATAGTTGCAATATTTCAGTAGTGTGTTGTTGTCGTTTATCTTGTCACAGTTACATTCTCTTGATTTTCCAAAGTTCATTTTGAATTTCTTTCGTTGAAATGCAAGAGTTGGAATATTTCAGTAGGGTTTTGTTGTGGTTTACCTTGTCACAGTTACATTCTCTTGATTTTTCAAAGTTCTTTTTGGAATTTCTTTCGTTGAAATGCAAGAGTTGGAATATTTCAGTAGTGTTTTGTTGTAGTTTACCTGGTCACAGTTACATTCTCTTGATTTTTCAAAGTTCAATTTGAATTTCTTTTGTTGAAATGTAAAAGTTGGAATATTTCAATAGTGTTTTGTCATGGTATAACTTGTCACTGTTACATTCTCTTGATTTTTCAAAGTTCATTTTGAATTTTTTTCGTTGAAATGCAAGAGTTGGAATATTTCAGTAGTGTTCTGTCGTGGTTTACCTTGTCACAATTACAATCTCTTGATTTTTCAAAGTTCATTTTGAATTTCACTCATTGAACTGCAAGAGTTGGAATACTTCAGTGGTGTTTTGTCGTGGTTTACCCTGTCACAGATACATTCTCTTGATTTTTCAAAGTTCATTGAAATTTCTTTCAATGAAATGCAAGAGTTGGAATATTCCAGTAGTGTTTTGCTATGGTTTACCTAGTCACTGTTACATTCTCTTGATTTTTCAAAGTTCATTTCGGATTTCTTTCATTGAAATGCAAGAGTTGGAATATTTCAATAGTGTTTTACCGTGGTTTACTTTGTCACAGTTACATTCTCTTGATTTTTCAAAGATAATTTTGGTTTTCTTTCGTTGAAATGCAAGAGTTGGAATATTTCAGTAGTGTTTTGTTGTGCTTTACCTTGACGCAGTTACATTTTCTTGATTTTTGTTAGGTTAGGTTAGGCTAGATCAAATTAGGTTAGGTTAGGTTATGTTAGGTTAGGTTAGATTAGCCTACGTACGCGCGCGTATGTTCCAACTCTTGCATTTCAACGAAAGAAAACCAAAATTATCTTTGAATAATCAAGAGAATGTAACTCTGACAGAGTAAACCACGGTAAAACACTATTGAAATATTCCAACTCTTGCATTTCAATGAAAGAAATCCGAAATGAACTTTGAAAAATCAAGAGAATGTAACAGTGACTAGGTAAACCATAGCAAAACACTACTGAAATATTCCAACTCTTGCATTTCATTGAAAGAAATTTCAATGAACTTTGAAAAATCAAGAGAATGTACCTGTGACAGGGTAAACCAAGACAAAACACCACTGAAGTATTCCAACTCTTGCATTTCAATGAGTGAAATTCAAAATGAACTTTGAAAAATTAAGAGAATGTAATTTTGACAAGGTAAACCACGACAGAACACTACTGAAATATACCAACTCTTGCATTTCAACGAAAAAAATTCAAAATGAACTTTGAAAAATCAAGAGAATGTAACAGTGACAAGGTAAACCATGACATAACACTATTGCAATATTCCAACTCTTACATTTCAACAAAAGAAATTCAAAATGAACTTTGAAAAATCAAGAGAATGTAACTGTGACCAGGTAAACTACAACAAAACACTACTGAAATATTCCAACTCTTGCATTTCAACGAAAGAAATTCCAAAAAGAACTTTGAAAAATCAAGAGAATGTAACTGTGACAAGGTAAACCACAACAAAACCCTACTGAAATATTGCAATTCTTGCGTTTCAACGAAAGAAATTCAAAATGAACTTTAGAAAATCAAGAGAATGTAACTGTGACAAGGTAAACGACAACAACACACTACTGAAATATTGCAACTGTGAACTTTGAAAAATCAAGAGAATGTAACTATGACAAGGTAAACCATAGCAAAACACTACTGAAATATTCCAACTCTTGCATTTCAATGAAAGAAATCCAAATGAACTTTGAAAAATCAAGAAAATGTGACTGTGTCAAGGTAAACCATGAAAAAACACTACTGAAATATTCCAACTCTTGCATTTCAACGAAAGAAATTCAAAATGAACTTTGAAAAATCAAGAAAATGTAACTGTGATAAGGTAAAGCCCCAACAGAACACTACTGAAATATTCCAAGTCTTGCATTTCAACGAAAGAAATCCAAAATGAACTTTGAAAAAGTAAGAGAATGTAACTATGACAAGGTAAACCACAACAAAACACTACTGAAATATTCCAAGTCTTGCATTTCAACGAAAGAAATCCAAAATGAACTTTGAAAAATTAAGAGAATGTAACTATGACAAGGTAAACCACAACAAAACACTACTGAAATATTCCAACTCTTGCATTTCAACGAAAGGAATTCAAAATAAACTTTGAAAAATCAAGAAAATGTAACTGTGACGGGGTAAACCACAACAAAACACTACTGAAATATTCCAACTCTTGTATTTCAATGAAAGAAATTCAAAATGAACTTTGAAAAATTAAGAGAATGTAACTGTGACAAGGTAAACCACAACAAAACACTATTGAAATATTCCAACTCTCACATTTCATCGAAAGAAATTCAAAATGAACTTTGAAAAATTAAGAGAATGTAACTATGACAAGGTAAACCACGACAAAACACTACTGAAATATTCCAAGTCTTGCATTTCAATGTAAGAAATTCAAAATGAGCTCTGAAAAATTAAGAGAATGTAACTGTGACAAGGTAAACCATGACAAAACACTAGTGAAATATTCCAACTCTTGCATTTCAACGAAAGAAATTCCAAAATGAACTTTGAAAAATTAAGAGAATGTAAGTGTGACAAGGTAAACCACTACAAAACACTACTGAAATATTCCAACTCTTGCATTAAAACGAAAGAAAACCAAAATGAACTTTGAAAAATCAAGAGAATGTAACTGTGACAATGTAAACCACAACAAAACACTATTGAAATATTCCAACTCTCACATTTCATCGAAAGAAATTCAAAATGAACTTTGAAAAATTAAGAGAATGTAACTGTGACAAGGTAAACCACGACAAAACACTACTGAAATATTCCAACTCTTGCATTTCAATGAAAGAAATTATAAATGAGCTCTGAAAAATTAAGAGAATGTAACTGTGACAAGGTAAACCATGACAAAACACTAGTGAAATATTCCAAATCTTGCATTTCAACGAAAGAAATTCCAAAATGAACTTTGAAAAATTAAGAGAATGTAAGTGTGACAAGGTAAACCACTACAAAACACTACTGAAATATTCGAACTCTTGCATTTCAACGAAAGAAAACCAAAATGAACTTTGAAAAATCAAGAGAATGTAACTGTGACAAGGTAAACCATATCAAAACACTACTGAAATACTCCAACTCTTGCATTTCAATGAAAGAAATTCAAAATGAACTTTGAAAAATCAAGAGAATGTAACTGTGACAAGGTAAACCACGACAAAACACTACTGAAATATTCTAACTCTTGCATTTCAATGGAAGAAATTCAAAATGAACTTTGAAAAATTAAGAGAATGTAACTGTGACAAGGTAAGCCATGACAAAACACTACTGAAATATTCCAACTCTTGCATTTCAATAAAAGAAATCCAAAATGAACTTTGAAAAATTAAGAGAATGTATGTGTGACAAGGTAAACCACACCAAAACACTACTGAAATATTCCAACTCCTACATTTCAACGAAAGAAAACCAAAATGAACTTTGAAAAAATCTAGAGAATGTAACTGTGACAAGGTAAACCACGACAAAACACTACTGAAATATTCCAACTCTTGCATTTCAATGAAAGAAATCCAAAATGAACTTTGAAAAATTAAGAGAATGTAACTGTGACAAGGTAAACCACAACAAAACACTACTGAAATATTCCAACTCATGCATTTCAACGAAAGAAATCCGAAATGAACTTTGAAAAATTAAGAGAATGTAACTATGATTAGGTCAACCACAACAAAACACTATTGAAATATTCAAACTCTTGCATTTCATCGAAAGAAATCCAAGATGAACTTTGAAAAATTAAGAGAATGTAAGTGTGACAAGGTAAACCACAGCAAAACACTACTGAAATATTCCAACTCTTACATTTCAACGAAAGAAAACCAAAATGAACTTTGAAAAATCAAGAAAATGTAACTGTGATAAGGTAAACCACGACAAAACACTACTGAAATATTCCAACTCTTGCATTTCAATGGAAGAAATTCAAAATGAACTTTGAAAAATTAAGAGAATGTAACTGTGACAAGGTAAGCCATGACAAAACACTACTGAAATATTCTAACTCTTGCATTTCAATGAAAGAAATCCAAAATGAACTTTGAAAAATTAAGAGAATGTATGTGTGACAAGGTAAACCACACCAAAACACTACTGAAATATTCCAACTCTTATATTTCAACGAAAGAAAACCAAAATGAACTTTGAAAAAATCTAGATAATGTAACTGTGACAAGGTAAACCACGACAAAACACTTATGAAATATTCCAACTCTTGCATTTCAATGAAAGAAATCCAAAATGAACTTTGAAAAATTAAGAGAATGTAACTGTGACAAGGTAAACCACAACAAAACACTACTGAAATATTCCAACTCATGCATTTCAACGAAAGAAATCCAAAATGAACTTTGAAAAATTAAGAGAATGTAACTATGATTAGGTCAACCACAACAAAACACTATTGAAATATTCAAACTCTTGCATTTCATCGAAAGAAATCCAAAATGAACTTTGAAAAATTAAGAGAATGTAAGTGTGACAAGGTAAACCACAACAAAACACTACTGAAATATTCCAACTCTTACATTTCAACGAAAGAAAACCAAAATGAACTTTGAAAAATCAAGAAAATGTAACTGTGATAAGGTGAACCACGACAAAACACTACTGAAATATTCTAACTCTTGCATTTCAATGAAAGAAATTCAAAATGAACTTTGAAAAATTAAGAGAATGTAACTGTGACAAGGTAAGCCATGACAAAACACTACTGAAATATTCCAACTCTTGCATTTCAATGAAAGAAATAGAAAATGAACTTTGAAAAATTAAGAGAATGTATGTGTGACAAGGTAAACCACACCAAAACACTACTGAAATATTCCAACTCTTACATTTCAACGAAAGAAAACCAAAATGAACTTTGAAAAAATCTAGATAATGTAACTGTGACAAGGTAAACCACGACAAAACACTACTGAAATATTCCAACTCTTGCATTTCAATGAAAGAAATCCAAAATGAACTTTGAAAAATTAAGAGAATGTAACTGTGACAAGGTAAACCACAACAAAACACTACTGAAATATTCCAACTCATGCATTTCAACGAAAAAAATCCAAAATGAACTTTGAAAAATTAAGAGAATGTAACTATGATTAGGTCAACCACAACAAAACACTATTGAAATATTCAAACTCTTGCATTTCATCGAAAGAAATCCAAAATGAACTTTGAAAAATTAAGAGAATGTAAGTGTGACAAGGTAAACCACACCAAAACACTACTGAAATATTCCAACTCTTACATTTCAACGAAAGAAAACCAAAATGAACTTTGAAAAATCAAGAAAATGTAACTGTCATAAGGTAAACCACGACAAAACACTACTGAAATATTCTAACTCTTGCATTTCAATGAAAGAAATTCAAAATGGGCTTTGAAAAATTAAGAGAATGTAACTTTGACAAGGTAAACCACGACAAAACACTATTTAAATATTCGAAGTCTTGCATTTCATCGAAAGAAAACCAAAATGAACTTTGAAAAATCAAGAAAATGTAACTGTGACGAGGTAAACCACAACAAAAAACTACTGAAATATTCCAACTCATGCATTTCAACGAATGAAAACCAAAATGAACTTTGAAAAATTAAGAGAATGTAACTGTGACAAGGTAAACCATGACAAAACACTACTGAAATATTCCAACTCTTGCATTTCAACGAAAGAAAACCAAAATGAACTTTGAAAAATCAAGAGAATGTAACTGTGACAATGTAAAACATAACAAAACACTACTGAAATATTCCAACTCTTGCATTTCAATGTAAGAAATTCAAAATAAGCTCTGAAAAATTAAGAGAATGTAACTGTGACAAGGTAAACCATGACAAAACACTAGTGAAATACTCCAACTCTTGCATTTCAACGAAAGAAATTCCAAAATGAACTTTGAAAAATTAAGAGAATGTAAGTGTGACAAGGTAAACCACTACAAAACACTACTGAAATATTCCAACTCTTGCATTAAAACGAAAGAAAACCAAAATGAACTTTGAAAAATCAAGAGAATGTAACTGTGACAATGTAAACCACAACAAAACACTATTGAAATATTCCAACTCTCACATTTCATCGAAAGAAATTCAAAATGAACTTTAAAAATTAAGAGAATGTAACTGTGACAAGGTAAACCATGACAAACACTAGTGAAATATTCCAACTCTTGCATTTCAACGAAAGAAATTCCAAAATGAACTTTGAAAAATTAAGAGAATGTAAGTGTGACAGGGTAAACCACTACAAAACACTACTGAAATATACGAACTCTTGCATTTCAACGAAAGAAAACCAAAATGAACTTTAAAAAATCAAGAGAATGTAACTGTGACAAGTTAAACCACATCAAAACACTACTGAAATACTCCAACTCTTGCATTTCAATGAAAGAAATTCAAAATGAACTTTGAAAAATCAAGAGAATGTAACTGTGACAAGGTAAACCACGACAAAACACTACTGAAATATTCCAACTCTTGCATTTCAATGGAAGAAATTCAAAATGAAATTTGAAAAATTAAGAGAATGTAACTGTGACAAGGTAAGCCATGACAAAACACTACTGAAATATTCCAACTCTTGCATTTCAATGAAAGAAATCCAAAATGAACTTTGAAAAATTAAGAGAATGTATGTGTGACAAGGTAAACCACACCAAAACACTACTGAAATATTCCAACTCTTACATTTCAACGAAAGAAAACCAAAATGAACTTTGAAAAAATCTAGAGAATGTAACTGTGACAAGGTAAACCACGACAAAACACTACTGAAATATTCCAACTCTTGCATTTCAACGAAAGAAATCCAAAATGAACTTTGAAAAATTAAGTGAATGTAACTGTGACAAGGTAAACTACAACAAAACACTACTGAAATATTCCAACTCTTGCATTTCAACGAAAGAAAACCAAATTAACTTTGAAAAATTAAGAGAATTTAACTGTGACAAGGTAAACCACGACAAGACACTACTGAAATATTCCAACTCTTAAATTTCAACGAAAAAAAAACAAAATGAACTTTGAAAAATCAAGAGAATGTAACTGTGACAAGGTAAACCACAACAAAACACTACTGAAATATTCCAACTCATGCATTTCAACGAAATAAATCCAAAATGAACTTTGAAAAATTAAGAGACTGTAACTATGATTAGGTCAACCACAACAAAACACTATTGAAATATTCCAACTCTTGCATTTCATCGAAAGAAATCCAAAATGAACTTTGAAAAATTAAGAGAATGTAAGTGTGACAAGGTAAACCACAACAAAACACTACTGAAATATTCCAACTCTTGTATATGTAGGAGAATGTAAGTGTGGCAAGGTAAACCACGACAAAACACTACTGAAATATTCCAACTCTTAAATTTCAACGAAAAAAAAAAACAAAATGAACTTTGAAAAATCAAGAAGATGTAACTGTGATAAGGTAAACCACGACAAAACACTACTGAAATATTCTTACTCTTGCATTTCAATGAAAGAAATTCAAAATGGACTTTGAAAAATTAAGAGAATGTAACTTTGACAAGGTAAACCACGACAAAACACTATTGAAATATTCCAAGTCTTGCATTTCATCGAAAGAAAACCAAAATGAACTTTGAAAAATCAAGAAAATGTAACTGTGACGAGGTAAACCACAACAAAACACTACTGAAATATTCCAACTCATGCATTTCAACGAATGAAAACCAAAATGAACTTTGAAAAATTAAGAGAATGTAACTGTGACAAATTAAACCATGACAAAACACTACTGAAATATTCCAACTCTTGCATTTCAACGAAAGAAAACCAAAATGAACTTTGAAAAATCAAGAGAATGTAACTGTGACAATGTAAAACATAACAAAACACTACTGAAATATTCCAACTCTTGCATTTCAATGAAAGAAATTCAAATGAACTTTGACAAATCAATAGAATGTAACTGTGACAAAGTAAACCACGACAAAACACTACTGAAATATTCCAACTCTTGTATTTCAGTGAAAGAAATTCAAAATAAACTTTGACAAATCAATAAAATGTAACTGTGACAAGGTAAACCACGACAAAACACTACTGAAATATTCCAACTCTTGCATTTCAATGTAAGAAATTCAAAATGAGCTCTGAAAAATTAAGAGAATGTAACTGTGACAAGGTAAACCACATCAAAACACTACTGAAATACACCAACTCTTGCATTTCAATGAAAGAAATTCAAAATGAACTTTGAAGAATCAAGAGAATGTAGCTGTGACAAGGTAAACCACGACAAAACACTACTGAAATATTCCAACTCTTGCATTTCAATGAAAGAAATTCAAAATGAACTTTGAAAAATTAAGAGAATGTAACTGTGACAAGGTAAGCCATGACAAAACACTAGTGAAATATTCCAACTCTTGCATTTCAACGAAAGAAATTCCAAAATGAACTTTGAAAAATTAAGAGAATGTAAGTGTGACAAGGTAAACCACTACAAAACACTACTGAAATATTCCAACTCTTGCATTTCAACGAAAGAAAACCAAAATGAACTTTGAAAAATCAAGAGAATGTAACTGTGACAATGTAAACCACAACAAAACACTATTGAAATATTCCAACTCTCACATTTATTCGAAAGAAATTCAAAATGAACTTTGAAAAGTTAAGAGAATGTAACTGTGACAAGGTAAACCACGACAAAACACTACTGAAATATTCCAACTCTCACATTTATTCGAAAGAAATTCAAAATGAACTTTGAAAAATTAAGAGAATGTAACTGTGACAAGGTAAACCACGACAAAACACTACTGAAATATTCCAACTCTTGCATTTCAATGAAAGAAATTAAAAATGAGCTCTGAAAAATTAAGAGAATGTAACTGTGACAAGGTAAACCATGACAAAACACTACTGAAATATTCCAACTCTTGCATTTCAATGAAGGAAATCCAAAATGAACTTTGAAAAATTAAGAGAATGTAAGTGTGACAAGGTAAACCACTACAAAACACTACTGAAATATTCGAACTCTTGCATTTCAACGAAAGAAAACCAAAATGAACTTTGAAAAATCAAGAGAATGTAACTGTGACAAGGTAAACCACATCAAAACACTACTGAAATATTCCAACTCTTGCATTTCAATGTAAGAAATTCAAAAAGAACTTTGAAGAATCAAGAGAATGTAGCTGTGACAAGTTAAACCACGACAAAACACTACTGAAATATTCCAACTCTTGCATTTCAATGGAAGAAATTCAAAATGAACTTTGAAAAATTAAGAGAATGTAACTGTGACAAGGTAAGCCATGACAAAACACTACTGAAATATTCCAACTCTTGCATTTCAATGAAGGAAATCCAAAATGAACTTTGAAAAATTAAGAGAATGTATGTGTGACAAGGTAAACCACACCAAAACACTACTGAAATATTCCAACTCTTGCATTTCAACGAAAGAAAACCAAAATGAACTTTGAAAAATCTAGAGAATGTAACTGTGACAAGGTAAACCACGACAAAACACTACTGAAATATTCCAACTCTTGCATTTCAATGAAAGAAATTCAAAATGGACTTTGAAAAATCAAGAGAATGTAACTGTGACTAGGTAAACCACGACAAAACACTATTGAAATATTCCAACTTTTGCATTTCATCGAAAGAAATCCAAAATGAACTTTGAAAAATTAAGAGAATGTAACTGTGACAAGGTAAACTACAACAAAACACTACTGAAATATTCCAACTCTTGCATTTCAACGAAAGAAAACCAAAATGAACTTTGAAAAATTAAGAGAATGTAACTGTGACAATGTAAACCACGACAAAACACTACTGATATATTCCAACTCTTGCATTTCAACGAAAGAAATTCAAAATGAACTTTGAAAAATCAAGAGAATGTAACTGTGATAAGGTAAACCACAACAAAACACTACTGAAATATTCCAACTCATGCATTTCAACGAAAGAAATCCAAAATGAACTTTGAAAAATTAAGAGAATGTAACTATGATTAGGTCAACCACAACAAAGCACTATTGAAATATTCCAACTCTTGCATTTCATCGAAAGAAATCCAAAATGAACTTTGAAAAATTAAGAGAATGTAAGTGTGACAAGGTAAACCACAACAAAACACTACTGAAATATTCCAACTCTTACATTTCAACGAAAGAAAACCAAAATGAACTTTGAAAAATCAAGAAAATGTAACTGTGATAAGGTAAACCACGACAAAACACTACTGAAATATTCCAACTCTTGCATTTCAATGAAAGAAATTCAAAATGGACTTTGAAAAATTAAGAGAATGTAACTTTGACAAGGTAAACCACGACAAAACACTATTGAAATATTCCAAGTCTTGCATTTCATCGAAAGAAAACCAAAATGAACTTTGAAAAATCAAGAAAATGTAACTGTGACGAGGTAAACCACAACAAAACACTACTGAAATATTCCAACTCTTGCATTTCAATGTAAGAAATTCAAAATGAGCTCTGAAAAATTAAGAGAATGTAACTGTGACAAGGTAAACCACATCAAAACACTACTGAAATACTCCAACTCTTGCATTTCAATGAAAGAAATTCAAAATGAACTTTGAAAAATCAAGAGAATGGAACTGTGACAAGGTAAACCACGACAAAACACTACTGAAATATTCCAACTCTTGCATTTCAATGGAAGAAATTCAAAATGAACTTTGAAAAATTAAGAGAATGTAACTGTGATAAGGTAAGCCATGACAAAACACTAGTGAAATATTCCAACTCTTGCATTTCAACGAAAGAAATTCCAAATGAACTTTGAAAAATTAAGAGAATGTAAGTGTGACAAGGTAAACCACTACAAAACACTACTGAAATATTCCAACTCTTGCATTTCAACGAAAGAAAACCAAAATGAACTTTGAAAAATCAAGAGAATGTAACTGTGACAATGTAAACCACAACAAAACACTATTGAAATATTCCAACTCTCACATTTATTCGAAAGAAATTCAAAATGAACTTTGAAAAATTAAGAGAATGTAACTGTGACAAGGTAAACCACGACAAAACACTACTGAAATATTCCAACTCTTGCATTTCAATGAAAGAAATTCAAAATGAGCTCTGAAAAATTAAGAGAATGTAACTGTGACAAGGTAAACCATGACAAAACACTAGTGAAATATTCCAACTCTTGCATTTCAACGAAAGAAATTCCAAAATTAACTTTGAAAAATGAAGAGAATGTAAGTGTGACAAGGTAAACCACTACAAAACACTACTGAAATATTCGAACTCTTGCATTTCAACGAAAGAAAACCAAAATGAACTTTGAAAAATCAAGAGAATGTAACTGTGACAAGGTAAACCACATCAAAACAATACTGAAATATTCCAACTCTTGCATTTCAATGAAAGAAATTCAAAATGAACTTTGAAAAATCAAGAGAATGTAACTGTGACAAGTTAAACCACGACAAAACACTACTGAAATATTCCAACTCTTGCATTTCAATGGAAGAAATTCAAAATGAACTTTGAAAAATTAAGAGAATGTAACTGTGACAAGGTAAGCCATGACAAAACACTACTGAAATATTCCAACTCTTGCATTTCAATGAAGGAAATCCAAAATGAACTTTGAAAAATTAAGAGAATGTATGTGTGACAAGGTAAACCACATCAAAACACTACTGAAATATTCCAACTCTTACATTTCAACGAAAGAAAACCAAAATTGAACTTTGAAAAAATCTAGAGAATGTAACTGTGACAAGGTAAACCACGACAAAAACTACTGAAATATTCCAACTCTTGCATTTCAATGAAAGAAATTCAACATGCACTTTGAAAAATCAAGAGAATGTAACTGTGACTAGGTAAACCACGACAAAACACTATTGAAATATTCCAACTTTTGCATTTCATCGAAAGAAATCCAAATGAACTTTGAAAAATTAAGAGAATGTAACTGTGACAAGGTAAACTACAACAAAACAATACTGAAATATTCCAACTCTTGCATTTCAACGAAAGAAAACCAAAATTGAACTTTGAAAAATTAAGAGAATGTAACTGTGACAAGGTAAACCACGACAAGACACTACTGAAATATTCCAACTCTTGCATTTCAACGAAAGAAATTCAAAATGAACTTTGAAAAATCAAGAGAATGTAACTGTGATAAGGTAAACCACAACAAAACACTACTGAAATATTCCAACTCATGCATTTCATCGAAAGAAATCCAAAATGAACTTTGAAAAATTAAGAGAATGTAAGTGTGACAAGGTAAACCACAACAAAACACTACTGAAATATTCCAACTCTTACATTTCAACGAAAGAAAACCAAAATGAACTTTGAAAAATCAAGAAAATGTAACTGTGATAAGGTAAACCACGACAAAACACTACTGAAATATTCCAACTCTTGCATTTCAATGAAAGAAATTCAAAATGGACTTTGAAAAATTAAGAGTATGTAACTTTGACAAGGTAAACCACGACAAAACACTATTGAAATATTCCAAGTCTTGCATTTCATCGAAAGAAGACCAAAATGAACTTTGAAAAATCAAGAAAATGTAACTATGACGAGGTAAACCACAACAAAACACTACTGAAATATTCCAACTCATGCATTTCAACGAATGAAAACCAAAATGAACTTTGAAAATTTAAGAGAATGTAACTGTGACAAGGTAAACCATGACAAAACACTACTGAAATATTCCAACTCTTGCATTTCAACGAAAGAAAACCAAAATGAACTTTGAAAAATCAAGAGAATGTAACTGTGACAATGTAAAACACAACAAAACACTACTGAAATATTCCAACTCTTGCATTTCAATGAAAGAAATTCAAATGAACTTTGACAAATCAATAGAATGTAACTGTGACAAAGTTAACCACGACAAAACACTACTGAAATATTCCAACTCTTGCATTTCAGTGAAAGAAATTCAAAATAAACTTTGATAAATCAATAAATTGTACCTGTGATAAGGTAAAACACGGCAAAACACTACTGAAATATTCCAACTCTTGCATTTCAATGAAAGAAATTCAAAATAAACTTTGACAAATCAATAAAATGTAACTGTGATAAGGTAAACCACGACAAAACACTACTGAAATATTCTTGCATTTCAATGAAAGAAATTCAAAATGAACTTTGAAAAATCAAGAGAATGTAACTGTGACACTGTAAAAAAAAACAAAACACTACTGAAATATTCCTAAAAAAAATTTAGAATTTGTAAAGTTGCTTTAAGAAGGATATTAAGAAAGGAACTTGTTCTGAAATGCCTTTTGAAAGGTATTTCATGGTGTTGAGGCATTCAAAAAGCTGTAAAGTAAAGTTGTGGGTGAAATGGATGGGTATTTCAAGTTGGAAAATGGGTTTAGAAGGGACACTAAGAAAGGAAATTGCTCTGAAATTTCTTTTGAAAGGTATTTCTTGGTGGTGAGGTAACCAAAAAGCTGTAAAGTAAAGTTGTGTGTGAAATGGATGGGTACTTCAAGTTGTAAAATGGGTTTAGAAGGGACATTAAGAAAGGAACTTGCTCTGAAATGCCTTTTGAAAAGTATTTCTTGGTGTTGAGGTATCCAAAAAGCTGTAACTTAAAATTGTGGGTGAAAAGGATGGATGCTTCAACTTGTAAAATTGGTTTAGGAAGGACATTACGTAAAGAACTTGTTCTTAAAAGCCTCTGAAAAGTATTGCTTGGTGTTGAGGTATCCAAAGAGCTGTAAAGTAAAGTTGTGGGTGAAAAGGATGGATGTTTCAAGTTGGAAAATGGGTTTAGAAGGGACATTAAGAAAGGAAATTGCTCTGAAATGCCTTTTGAAAGGTATTTCTTGGTGTTGAGGTAACCAAAAAGCTGTAAAGTAAAGTTGTGTGTGAAATGGATGGGTACTTCAAGTTGTAAAATGGGTTTAGAAGGGACATTAAGAAAGGAACTTGCTCTGAAATGCCTTTTGAAAAGTATTTCTTGGTGTTGAGGTATCCAAAAAGCTGTAACTTAAAGTTGTGGGCGAAAAGGATGGATGCTTCAACTTGTAAAATTGGTTTAGGAAGGACATTACGTAAAGAACTTGTTCTGAAAACCCTTTGAAAAGTATTGCTTGGTGTTGAGGTATCCAAAGAGCTGTAAAGTAAAGTTGTGGGTGAAAAGGATGGTGCTTCAAGTTGGAAAATGGGTTTAGAAGGGACATTAAGAAAGGAAATTGCTCTGAAATGCCTTTTGAAAGGTATTTCTTGGTGGTGAGGTATCCAAAAAGGTGAAAAGTGTAGTTGTGGTTGAAAAGGATGGGTGCTTTAACTTGTAAAATGGGTTTAGGAGGGACATTAAGAAAAGAACTTGCTCTGAAATGTCTTTTGAAAAGTATTTCTTGGTGTTGAGGTATCCAAAAAGCTGTAAAGTAAAGTTGTGGATGAAAAGGATAGGTACTTTAACTTGTAAAATGGGTTTAGGAGGGACATTAAGAAAATAACTTGCTCTGAAATGTCTTTTGAAAAGTATTTCTTGGTGTTGAGGTATCCAAAAAGCTGTAAAGTAAAGTTGTGGGTGAAAAGGATGGGTACTTCAAGTTGGAAAATGGGTTTAGGAGGGACATTAAGAAAGGAACTTGCTCTGAAATGCCTTTTGAAATGTATTTCTTGGTGTTGAGGTATCCAAGAAGCTGTAAAGTAAAGTTGTGGGTGAAAAGGATAGGTACTTCAAGTTGGAAAATGGGTTTAGGAGGGACATTAAGAAAGGAACTTGCTCTGAAATGTCTTTTGAAAAGTATTTCTTGATGTTGAGGTATCCATAAAGCTGTAAAGTAAAGTTGTGGGTGAAAAGGATGGGTACTTCAACTTGTAAAATGGGTTTAGGAGTGACATTAAGAAAGGAACTTGCTCTGAAATGCCTTTTGAAAAGTATTTCTTGGTGTTGAGGTATCCAAAAAGCTGTAAAGTAAAGTTGTGGGTGAAAAGGATGGGCACTTCAAGTTGGAAAATGGGTTTAGAAGGGACATTAAGAAAGGAACTTGCTCTGAAATGGCTTTTGAAAGGTATTTCTTGGTGTTGAGGTATCAAAAAAGCTGTAAAGTATAGTTGTGGGTGAAAAGGATGGGTACTTCAACTTGTAAAATGGGTTTAGAAGGGACCTTAACAAAGGAACTTGCTCTGAAATGTCTTTTGAAAAGTATTTCTCGGTGTTGAGGTATCCAAAAAGCTGTAAAGTATAGTTCTGGGTGAAAAGGATGGATGCTTCAAGTTGAAAAATGGGTTTAGAAGGGACATTAAGAAAGGAAGTTGCTCTGAAATGCCTTTTTAAAGGTATTTCTTGGTGTTGAGGTATCCAAAAAGCTGTAAAGTAAAGTTGTGGGTGAAAAGGATGGGTACTTCAACTTGGAAAATGGGTTTAGGAGGGACATTATGAAAGGAACTTGCTCTGAAATGCCTTTTGAATGGTATTTCTTGGTGTTGAGGTATCTAAAAAGCTGTAAAGTAAAGTTGTGGGTGAAAAGGACAGGTACTTCAAGTTGGAAAATGGGTTTAGAAGGGAACATTAAGAAAAGAAGTTGCTCTGAAATGTCTTTTGAAAGGTAATTCATGGTGTTGAGGTATCCAAAAAGCCTTATAGTAAAGTTGTGGGTGAAAAGGAAGGATGCTTCAAGTTGGAAAATGGTTAAGGAATGACATTAAGAAAGGAACTTGTTCTGAAAAGATATAATATAGCCTTAAAAAAATATTAAAAAATGAGGGTTCAGGGGCCTTTGGGGCGCCGGGGGCCCTTTGGGGGGCCCGGGGGACCCTTTGGGAGCCCGGGGGAACCTTTGGGGGCCGGGGGCTTCCTTCGGGGTTGGGGTATGGGGATCGGAGCCCTTTGGGTCGGGGTAGGGGGATCGGGGCCCTTTGGGGTTGGGGTATGGGACCTCACGACACTGTTCAAATGGAACTTGTTTATTATAACGACCACACTCAAAACCTCTTCTAAAACATCTTCTAAAATCATCTATTAAAATGTCTCTAACTGTTTCGCCAAAATAATTCCCTAAAATGTCTAAAACGGTTTCGCCCAAATAATCCCTAAACGTAATTTCTGCGTGTTCCTTTTGTTTTTGGCATCCCTGCGCTGTCACATTTGAAATTACTGGGAAACCCTTTCCCGCGCATATCTTCATCTCTAAGATCAAAACATTCACCGGAGTTTCTTGGAGAATTGTTTCCGGGGAGATGTTTATTAATATCTTTGGAGTTCGACCAGAATTGTTTCCAGGGCAAAGTTTATTAATATCTGACAGGTGATGTTAAGGTGAATTGTTTCTGGGTGAAGTTTTTTAATGTCTGACAGATGATGTCATGGTTGATTGATTTGTCATGAAAGGGGAATTAATTTGTTGTTTCTAAGGGGAATTATTGATTCACGAAAGGGGAATTGAGGTCATTGAACCTGTTCCCGTTAGACTCAATAATCCAGAAAACATCCATCAAAGTGAGAAGAATCATGTTTTTTCATTCTCACTGACAAAACCATAAAACAGACATAAATTGATATTGACATCATGAAAAACATCAAATAAATTGACCAACACACATAACCGTCCAAGAAACATCCATAAAAGTGAGAAAATTCCTGTTTTTTCATTCTCAGTGAGAAAACCATCTCCCTAGGGACTCTATGCCCATATATGGTGTGCTGTCACGAGTACTAGGGTCCTCTCTACTCATAAGCCCACCGCTTGTTTTGTATCACAAGAATACAAATTTAGAACAGGCGAAGGATTTCAAATACCTGGGTAGCTGGGATGTTGAAATAATGACCGAGATTAAACACAGAATTGGTCAGTTAACCGGAGCTTTTAAAAGACTAAAGTCCATTTGGAGGAGCAGCAAACATTTTGTGTGACTGAAGTTACGTCTCTCCGGTAGCAACATGCTCTCCATACTCCTCTAAGCTAGTGCTTGAAAATGAATCAAAAGCTCGAAAAAGGAATTCTTGTATTCGAAAATATGGGCATAAGGATGATTTTAAATATAAGCTGGCAACAGAGAGTTAGTAACTCTGAAATTCGTAATAGAACTGCCCAGCCTCTTAATACTGCTATTCTAAGGAAAAAGAGGTAGACATATTTAGGACATGTACTCCACATGAAAGAAGACCGTCTTCCTCAGACAGCCTATGACTGGAAACCAGGCGACAGAACAAGACCTGGTCGTCCAACAAACACTTTGTGACGAACTTTTGACCGAGATTTAATGATGGCCAAGACTTCGTTAGTATCTGAATGGGAAGATATCACCGCTGCAGCATCGCTCCGGGACGAGCGGGTAATTGTTATTTTCTAGAAATATTTTTTATCTCTTCAACAAGAATAGCGTAGTAATTAGTTGATTTTAGTTCTGAAATAATGGCTTGCCGCTAGGCATTTCCTATCAGTGTAACTTCAACGATCTGGTATTAATGCCTGCAATAGTGACTAAATCGGCGCTGTAACTTGGCCTTCAGCTTTTCGTCGTCTTTAGATATTTCCTCCATCAGTTCAACAAAATAATCCCGGTTTGCAGATATTTCTGACTCGTCATGACCCCTCAAAGGAAGACCCTGGTGGCCAAGAAAGCAAATAGCGCGAAAAAAGTACTTCACATAATCTGTATTTTCTTGAATCTCTTGAGATGTGGACCGACTTAAGCCATTCGCTACACATCTCGAAGTATCAGTACTAAATATCTTAAATTACGACCATGCTGACAAAAAATTCCTATGTATTTTACTACCATCATGTTGATTCAATAGACTCGCACTGTCTTTCTGCTTACAAAATCCTGTCTCGATGAAAGCCCTTTTTCCACCAATTTTCCAAGCCCTTACAGGCACTAGATAAATGGCAGCAAGCACAACAAAACATAGAATTCAAGTTTTATGAGTATTAAATCCATTCGTAAGTCTCAAAGTAATGCGCACTGAATTTCCTTCCGTTAGAAGTGGAAGCCGGATATCTCTCAAGTATAGGTTGGGCTGGTTAATAATTTTCTTGAACTTTTTAAAGGTAATATTGATATTCTTGGGATTTGTGAATCTTTTTTTACTCAGGAGAATTTTCTCTCGTCACATTTTTTTCCAGGGTATCAAATTGTTGGCAAATCGAGAACAGTAATGAGGTGAGGAGGTTTGGCGTTTCTTGTGAAGAATGGTATTAATTTTACAGTTCTGAATGATTTTTGTTATTGGAATGAGGGTAAGCTGGAAATATTATCTATTGAAGCCCATATTGATAAAAGAAAGATTTTGATATCTTCAGTTTATCGGCCGCCTGGTGCTACTCCGGATGATTTTTGGGGATTTTGAGCAGTTTAGGACTAACGCGCTTCGAAGAAATCGCGAGTGTGGGATACTGAGAAAACTGAAGCATATCTTTCCTTTGTCAACCCTCAAGCTTATTTACAGCGCTATTGTAGACCCTTATATTGGGTACGGATGCTTGGTATGGGCCAGTAATTTCATCGGCAACTATAAAAGGATACAAATTGTTCAGAATAAAGCAATCAGAGTACTCGGTGAGATGTGCCATTGTGAAAGCAATGCCCAATCTTACAAAAAATTTGGCATTCTGAATGTTGGGCAGCAGCGTCATTATCAGTTATCAGTTTTTGTCTATCAGTGTCTGAATATGTTATCTCCTGAGTACTTTTGGAATGTATTTTCCCTCAATTCTCTCTACCATGAATATTCTACACGAATTGTTGACCATTTGGTCAGTGAGATCCGACATTCAACAAGGTCAAGTTTTGCTTTACGGAACATAGGTGTTTCGTATGGAATGGTCTCTCGGATAGTATTAGAGCGGCCGATAACTTAGTTTCATTTAAGAAAAAGTTAAAGAATTTTTTTGTTGAAAAAGGAGGATAATTTTTGGACATTGGGTGTTGGAAGAGGGAATGGAGGAGGAAGAGGGGGAGGGGGAGAGGGAAGGGGGGAGTATGGTTAGAGTGTGACAAAGTATACTGTTTTCTTGACTTTTTTTTCTCCTTACTTTCTTGTTTTTTTTGTTTTTTTTTTGAAAAAAGAAGAATTTAATAATAATTATTATTGTTTTTATTTATTTTTGATTAAAGGGCGGTTAGAAGCTACAGCCACCAACAGGATTTTTTTTTTTAATCTTAATGTGATTGTCTAGTTATTTCTGATGTTTGTTGAAGGTTTTTTTTGGTAAAGTAAAAATGTCTATGTCTATGTCTATACATCAAATATTCAGTTTAATTTATTAGTTCTTTTTAAAGTTGTTCAAGACGAATATAGTTTCACTACAAACAAGAGTTTGGATACTGCCCCCTTCCTTAACTGTAAAAACCAAAAGCCTACTGCGTCATTGGCGCTTCACTGAAAACGAATTATATTACAAATATTTTCTTTTCCAGTTCTTGCAGCATTGAATATAAAAATAAAATTAAAGTGAAATAAATTCTTGAACTGATGGATCTTTCAACGCTTAATATCATTATACCTCAAATATTCAACTTGATGTTTTTTATACTTTCCAAGACTGTTCAAATTTTTGTCACAAAATTGGTTTTCGGTAAAGCGCCAATGACGGAGTAGGTTTTAGACTTTTACAGTGAGTGAGGAAGGCGATACCAAAACTCTTGTTTGTAGTGATTTTTGTTCGTTTCAAGCTTCATTTGCATATTCAATTTAAGTTTCATTCGTTTTAAGATTTATTTATTCATTTACATTAATATCTATTGTATGTTTGTTTGCATTGATTGTTCATTTAATTTATGTTCATTTTAAGTTTCATTTATACTTCTATAGAAAAATATTTTGTTTCGTTTTAAGAAAGCTTGATTTTCATATTAAATCTAAGCATTACACGATTTCAGATCTATTTATTTATTTATATTATTACTTCTTCTATGTTTTTACTATGATTGTTTATTTAATTTCTGTTTGTTTTGGGTTTCCTTTATTCTTTAATTTTAATTTCTGGTCGTTTTAAGCTTGAATTGTAACAGGTATTTGTATCTGCTGAGCTTAAGTTTAAAATGGCCTTTACTTTTCTTTGAAAAACTTATTTTTCGGAAAGCTTTATTTTAATTAATTTTTGTTCGTTTTTGATTGCAAAAAGTTTCAAGTTTTTAAAAACTCCTTATTTCAAAACCAAACTTAAAAAAAAAAATCAAATGTTCATCAAAGCATCAAAACTGGTATCAAAGTAACAATATCAAAGTGAAAAAATGGGTTTGTGTCAAACTCGAAGTTTTTATTATCTAATGTGTAAACTATTTTTAACAAAATGGCTATCTCAAAATATTTTTCGGATGGGTTTGGGGAAAAAGGGCGTGTGGGGGGGGGGCTAATTGCCCTTTGGTCTCTTTTGACTCTTTAAAAGTGAATTAGAACTTTCTATTTTCAATCAAATGAGCCCTCTCTGAAGTTTATACGAGCATCCCTTCTATAAGAATCATATATACCCCCAGAGTATAACTTACAACGCCTGTCCCTGGGCCCTAGGGGGTTGTCTCGACCCCGGAATTTTAATATCTGATGTTTGAACTAATTTTTACAAAATAGTCACCTCAAACTTTTATCGGATGGGTTTATCTATGCGATAAACCGAAAGGTATGGGTGGGAGGGGCTACTTGCCCTCCGATCTTTTTTACTCTGAGAACATAAACTAGAACTTTTTATTTCCATTCAAATGTGCCCTCTCGGAGGTTTATACGAGCATACCTTTAATAAGAACCATATACGGCCCCAGGACATAGCTTACAATGCCTGTCCCCCGGCACCAGGAGGGTTGTGTCGACACCGGGGTTTTTGTTATCTGACCTTTGAACTATTTTAAAAAAATGGCTATCTCAAAATTTGTATCGGATGGTTTGGGAAAAAAGGGCGTGGGGTCTAGGGGCCCTCCGATCTCTTTTGCTCTTAAAAATTGAACTATAAATTTCAATTTCAATTCAAATCAGCCCTCCCTGAAGTTTATACGAGCATCCCTTCCATAAGAACCATGTATGCCCCCAGGGTATAACTCGCAACGCCTACCCCCGGGCCCTTTGTGTTTGTGTCGACACCGGATTTTTTTAACAGACCTTTGAACTATTTTTAACAAACTAGCTATCTCAAAATTTTTATCAGATGCATTTGGGGGAAAGGGGCTTGGGGGGAGAATTGCCCTCTAATCTCTTTTGACTCTTAAAACCTGGACTAGAACTTTCAATGTCTAATCAAATGAGCCCTCTCTGAAGTTTATACGAGCATTCCTTCCACAACAGTTGTATATGCCTTCCAGGCATAACTTACAACGACTACCCGGGCCCTGAAGGATTGTGTCAACCCCAGATTTTTCGTTATATGATCTTAGAACAATTTTGAAAAAAATGGTTATCTCAAAGTTCTTATCGGATGGGTTTGAGGTAAATAGGGCGTAGAGAGGGGGTTGCTAGTTGCCCTCCGATCTCTTTTGACTCTTAAAAAGTGAACGAGAACTTTCAATTTCCAATCATATGAGCCTTCTACAAATTTTATACGAGTATCCCTTCCATAAGAACTATATATGCCACAAGAGCATTACTTACAACGCCTGCATCGGGGCCCTGGGGGGTTGTGTCAACCCCGGAGTTTTCATTATATGATATTTGAACTATTTTAAAAAATGGCTATTTTAAAGTTCTTATCGGATGGGTTTGATGAAAAAAGGGCATGGAGGGGGGGGGCTGGTTGCCCTCCGATATCTTTTGACTCTTTAAAAGTGAACTAGAACTTTCAATTTCCAATCATATGAGCCCTCTCCGAAGTTTATACGAGCATACCTTCCATAAGAACGATATATGCCCCCAGAGCAATACTTACAGCGCCTGCCCCGGGCCCTGGGGGGTCGCGTCGACAAAGAAGTTTTTCTTATCTGACGTTTTAACTATTTTTAACGAAATGGCAATATATAAAGGAGATTTTGTTATAACATGATCTTCCCACGTTTTTTTTTAACCAAAAGGCTACCTCCCATTTTTATCAGATGTATTTCGGAAAAAAGGGCTTGAGAGAGGGGCTAGTTGCCCTCTGATCACTTTTGACTCTTAAAAAGGGCAATAGAAATCTCGATTTCCAATCGAATAAGCCCCCTTTGAAGTTTATACGACGATCCCTTCTATATGAAATTCCCCTGGGAAAAAAATGGAGTGTGGGGGGAGGCTAGCTGCCCTCTGATCACTTTTGACTCTTAAAAAGTGAATTACAACTTTCGATTTCCAATCAAATGAGCCCTCTATTTTTAACAAAATGTCTATCTTTTAAAATTTTTATCTGATGCATTTAGGGCAGGGTGGGGGGGGGGCTAGTTGCCCTCCGATCTCTTTTGACTCTTAAAAGGTGAACAGGAACTTTCAATTTCCAATAAAATGAGCCCTCTCCAAAGTTTATACGAGTTTCCCTTCCATAAGAACTATATATACCCCAGAGCATTACTTACAACGCCTGCCTCCATGCCCTGGGTGGTTTCGTCGACACAGGAGTTTTTCTTATCTGACCTTTAAACTATTTTTAAATGGCTATTTTCAAAGTTTTATCGGATGGGCTTGGGGAAAAAGGGTGTGTGGGGGGGAGGGCTAGTAGCCCTCGGATATCTTTTGACTCCTAAAAAGTGAACTGGAACTTTCAATCTCCAATCAAATGATCCCTCTTTGAAGTTTATACGAGCATCGCTTTCATAAGAACCATATACACCTCCAGGACAACACTTACAACGCTTACCCCCGGGCCCTGGAGGCTATGTTGACACCGGAGTTTTTGTTATCTAATGTTTGAAGACTTTTTCTAAAATTGGCTATTTCAAAATTTGTAGCGGATAGGTTTGGGGAAAAAAGGGCGCGGTGGGGGGCTAGTTGTTCTTAAATCTCTTGACCCTTAAAAAGTGAACTAGAACTTTCACTTTCTAATCAAATGAGCCCTCTCTGAAGTTTATACAAGCATCCCTTTCATAAGAACCATATATGCCCGCAGGGCATAACTTACAACAACTACCCCCGGGCCCTGGGGGGTTGTGTCGACACCTGAGTTTTTGTTATCTAACTTTTGAACAATTTTTAACTTAATGGCTATCTCAAAATTTTTGTCGGATGCATTTTGGGGGAAAGGGGCAAGGGGGGAGGGGCTAATTTTCTCCAATCTCTTTTCACTCTCAAAAACTGAACTAAAACTTTCAAATTCCAATCAAACTAGCCCTCTCTGGAGTGTTTACCAGTATCCCTTCCATAAGAACCTCATATTCCCCCAGGCATAACATACAACGCCTGCCCTCAAGCCCTGGGGGGGGGGCTGTGCCGATCCCGGAGTTTTCGTTATATGGTGTTTGAACTATTTTAAAAACATGGCTATCTCAAAGTTCTTATCGGTTGGGTTTGAGGAAAAAGATCGTGGAGGCGGGGGTTAGGTGCCCTCCAATCTCTTTTGACTCTTAAGAGATGAACTAGAACATCCCTTCCATAAGAGCCATAATTTCCCCCTGGGCATAATTTACAACGCCTGCCCTCAGGCCCTATGAACCATACATGCCTTTAGGGAATAACTTAGAACGCCTTACCCCGGTCCCTGGGGGTGGTATTGACACCGAAGTTTTTCTTATCCGACCTTTGAACTATTTTTAACCAAATGTCTATCTCAAAATTTTTATTAGATGGGTTTGGAAAAAGAAGGTGTGGGGGTGGGGGGCTAGTTGCCCTCCGATCTCTTTTGCCTATTCAAAAGTGAGCTTGAAATTTTCAATTTCTAATCAACTGAGCCTTCTCTTAAGTTTATAAAAGCAACCCTTTCATAAGAACCATATATGCCCGCAGGACATAACTTACAACAACTACCCCGGGGCCCTGGGGGGTTGTGTCGACACCTGAGTTTTTGTTATCTGACTTTTGAACAATTTTTAACTTAATGGCTATCTCAAAATTTTTATCGGATGCATTTTGGGGGAAAAGGGCTATGGGGGAGGGGCTAGTTTTCTCCAATCTCTTTTGACTCTCAAAAACTGAACTAAAACTTTCAAATTCCAATCAAATGAGCCCTCTCTGAAGTGTTTACGAGTATCCCTTCCTTAAGAACCATATATTGCCCCAGGTATAACATACAATGCCTGCCCTCGAGCCCTGGGGGGGGGCTGTGCCGACCCCGGAGTTTTCCCTATATGGTGTTTGAACTATTTTAAAAACATGGCTATCTCAAAGTTCTTATCGGTTGGGTTTGAGGAAAAAAGAGCGTGGAGGCGGGCGTTAGGTGCCCTCTAATCTCTTTTGACTCTTAAGAGATGAACTAGAACTTTTAATTTCCAATCAAATGAAACCTCTTTGAAGTTTATACGAACATCCCTTCCATAAGAACCATAATTTCCCCCAGGGCATAACTTACAACGCCTGCTTCGGGCCCTGGGGGGGGGGGTCGACACCAGAGTTTTGTAATATGATCTTTCAACTATTTTGAACAAAATACCTATCTTTTATCGGATGCATTTGGGAGAAAAGGACGTGAGGGGGGGGGGATGGTTACCCTTCGATACCTTTGGCGGTTAAAAAGTGTACTAGAACTTTCAATCTAGAATTAAATGAGCCCCCTCTGAACTTTATACGAGCATTCCTTCCATAAAAACCATATATACCCCCAGTGCATAAATTATAACCCTTGCCCTGAAGACTGTGGGGGGAGTTTCCTGCTGAAAGATACAACTTCCAGGACTTTCAACTACGTTGAACAAAATGGCTATCTCAAAATTTTGATTGGATGTGTTTTGGGAAATTATGGGCGTGGAAGGGGTATTACGCTTTCTGTAATAGCCTTATATGCCCCCAGGGCATAACTTACAACCCTTGCCCTGAAGGCTTTAGGGTGGGGGTGTCATCCTCAAAGACCTAATTTCCAGAATTTTCAACTACTTTCAACACAATGGCTATCTCAAAATTTTGATTGGATGTGTTTGGGGAAAATGTGGGCGTGAGAGGGGGTTAAGTTGCCCTCCAATAACTTTTTACTATTAGAAAGGGCTCTAGCCCTTTGAATTTCCAATCGAATGAGTCCTTTTGAAGTTTCTACGACAAAGCTTTCTATAAAAACCTAATAGGGCCCCAGGGCATAATTTACAAACCTTTTCCTGAGGGCTGTGGGGGGAGTGTCCTCCTCAAAAACATAATTTCTATTTGGGAATGAACTACGTAGAATAAAATGGCTATCTCAAAATTTTGATTGGATGTGTTTGGGGAAATGATGGGGTGGAAGTTGCCTTCCAATCACTTTTGACCCTTAAAAAGGGCACTAGAACTCTCGATTTTCAATCGAATGAGCCCCTTTCGAAGCTTATGCGGCCTCTCCTTCCATACGAAGTGCCTTGGGAAAAAAATAAGAATAAATAATAAAACATTGGAGCCGTATGGCCTGTACTATAGGCTACGCTATAGGGTTTCCTCTGATCTAGGGGGTGTCCTCCTTCCCTTCCCTAGTTGGCACAACTGGGGCCTTTTAATCCTCATTCAGGTGAACACAAGTAAAATTTCGAATAAAAAAAAATTAGAATCTAGAGGGGATAATGAGCATTTTAGAAATACCTAGGGGGGCCTTGCTCGAAATTTATTGGGAACCACTGGTCTAGGTGGTTGCCTATTCCCCAACTTCAGGAGTATCTTTGCACCTACAAGCGCATGATCTCTTCCTGATTTTGACCCCGTGCAGGCTCCTGTTTAAGCTCGAGAATCGATGACTAAGGAGCGCCAACGCTGACGAATTAGGATATGGTCAATTTGGGCAGATATGGAGCCATTTTTTGGGTGTCAAGCTGTCCTTTGAGAGGGTTTGTGTTAGAAAATGGTGCTGGTGATGGTAAGGCTATGGGATCTCGTGAGCTGAAGTAGTCTGTTCTCATTGGGACAGTGCTGGCTGTAAGTGAACGGACCAGAAATATCAGGAACATTGGGGTTTTTTGGACTAGATTGAGGTTTGTTGGGCTAGAACACTGGGATTCAGATCACTCGCTAAAATAAGGAAGTCTTGCTTGGGGTCGGCGTAGAAGGGGTCCTTATTAGCATCCTTTGCCACTTTCGTTGGTTTTGTTTCTGACAGACAAAGAACGTTGCGTGGTGCCGATTCTGTTCCATCGCCATCACTAGCCTTGTTGATTTTCCCTTCAGCTCACATTCAGCTTTAAGCTCGAAATCCATCCTTCTGTAGATTTATTTTACAGGAGAGACCTCGCACATTTGTGGATCTCACCGTTATTCCAGGGAGCGGAATCGTGTTGCTAGAAACCGGGGACGCCATAACAGCTCGAACGTTTTTGGGAGCACTAATTCTTTCATTGGGGTTTCATGGGATTTTCTTTGACCAAGGGTTCCCCAAACCCTTGGTAACCCGACTAGGTCGAGGCAGCTCTTTTGCAGAGGCCGTTATCCACAAAACCAGATCCTACGCCCTGCCGCAGTTGTCCTCCTATAGAGGATCCTCCCGAGATGTTGTTCTGCTTCACCATGCAATTTAACTCATTGCTGGGAGAGGTTTTTTAACTTCCTCACTCTGATAAGACATACACATCAATTCAAATATCTATAACAGTCAAGGAAAGCTGTGATTTGCTAAAATTTTCGCTACGGATTTTCTCAAAAATATTTTTTCATCCAAAGAAAATATATTTCCCTCTAATATGTCATATAAATCTCTTTAAACATCAACACATTGCTTATAATAGTTCGGATTCACTAAAATGTAGTCCCTGAAATCTTTTTATACGTACTTTTTTCAACCTTGAAGGTGTTTTAGGTTAAATATTGTTGTTACTTTCCTTTGAAAGTTAAAACTCAAAGTAACGCATGGATTTAGCTCAGCTTTCTCCATCAAAGACCCCCCTCCCCCTCCCCCCGAAGCTTTTATCCCAAATGTCCATCCAATTTTGACATATCAAATATGTATTTTCCTAATAATTATATCCCTTTTTGGTCTGGGATAAACAACGTTTTTGGCCTGGTCTGGCATATTATTATAGAGGGAGCGGATGTATATCTTAAGGGGGTTCAAATTTAATTGTCACCCCGCAACATATATTAAGAACTCACCTAAAACTTCCTTTCTTTTTTTTCTATCCTGGTCAGGAAACAACCAAAAGCGGACTTAGAAAATATAACTCACTCTATTGACCAAAATTTCAGGCCAACACAAACTTTGAAGTCTTAAGAAAACTCACTGGAAAATTGAGAAACATAAACTTTTTTGAACAAACTATATAACATACTTACAAACAAAAAGTAAACTAGCCTCTCTCGAGAGCCAGTGAGGACGCCAACCAATCAGAAGAATGACCTTCTAAAACTCACTTTAACAGTAACCAGAAAGTAAAATCGATGAAGAAAGATTAACTCAACTAGTGTGATAGCTCATACAGAAAGAATCATGTTATCAGCCAAGGTATTCTTTTCGTTATATTGAAGCTTGGAAAATTAACACACTTAAAACACGGACGAAAGTAGTTTGTATATAAAGGAGAACCAGGACATTTATCTAATTATTACGGCTGCAAGCTCAACACCTAGTTTTAAAAGACATCATTGTGTCATCTGATATACCCAGTTGATAATATCCCTTGAGATAATCAAATACATATTTTAGATTTTAATCATGCTCTTTATTTCCCTTTGAAGTTGTGACTTCATAACCTATGAATTTAGTTCAAAATTTCCCTCTTGAACAACTTCTGAAAGTTCATTCCTATAATTGAATCTAATCCTGAGATATCAAATTCGTATTTTCCTAACGCTTATTTCCCTTTTTGGTCTGGAAGTAAATAAATATTTTCAAGTTTTCTACTAAAATCTGTTGCTCTATATATATAACAATTTTATTATGTCTTCAGTTATGCTGTTTTGATAATATATCTTGAGATATTAAAATGAATATTTTAGGTTTTAATATTGTTCTTTACTTTCCTTTGAAGGTATGAGTTCAAGATAATCGATGGATTTAGTTGAACATTCTCCCCTCCAACAACTTCTGAAATTTTCATCCCTATAAGACCAACAAACGTGAAGACTTAAATGCATGTTTCTTTAACGCTTATATCCCTTTTAGGTTCGAGTAAAATTCTCGTTAGTACAACTCATAATACAGCTTGTGCTAGGCTTATGCCCCTGTAAAATTCCCTCGGAAAAGTGTCCTCGGGAAATTCCCCCAGAAAAGTTTCTCGAAAAATTTTCCGGTGAAACATCCCCCGAAAAATTCTCCTCCTGTCGAAAAATTTCCCTGTGGATAATCCGACCCAGTTACAAAATTGACAGCCACGAAGAAAGTATAACAAATAAAAATAATGAAGAAAAGAAAGAATTTGGAATATTTTATCAATATTACAAAATATAGGAAGATTATATGGTGTAGAATGTCTTATAGTATTTATTTTTACCTTTTTATTTTATTTTAAGTCTTTTTTTCGTGTTTCTTGGGTTTGAGTTATCTCAGCAGGGTAAGATAGAGTTTAACATTGAGGCTCTTAGGGTTATATGAACCTCGACTAAACTTATTAGACATTTCGAAGTTTAAAAAAAAACATATCTCAAAATTTGATTCGATATCATAGGGGTTAAAGGAGGGCCAGTTAACAGAAAAAGAACCGAGAGGGAGGCTGACTGCCCTCCTTTGCAAAGGGCTTTTGCCCTTTGCAAAGGATACACAAACATTCAATTTTCAATCGAATGATCCATCTCACAAGTTTTTAAGATAGGTCGATCATTCAATGATCCCTTCTATCTAAACTGGTTGGGCAAAAAAGTTTTTGACACTTTTCTGGCCCTTTTTGGGCTGTATTTTCCGAGGAAGCAATATTTTATTTTCGCCGCATTGGGGTTCACTTAGCCCCAAGTTTTGCACGAATTTTAGGTCAATCAGGAAAATTTGGCACTTTTTCGGGTCCTCTTTGTTAGAGGAGGGACCAATTTCAAAAGGAACCATTTTTTGGCATTATTTTTTGAACATTAGTCCCCTTGCCCCTAGGACTTATGGCTGCAAGTCTGAAGTTGATCAGGAAAGAAGTTTATGTGGGTTATATTGGGGCACCTATCCCCTACTCTATCCCACAACAAAATTTTGATATTGTTTTTGAACAAGAAAATATTCCCTGAAACTTTCACGCCATTGGAATCCTAAGATCAAACATGCGCTTGTTTTGCCCCTATAAAATACACTTGTAAAGAATTAGCAGTCCGCAGGATTTACGGCCATTATTCCAGAAGCTCTGAGGGTTAGGTCTTTCTTGGATGAAAATTTATAGATATATTCAACTATTCTCATGGAACGATTTACCAGTGGCATCTTATGCCTGCAAGGAGCTGACCAATTGCAATAGCAAAAAAGTTTGTATTTAAAAGTACAAATGGTTATAAGCAAATCGGTCAGGCACCTCCAGTTACAAACGCAGTGGAATGTGTTTCCGTGTCTAAAGAAGTTTTGATTTTTGGGTCCCTCGGTCAAAGTTTTTGGTTTCTGCCATGTTTCAGTCTAAATGATGCTTTCTTTCAAATGACTTGAAGTAGGCCTATCTCTTTCTATTGATTAGGCCAAATCTCAAAAAAAATGCCTAAGATTTCTTTTGTAATAGCCCCGTTTAAATACGAAAGGTCAACTTAAAGTGTGAAATATGAGGCATCAGTTTAATTGGTAATGAAAATACTTATTTGTTCACCTAATAGCTTTTTTCAAAACTGTGAAAAGTATATATTACAAACAGCGCATTTTTGACATACCCAAACATACTCAAATGTAATTTTCATTCGTGAAATCAGTTCAAGTTTTATTTAAGAAAAAAACAAAAGATTAACCCTAGATGACTTTATTTAAGCCGTCAGAACTGTGTGTAATCTAGAATGACCTTCCGACAACGCTGCTATTTCCACGAAAACAAAAATCCCCGATCCTGGTTTATGGTTGTTAATACAACGCTTAACTAACCTGGCAAAATAATTGAGTAAACCAGTCCAACCAAAACATCGTTTCTATCCATTCAGGACTTTAGTCCGTCATTACAATCTTTTATAGACGATTAGCAAAGTTACATGATATCTTGACGACGCTCATGTGAATTACTTTTTGCCTGCCTTTCTAAGGATTTCCAGCATAGTCGGGGCTACGTCTAATGCTTCAGCTTGTTCATTCTCATATATCAACAGAATCATTTTGTTAATTTTTAAATTGACACTTCGTGACGTTTAAGTGACGTTCTTGCGATTTGATGATAAATTAGAGACGATCAGTGTGGCGAGTGTTATTATCATTATTATCCGTTCCAAGATTTTATTTTTCACTTTTAAATCCTCATTTAAGTTTTTGGACAATTCGTAATATCAAACGACGATTTGATGACGTTCTAGTGATGACTTCTCGTGTCATCACAGTTGGGTATTTTTATTTGACGCTTACTGCCTAGTAAAGGTCTATCAAAGCAGTTCCATTGTAACTGAACCCTCGTATAACTGACCCCATGTAACTGAATCTATGTACCTGAACCCCGAGCAACTCAACGTCCCTTTAACTCAACCCCCTTGAACTGAGCCCCCATTCAACTCAACCATCTTCAGCTGAGCCTCATTCAAATCAACCTCCACATAAGTGAATTCTCGTTTAACTGAGCCCCTTGCAATCGAAACCCGTTAAGCTGAACTCTTATGCAATTTAACCCCTGTTAATTAAATCCTCATGCTCCTCAACCCCCGTTTAGCTGAACCCTCATGCAGCTCAACCCACTTTTAACTCAACTTCCACACAAAACAACTCCCGTTTTTTATTTTATGCTGTTTCAATGCAAAACTAACCCCCCCCCCCCCTCTGAACAACAACGATTTGTCTTTCTGTTTTATGTATTTAAAAATTAGTAAAACATTCCATATTCAGGGCCAGAAGACACTTGAATCTCATGGTTGCAGCAATAGCTGGACCCTAGTACAGAGAAAGGCGCGGCTCATAGTAGCTGAAGCCTTAAAAACACGTTAACAAAAACATTATCTCGTAAGAAAAATTTGCCGCTACTTCTGATTCAGAAGGGTAGGTATTATTTAGATTCATCTTAGTAGTAAAATTTTAATTGCGGGGACAAATTTGTGAGATTTTTAAAAGAGCTTGAAAACGCTGATAAGTCTCTTTTTTCCTATTTTATTTCTCCACTTCTAACGGGGAGCTACAAAATCTTAGAGAGCTATTTTAGGCCATTTGAAAGGTAATGCTCCCATTTATATGCTTTTTATAATTTCGTCATGACAACACCTTCTTGAAATGGCTTATGGCACTAAATTGCGATTTTAGTGTCATTTCTGGAGTGACAAGGCTTGAAACCATTAAATATTTACCGCTGTAATCTCCATGATCGAATACCTTTAAACTGGTATTTAAAATCCTCTTCTTGAATATTCCTTTTCTCAGTCTCATTTGCGAGCGGAAAAAACAATTTTGAAAAAAAAAACTACCAAGTGAAAAGAAATCCATTCAAATACAAAGCGGATTTGTCGATGGTAGATGCTATTTATTTTCATGTCAACATTAAAAATAACTACGAAACAAATTCTTGGTAATTCTAAAAAAGTGCTCGATACCCAAACGTGGCTTCTTTTTCTCTCTTTGACACGAGGGTTCAGCTACTTGACACACCCTACATAACTCAGCAAAATATGTAGTAAAAAAAAATCACAGGATAAATATTCGCAAACAAAAGATTGATTTTCCCTGTCTTTTTAAAAAAAAGTCCTTATTTCTTTGAACTACTTTGTTCATAAATAGTTCATTCCTGCCATGAAATGGAATTAAAAGATTATAGAAAATTGTAGGAAATGCTAGAATATTTCAGACAATGCGCGAAATAGAATTTAGCTCATGAAAACATAAAAAAAATATTGACTTTAAGTTTTGGTAGTTTGAAACCACCCACTTAAGCAAAAACCATCATTGTTAATTAGTTCCGTCGAAAAAACATCATTAAGATCCTTCCAGGGCATACAACTTGCCTAAGTACTTTTTTGTGACAGAAAACTGACTCCATGTAAATTAATTTTTTCCAACCCTTAGGTACTGCAATATCTGCAGGAGGTACGTGCACAGGGTTGGGGAGGCAAAAAAGGCTTACGATTGTTTCATTACTTTTTATATTGTTTGTACGATTTGTCAGTATTTTTTTCATTAGCATTCATCCCCCCTGCCTTAATGAATTCCTGTGAATATGTTCCTTTCTTATAGAAAAAATTATATATAAAAATATTTTATTGTTACCCTCTATACGTAACAATAATGCACTAAGAGGAATGTGAAGAAAAAGAAAAACGGAAAGGACAGAGACAAAAATTACGTACACATAGTGCGACTTAAATTTGAAACACTCAATCAACACGGGGATATGAGACTTTACAATTTATGACAATAGGCACTTGAAAAGACACGTCAGTGGGAAATCGGCAATTCTATTGCAGCGGTCTACAAATATACTTAACAATTGAGGCAAAACTTGACAAACCTAAAAAAAACCGTACCGTTGGGAAACGTAACCATTACGAGTCCAAAAGGGGATACTGAGAAAATGGTTGCAGAACCTAAAAAACAACGATCAGATTTGCTTTTTATTGGAGGCGAATTAAAGTTTCCAAAAGGGTGTAAAAAACAACACTTGTGATGCGAAAAACGAGTTGTAGAGCCGACCAAGCATTTTTCTTTCAAAATGGCCTTTAACTCTAGAGAGAAGTCCAAAGGACTTTTCTCAACTTCTCTCTCAGCATAGTGATAAATTCCAACTTGCTTACTTACTTACTTGTACTTGGGTCACGACAACGCCTGCGAGCCTTCACTGGCATCCAATAGTTTAACAATGATTGACCTATAATTTGGTGATCTAGGGTCCACTCCTGCGTGATCTCGAGTCAGTGCTTGTCCCAGCGTCGGCCAAAGTGGCGAAATCCACCTTTGGGTTCGAGGTCATCTTTGACGCAGTCAAGCCACGTTTTGTGTTGTCTCTCTTAGCGTTTCATCAAGCCAGAAAGAGGTTGGCAGTAAAGGTTTTTTTTAGTCAGCACCTCAGGTGGTTAGCATTGGATGTGCCTGTATCAGTGCAGACGGTGTTTCTATGTAACTGACCCGATGTCAAGGCGCTGGGAGCATAATCGACGGAGATATGAATTGCTCCTTCTGTCGGTTAGTCTGACGCCGATGATCCTCCGAAGGCAAGAATGGTCAAAGACTTTCAGATCATGTACCTCCGATGCTTTCAGCGTCCAAGACTCGCATCCATATAGAAGAACCAATCTGACGAGTGTCTCGTAGATACGATTCTTTGTTTGCAGCTGGATTTAACGCTTCCCCCATAGACAAGAGTTGAGGTGGACAAAGACTTTTGCCGCGGATGTCATTCGAGTGCGGACTTCGTTCGAGCTACTTCCGTTGCTGTCAATCGGAGATCCTTGGTACTTAAATTCTTCCACCACTTCAATTTTATCTTGTTTGAGATAAATAGGCTGTATAGGATTTGGGATATTGTACATGAGGATTTTTCGTTTGGGAATTCTGATTTTGCGACCTATTGATTGGGCGATGATTGCCATTTTGGTAAGCATTTCCTAAACTTCTTTCATGGTTCCAGACAAGAGACATAGTACTAATTGACCCAGAAAAATGATAAATAGTGACCAAGTTACCCAAATTGAGGCTTCGAATGTAAGCCAGAAGTACCCAAGAAATGCAGAGGTAGAAATTGCAGCAGGGCCAATCTATGTTTTGAATCGGGAGGGTAATAACAACCGAAACGAGGAATTCAGATATAGCAGAAGTGACTGACAGTCCGATGTCAAAAAGTCCGACATTGGACAGGTTTTTTTTTATGTATATAAGAAAATGTTTACTTACATCCTTCGTACTACAGACAGAACACATCTTAAGAGGGGTCGACTCTTCAGACGTAAATGAAGCTCGTCTCTGTGGATCTGTTATTCCCAAGTGGTCAGGTTGGATCCTATCTGATATGCCCACATTTCTGTGAAAGAAAACCAGTTTGAATCAAACAAAAGATAGTAAGGTCTTGTTTGTTTATTAATCCACCATTTAATACTACCCTGGTTGCAGCGGTAACTAGCAACCTAGTAAGAGACGATCATGGTCCATAGTGAAATAGCCCATAACTCCCAGAACTAGAGTCAGATCCAAAACGAAAGTACACTATTAGAAGCGCCTTATCCAATGCTCTATATAGAAACTTAACTCCCCCATTAACTGCACATTAAGGGGGAGGGGGCAAAGCTCTTTTCTGACGCAAATTAATGTTATATTTTGATTCAGGATGAAAGTTTGATTCTAAAGATATTTAATTTTAGCTGTCTTAATATTAGCGCTTCCACTGCGTTGGTCCACTACGTAAGTGCCGTTAAGTGTTTTTGACCAATAGGATCACTCTTCAAGGCCGTACCCTAGATTTTTTTTCGGAGGGGGTTTTACTCAAAGATTTTTTTCTAGGGGGTTTACACAAAAAGGCCTCAAAAAACGCATACACAATTTGTTTATATCCATTTTTGTTACGTTTTTATGAATCAAAAAACATTTCGGGAGAGGTTCAAACCCTCCTAACCCCACTCCCCTTTGGGTAAGGCCTTGTCACTCTTTAACAAATTGTTTCATATTTTCAGTACGTGCGTTTAATAGTTAACCATTTTGTTCTGGCTAATTTATTTTCTCGTAGATTATATTTTTAATTCGATGTCAGCTGCAGCAATTCAGATGGATACTGTAGTTTTTTTGTGTTTTTTCCTTCCTTTTTTGTCAAAATGAGTATAGTAGTCCAATTACCTAGATTAGCACTGTCTGTAGATTTATTCAATCTATTTTTCTATATTTTATATTAATTTCAAAATAAGTATTTTCTTCCGAAATGCTTTTTTTTCGTATGCAGAGATACATTTAAATTAGAACTTTATGCATCAAAATTGTTTTTGTCATATCTCAGAGGCTTGAAAACACCAAGAATAACAATCGTTAGATCTAGAACACATTTTTCAGTTTTCAGATTCCCTATAAAATTTATTTGTTACCATGATATTTTCAAAATTATTGCAACCCAAGCATCAATATTACCAAGCTTCCCCATTCTTTTGAAATTGTACTTACAATTTTTTTTTTCGCAAATATTTTTCTCTCAAGTTCTTCAAGCTTTGCTTCATGAATACATTTATGATGTAATATTCTACCTTTTTTCACATTTTATCCTTTTGATTCAAGCGTATGTTCAGGTTCAGTTGCCCAAATTTTCTTTCCTTATCATAATATCTTTATAAGTACACTCTAATAACAGTCTTGCAGTCCCTTGACAGAAGAAACCCAAGCACGCTGTCTCTGAGTTTCTTTCTATCATTTGACATGTAAAGACACATCTATATCGATTTTCTGATTCATGCAAAATGCTAGCCACCAAAATCCCGTGTTTCTCTGCCTTAAACCGCTTGCTGGAGAATGTCCAAACAATAAACGTAATTAAAGATTTGAGGCTTTGAACTTCCATAATCTCCTCTATTTTTACTAAAAATAGAATGATCCCGTAAGAAATAATTCTAGAAATTTCTGTTCGATAAAAAATCAAACAAAATTGAAGCTAGACAGTTTGTAATACATTTATTTACGATAGTTGACACGTAATCTAACATATTATAAATATTATGTCATGCCACCAATAATAAAATACTGGTAATATGATTGACAGACGAAATACAGAATGCGTGAGGAAAGTTCGTAAATTGCAATATAAGAAATAAGGTAACTAGACCATGACCTTTGGTAGCCACAGTGACCAACAGGTTGTAATTGTGAAGCAATAGATATGATTACATCTATTGAAGTAGAAACCAAACCTTCTAAAAGCAAAACTAAAATTAAAGATTGTATTCTTACCAAATTTAACAAAGATCAAACAAACCCCTCCGATGGATGTGGATGACAAGAACCATAACAAAGCTTTGATCAAGCACAAACACCTGAAACCATTACTCCAGCCATTGACGAGACTTTGTAGAAAATATTGATTGTCCTGCCATACAACCAGAATGACGAAACAGAGATCAGATGAGGTACCGATCGTAAGCAGCGCAATAGCGCTGCTTAGGTAAAGTGCGATGTGGCTTCAAAGTAGGATATTAAGCTGAAACTTTCACGTCATGCTGGGGGGGGGGGGGATTTTGAGCTGAATCAAAAGATGCTTCGTGTATCCTGGTTGTCAAATGTGTGTTTGTGCAATAGTTCAGAAATGGCTAAGGATATTAGGTTGAAACTTTCTAGGTATGTTCAGAGAAATTTTCAACTAAATCAAAAGCACTATGTGCATTCAGGGTGATAAAGGCGTATATTATATATTACAGGAAGAGCTAACGATACTAAGCTGAAACTCTCATGGAACATTTAGAGGAATGTTAGATTAAATCAAAAGACACTCTGTTTAGCCAGGTTGTCAAAAGGGTATATTTGTAATATTTCAAGAACGACTAAAACAATTAGTTCAAGACTTTCAAGGACATTAGCGAGAGGATGTTAAACTTAATCAACAGATCCTCTATGTATCCTTGTTGAAAAAAAAAACATATCTGCAATACCTTAGAAACGTCTCAGGGTATCAAATTGAAACTTTCAAGGAAAATTAACTAAAAAAAACAAGTTTTTTTAACTGAAAGTAAGGCGCCACATTAAAACTTCAAATGAACAGTAATTATTCCGTATATGAAAGGGGCTGTCCCCTCCTCAACGCCTTGCTCTTTTCGCTAAAGTTTTTTATTGTTTTAAAAAATAAAGTTGTGAGACAGAGTCCAACTTTAGCGTAAAGAGCGAGGCGTTGAAGAGGGGACAGCCCCTTTCATATACGGAATAATTTCTGTTCGTTTTGAGTTTTAACGTCGCTCTTTACTATCAGTTAAATTTTTTTTTTTTTTTTAGTTAATTTCTGAACGTTTTTGAATTAATGCAGCTTTGATTTTGGCTCACCGTACATGAATAATTAAAACGAAATTCGCATATTAATTTTTCTTTTTTGGCTAAATGGCTTTCTCGAAAATTTGTTCTGACGTAACTTAAGAATTAACTTACGTAACGAATTTTTATATTCGTATGTTTTTATTACGTATATTAGGGAGTTCGCTCCCTAGTCAACACCTCGCGCTTTACGCTAAAGTTCGAATTTTGTTCGAATCACAAACCCCTGAATCACAAAGGCCGGTTAATTAGAATAGATGGCTCTTTTGAAAGTACTAAAAAAAACTTTAGCGTAAAGAGCGAGGTATTGACTAGGGGACGAACCTCCTCATATACGTAGTAATTTCTGTTCGTTTTAAGTTTTAATGTTGCTTCTTACTTTCAGTTGAAAAAACTTTTTTTTTATTTAATTTCTGATCTTTTTTTACATAATGCTGGGAAATCTGGCGCTCCTTCATAGAAATGTTCCTTCCCCCAAGGAAACATCCTCCATGGAAAGATGCTCCCCCGTAACCCCTACTCTGACCCCGACCCCCCACTAGAAAAAAATTCCTCCTGAAAACGCCTGTATACTTCCCAGTAACCAATACTATATGTAAACAATTGGCAAAGTTTATAACTTGCAGCCCTTCCCCCGGAAACAGCAGGGGATTAAGTCATCCTCAAAGACATATTAATTTCATTTTCGACTATGCTGATTAAAATGGCTATCTCAGAATTTTGATTGAATGACTTTGGGAAAAAAATGAGCGTGGGAGGGGGCCAAGTTGCCCTCCAATTTTTTGGTCAATTAAAAAGGGTACTAGAACTTTTAATTTCCGCTCAAATGAGCCCTCTCACGACATTCTAGGAGTACTGGATTGATAGGATCACCCCTGGGGAAAAAAAAACAAATAAACACGCATCCGTGATCTTTCTTCTGGCAAAAATACAAAATTCCACATTTTTGCAGATAGGAGCTTGAAATCTCTATAATAGGGTTCTCTAATACGCTGAATCTGATGGTGGAATTTTCATTAAAGTTCTAATACTTCTAGGGGCTGTTTCCCCCTTTTTCGAAAATAAGGCAAATTTTCTCAGGCCTGTAACTTTTGATGGGTAAGACTAAATTTGATGAAACTTGTATATATTTGAAAAAATCTGATGCTTAAAAATCTGATGATAAAAAGCATAAAAATCTGATTCTTCTGATGTATCTATTGGTATCAAAATTCCGTTTTTTAGAGTTTCGGTTACTATTGAGCCGGGTCGCTCCTTACTTACAGTTCGTTACCACGAACTGTTTGATATTGATGAGTATGTTAGTTTTCTATTTTGTTGGCAGGTTGTTGGGTGTATAAATTTTCCTCCGGCTTCCTTTTGGAGTATAGATAAAAGTTGTCTTTTTCGATTTTACCTGAGGGATGCCTTCCCCCAGCTTAGCACTGAGCGTGGCAGTCTAAAGTGGCTATTGAGTAACGGCGGACCAAGGAGATTCCAAGTGTGAGTTTCTCCGGAATGGTTTTCTTTGGGTTTTTTGAAAATAGCCTACAAGTTGTAACCGGTATAGGTTGTTTTATAAAGAGAAAAGAGTGTAAGCCTCGGTTTTATTATTGACCCCTTCTGAACCTCCTACAGTTGTTATCTCCCATCAAATTGAATTGGTATTGACCAGCCTCTTCTGGCAACTGTCCCATTGACAAGATCCCTCCCTCTACAAGGCTTTCCTTGTTGAGAGAGCTCTCCCTCTACAAGGGTTGTATCAGGCACAGACATAAAAGGCACAGCGTGGGATGTACCTCTTGATTTCCCCTTTTTTTTATTCTAAGAGCCCGTTTCTGTAAATGTCCCAATTACAAGAATTAACGACAATACTAACCCTATCCCTTTCCCAAGATAGTTAATATCAATTCTAGACACAAAAACAGAATACGTTTAATACTAACTGTTACTCCATATAAGGTTTGATTTCCGGAAACCCGCCTTGATAGATACTGCAATGACAAGAATGGAAGACTCTCTTTTCACAAAGCTTACATCGATTACAGACAACCAGCCAACAACTAAGACAACAATTTCTTTCCACCAAGGTTTGCTGAGATCCGAAAACCTACTTTGGTACATGTCTTGATGACAAGAACTTGAAAATCTTATAGGTTGGACTTCATCTGCACACATAAAAGCATGACTAGAACACTAGCTATTAATCAAACAGTTCGTGGTAACGAACTGTAAGTAAGGAGCGACCCGGCTCAATGGTAACCGAAACTCTAGAAAACGGGTTTTTGATACCAATAGATATATCAAAAGAATCAGATTTCAATGCTGATTTCAAATATATAACTTTCATCAAGTTTAGTGCTACCCATCAAAAGTTACGCGCCTGAGAAAATTTGGCTGATTTTCGAAAAAAGGGGGAAAGACCCCCTAAAAGTTATAGAACCTTAATGAAAATCACACCATCATATTCAGCGTATCAGAGAACCCTACTGTAGAGGTTTCAAGCTCCTATCTACAAAAATGTGGAATTTTCCATTTTTTGCCAGAAGAAAGATCACGGATGCGTGTTTATTTGTTTGTTTGTTTGTTTTTTTGTTTTTTTTTTTGTTTTTTTCCCCAGGGGTGATCGTATCGACCCAGTGGTCCTAGAATATCGTGGGAGGGCTCATTGGAACGGAAATTAAAAGTTCTAGTGCCCTTTTTAAGTGACCAAAAAAATGGAGGGCAACTAGGCCCCTCCCACGCTCATTTTTTTCCCAAAGTCACCCGATCAAAATTTTGAGATAGCCATTTTGTTCAGCATGGTCGAAAATATGATAAATATGTCTTTTAGGATGACTTAATCCCTCGAAGCCCCCAGGGGGAGGGCTGAAAGTTATGAACTTTACTCAATGTTAACATATAGTATTGGTTATTGGGAAGTATACAGACTTTTTCAGAGGAGATTTTTCTGGTAGGTGGGGGGAAGGAGAGGGTCGGGGGCTATATGGAAGGATCTTTCCATGAAGGAAGTTTTCATGGGGGAAGGGAAATTGCCATGAAGGGGGCGCCCGACTTGCCAGCATTATTTATTGGTTATTGGGAAGTATACAACCATTTTCAGGAAGGATTTTTTCTGGAGGGGGGGGCTAGAGGAGGGGATTACTCTGGAGAATATTTCCGTGGAGGATGTTTCTTTGGGTAAGGGACATTTCTATGAAGGGGGCGCCGGATTTCCAAGCATTATTTAAGAAACGATCAGAAGTTAAATAAAAAAACAAGTTTTTTCAACTGAAATGTAAGAAGGAATATTAGAACTTAAAACGAACAGAAATTATAACGTATGTGAGGGGGTTCTCCCCCAAGTCAATACCTCGCTCTTTACGCTACAGTTTTTTTTTTAGTGCTTTCAAAAGAGCTATCTATTCTAATTAAACGGCCTTTGTGATTCAGGGGTTTGTGAATCAAATTTTTTTTAACTTTTAACGTAAAGAGCGTGGTATTGACTAAGGGGAGAACCTCTTCATATAAGTAATAACATATACGTAATAAAAAAAAAACAATAAAAAAACAAGCGATACGGCTCAATAGTAATCGAAACTTTTAAAAACGAAATTTTGATGTCAATAAATGTATCAAAAGAATGTGTTTATAATGCTGATCCTAAATATATAAATTTTATTAAGTTTAGTATTACTCATCAAAGGCTACGAGCCTGAGAAAATTTACTCGATTTTTTAAAGAGGGGGGAAACATCCTCTACAAGTGAAAGAATTTTAATGAAAATCACACCGTCAGATTCAGCGTATCAGAAAACCCTATTACATAGGTTTCAAGCTCATATCTGCAAAAATCTGCAACTTTGTATTTTTTGCCAGAAGAAAAATATACGAATATAGAAGTTAGTTACGTAAGTTAATTTGTAAAGACATCCATTTAGCAAAAGAAAAGTAAAATTTTTATGCAAATAAAAGCTGCATTAACTAAAAAACGATCAGAAATTAAATAAAAAAAACAAGTTTTTTAAACTGAAAGTAAGGAGCGACATTAAAACTTAAAACGAACAGAAATTATTCCGTATATGAAAGGGGCTGTCCCCTCCTCAACGCCTCGCTCTTTACGCTAAAGTTTGACTCTGTCTCACAACTTTATTTTTTAAAACAATAAAAAACTTTAGCGTAAAGAGCGAGGCGTTGAGGAGGGGACAGCCCCTTTCATATACGGAATAATTTCTGTTCGTTTTAAGTTTTAATGTCGCTCCTTACTTTCAGTTTAAAAAACTTGTTTTTTTATTTAATTCCCACCAAAATTGGCTGGGAACTGATGTCCTCTTATGGTGAATTTGGTAAAGACAAGAATTTAGGAACCCCATTTCCCTGTCTCCAAAAAAGGTCTGAACAGGCATTAACTTCCGAAATACACAATTAGGATGTTAGCTCTTCCTCCCCACTGAGGTTGTTCGTACCAACAGCTTTAAACTTTGGCAGTCTAGCGATAGCAGAAAATCGAACAGTTCGTGGTAACGAACTGTAAGCAAGGAGCGACCCAGCTCAATAGTAACTGAAACTCTAAAAAACGAAGTTTTAACACCAATAGATGCATCAAAAGAATTGGATTTGTATGCTGATTTCAAATATATAAATTTCATCAAGTTTAGTTATACCCATCAAATGTTACGAGCCTGAAATATTTGCGTTATTTCGAAAAAAAAACTGGGAAACACCCCCTAAAAGTGATTGAATCTTAATGAAAATCACATCGTCAGATTTAGCGTATCAGAAAACCATAGAGGAGAGGTTTCAAGCTCCTATCTGTAAAAATGTGGAATTCTTTATTTTTGGCCAGAAGAATGATCACGGATGCGTGTTTAGGCTATTTGTTCGTTTTTTTTTTGTTTTTTTTTTCCCAGGGGTGATCGTGTCAATCCAGTGGTCCTAGAATATCAAAAGAGGGCTCCTTCAAATGGAAATTAAAAGCTCTAGTGCCCTTTTTACGTGACCAAAAAAATCGGAGGGCAACTAGGCCCCTTCCCACGCTCATTGTTTCCCAAAGTCACCCGATCAAAATTTTGAGATGTCCATTTCGTGCAGAATAGTCGAAAATATAATAACTATGTCTTTAAGGATGACTTAATCCCCCACAGATCCAGGGGAAGGGCTGTAAGTTACGTACTTGGCCCATTGTTTACATATAGTATTGGATATTGGAAAGTATACAGACGTTTTCAGGTGGTATTTTTTCTAGTGAGGAGTTGGGGGGGGGGGGATTACGTGGTGGGATCTTTCCATGAAGGATTTTCTTATGGGGAAGGAATATGTCTATGAAGGGGGTGCCAGATTTCCCAGCATTATTTAAAAAAGATTATAAATTAAATAAAACAAACTAGTTTTTTCAACAGAAAGTAAAGAGCAACATTAAAACATAAATAAACAGAAATTATTACGTATATGAGGGGTTCGCCCCCTAGTCAATACGTCGCTCTTTACGCTAAAGGTTTTTTAGTACTTTCAAAAGAGCTATTTATTCTAATTAAACGGCCTTTGTGATTCAGGGGTCATTCTGAAAGAATTGTAACAAAATTCAAACTTTAGCGTAAAGAGCTAGGTATTGCCTAGGGGGCAAACCCCCTCATATACGTAATAATTTCTGTTCGTTTTAACTTTTAATGTTGATTCTTACTTTCAGTTGAAAAAAGCCTGTTTTTTAATTTAACCCTGTACAAAGACGGATGCTTGTGACTTCTGCCCAGACATGAATACCGTAAATTGGATGATTCATCTTTGCTTCCCTTCAAGAAATCCCGTATTAGAAATCTCATATTCTTCAAGCTGATGAGAAATCTAAGCTTTAATTAGATGGACATCCGTGTAATAACTAGCTTAGAAATCTATTTATTAGCTAATTCAATTTAATAAAGGATTATCTCTCCCTGTTCCTTTTTTTAGGATAGCTTTAAATTAATTTAATACTGAGCTCATCATCTCAATTTGGTTGGTAATAGCGTTAAAAATATCTCATATATTCATGGAGCCCACATCCTATTCCATTATCAATAAGTCATCTCCTGAATCCAATTCCTTAGCCCGAATCCTAATCCCTGCTATATAGGAAAGAATCACTTACGGCTGAGAAATCTGTCTCGTGAGAATTCCTCCTCTCTGGGACCTGTAAAAAAAGCATGGTTTGAAGATACAGTTGTAAAATATTTTGTAACTAATACAAGAATAATTTTTGAATTAATTTTTATAAATTAAAATTTTTACCACGACACCTAGAGGAATACACTCAAATATCTCATCCTAGCTCATTGGATAGTTAATCCAGAGGAAAATGAGTCTTTTTATTATTCTTTTTTATTTATCTAAGATCCTTTTCATTAATTGGTACAACGTCTCTAATTCTCAAAATCAAATACTAAGTTGCAACTTGATCCCCCATACCATTCCTAAGATAGTGCAGAACTGCAGATACACTATTTCGATGGACTGGCAGCAAATAGGGTCTTTTAAATTACCTCGCTACTCTACCCTAAATAGATTTGAAGTCCTATAGAGGCTTATAGTGTAAAAATATTTAGAAGGATGAGTGACGAACTGTTTTAGCCTCCCATACCCTTCAACACTAATTTTGAAGAGCCCATAGTCCCCTTCCTCTCCCAGGACTACCTAAACATTTCAACACTGTCCTTGGAGCTTTCCCTGGATATTGCAGATAAGTCGTTTTGATAAGTTGCATATACAGAATGTCATCTTATTTATCACTGCCCCCTACCATAAAGTAAAAATTTAAGGTCTATTCCCCCCAACACTCCCTTAACGTCACAACTTCATCCTCCAAGCCATTTCCCAGATTTTGTAGATAACATATTTTGAAATTTGAAAACTTTGGTGCACTAAATATATTTAAGTTTGCTCAGATACGCGAGTTGTTTCAGAAACATATCCTTGCAAAGTCCCAGAAATCGGGGCCCAGCGAACGATCCCTAAGGGTTCCAAGCAGATGGGACAGCCAAGACCAATCATGCCAGCTCTTTCTACTAAAATCTATCTATGTACAATGAGTGATATAGATAACTTAGTGTCACTGATTGCCCGGACTGCAGGAATCATTTTGACCCTAAAGGACCGGTCAGTGGACCCTTTAATTGTTCTGAACAGAATGGTTCTAGAAAATGATTATCATTGAGATTGTAATGGTACTCTTTTTGTGCTTTCCAACCTTTCAAATCTAGAGATTATACGAGAAACTATCATTTTTGGTGCCATGCCTCACTTTATGAGGATGTTATAGAGAGGAATTTACAAAAGCGGTGTATTTATCATTAAGAGCTTAGAATGAACCATTAAACATAAATAAATGTTATATTTGGATTACGGGTGAAATTCTGATTGCAAAGATATGTCTTGTTTTTCTTCCAACAATAATCATTTTCTTCCAAAACACTTATTCTTTTCAAAAATTCTCGTTTGACGCATGCAGAAATACTTTTTAATTAGAACTTTGCGCATCAAAACTCTTTTTGTCATATCCCAAAGGCTTAAAAATCATAGCCCTACAAAAAAAAATATAACTGATGAATAGCAATCGTTCATCTAGAACCATGATACCTTTAGAATTATTACAACCCAAGCATCAATATTGCCAAGCTTCACCATTTTAGGTAGTCCAAGGACTACATAAAAATTTCAACCCCGTCCCCGGAGCTTTCCCTGGACATTGCAGATAAGATGTTTTGATAAGATGCATATACACAGTGTTGTCTTATTTATCACTACCCTCTCGCCTCAAGTGAAAATTTAAGGTCTATTCCCCCTAACACTACTTCAACATCACAACTTAATCCTCCGAGCCATTTCCAAGATTTTGTAGATAACGTATTTTGAAAACTTGGGTGCACTCAAAGCTTTTTAATTTGCTCTGGTACACGAGCTGTTTCAGGAACTTATCCTTACAAAAGTCTGGGAAATCTGAGCCGCAGCAAACTATCCCTAAGGGTTCCACGCAGATGGGACATACCAGCTCTTTCTACTAAAACATACCTGTGAACAACAAGTGATATATATCATTTAGGGTAATAGATCGCCTGGTCTGCAGGAATCATTTCAACCCAAGAAGAATGCTCACCCGACCTTTGATTGTTCTGAACAGAATGATTATCAAAGATGGTTATAATTTAGATTGTAACAGTACTCTTATTCTTTCAAATATAAGGATTAGACCAAAAACTGTCATTTTTGGTGCCATGCTTCGCTTTACGAGGATGTTATCGAGATGAATTTACAAAAACTCAAAAATGAACCACTAAACATCTCCGTACAATATTGCAGTAGTCTGCTAGGTCTGCTAGTCGGCAGACGATTTATGAAACTTACTAAGGGGGCCGGGTGGAGGAATATACAACAGAGGAGTTTGTAAATTTTGGCGAAGGGTTTTCAACCATGGAGAGTACAACCACTCCAGAAAAGCCTTCAAGAGGGCGGTTTTGGGTGCTATATGGCTTTTTATGATTGCGTTATCATAATGGACTTGTAAAAACTCTGTCGATATTTAAATTAGTTTTTAAATGGGCCTATAGATAGATCTCTATGATGTTATAGTGCCCCACTAGTCATGAAGAAAAAAAAGAAGAAAGAAAAAGGATACAACAATACTTCCCATGCGAAAATTTAATTTTCCTTGTTGTCCAAAGCAAGATTTTGTAATTCTCCTGCTTAGGGTTTTCAGACATGGTGCTTCCAACGGTATACTTGTTGTATTTTTTCCAGGGATTTCTGGCTCGTTTTCGCTATTGCCATGAATTTTTTTTCGCAATAAGCTTTCCGGGTTGCAGCGGTAGCTAGCAACCCAGTAAAAGATTATTATTAAGAGTAACGCAATAAGTTACCGTTCTTAAATCAGCTCCAAATGGCAATTGTTCCTCACTAGTCAGTTTTTTTTTCAAAACGCATTTTTAAACTTACGACTACCATAGGCTGTGACTCGTTCTTTGCTGGGTGTAACTTTCGCTGCAAACATTATTCAAATCAAACAGTGTATCTAACTACTTTCAAATTCCTTTAAGTTTAAAGGAAAAGGTTAATCATAGTCTAATATACTTAGAGAGGACTGAGGATGATGTGACATCCCTTTTATGCATGTTAAATTTGCAAGCTTAACTTTTAACAAGTATTTAATTACATACAAAAACCTTTGTTTTTCTATTTCATCATTGTTGCAGCGGTAGCTGCAACCTAAGAAGGACGAACAACGGCCCTAAAATTAAAAATGCCTATCAAAATAAACTGGCAAGTGAGAAAAAACAACCATTTTTAGCTGACTCAGGAGTGATAAGTATTATATAAATAAGTCTTAATAGTAAAATATTATTTTAAAAACAAATTAAAAGGAATTTTGAAAAATAGCCTGAAACTCCTAAAAAGTGTCGGGTAGAACCAAAAACGGACCATTGGAATTGCCACGGCCGAAAACCCTGTGCAGGAAGCTAACAGTACCCTTGCTTGAACAACAAGGACAATTACTTTTGCATGGGTAGTACTGATGTGCCCTCTTTGTTTCCTCTTTTTCCTTCTTCATTGCTAGCGGGGCACTGGAAGGTCAGAGAGGGCTGTATAAGGGCTCATTTGAAAGGGAATTGCTATAGCTACGTGCTTTTGTAGGTACCAAAACATAATGTTAAAAATAAAATAAAGCTATTGACAATAAATTATATCTCCTTATACAAGATGATGAATGCCGTCGTAATCGTGGGGTACAACCATAAATGACGTTACAGTAAAACTATATAATGATGTCAGTTGCAACTGGGGATCGTTCTTTACTATAAATTATTTTAGTTACAAAAGGTTTTTAACCCAATTAATTTCCTTTAAAATGAGCTATTGAACAACCCTCTACGATGTTCCAGTGCCAAGCTATCTCTGGAAAAGAAAGAAAAAAAAAAAGAAAAAAATATCTCGTTTGGGGAGAATAACGTGGTAAAAGTCAATTTGCTTGATTTTCAAGCCAATATATTTCCCTTGCTGTTCAAGCCAAAGGGCGGTAAGTTTCCTTTATAGAGGTTTCGGACAAGGCGGTTCTAATGGTGTACTTTTTGTTTTGATCTGACTCCTTTTTTAGGAACTATGGGTTTTTATATTTCTTAACATTGGACGTGATCGTCTCTTACTAGGTTGCTAGCTACCGCTGCAACCCGGATATTTCTTAACATTGGACGTGATCGTCTCTTACTAGGTTGCTAGCTACCGCTGCAACCCGGATTAAATAAAAAAAAGTTTTTTAAACTGAAAGTAAGGAGCGACATTAAAACTTAAAACGAACAGAAATTATTCCGTATATGAAAGGGGCAGTCCCCTCCTAAACGCCTTGCTCTTCACGCTAAAGTTTTTTATTGTTTTAAAAAATAAAGTTGTGAGACAGAGTCAAACTTTAGCGTAAAGAGCAAGGCGTTGAGGAGGGGACAGCCCCTTTCATATACGGAATAATTTCTGTTCGTTTTAAGTTTTAATGTCGCTCCTTACTTTCAGTTTAAAAAACTTGTTTTTTTTATTTAATTTCTGATCTTTTTTTAGTTAATGCAGCTTTTATTGTGGTTCACCGTCATTGAATAAGTAAACAAAATTTTGTTCCAATTCTTTAAAAATGACCCCTTAATCACAAAGGCCGTTAATTAGAATAAATAGCTCTTATCAAAGTACTAAAAAATCTTTGGCTTAAAGAGCGAGGCATTGACTAGAAGGTGAACCCAATCATATAGCTAATATTTTTTTGTTCGTTTTAAGTTTTGATGTTGCTCCTTACTTTCAGGTGAAAAACTTGTTTTTTTATATTTAATTTCTGATTTTTTTAAAAATAATGATGGGAAATCCGGCGCCCCCTTCATAGCAATGTCCCTTCTCCCATGAAAACTTCCTTCATGAAAAGATCCTCCCATATAACCCCCGACCCACCCCCAACCCCACTACCAGAAAAAATTCCCCCTGAAAACGTCTGTATACTTCCCAATAACCAATACTATATGTTAACATTGGGTAAAGTTCAAAACTTTCAGCCCTCCCCCTGGGGGCTTCGAGGGATTAAGTCATCCTAAAAGACATAGTTATAATATTTTCGACCATGCTGAACAAAATGGCTATCTCAAAATTTTGATCGGGTGACTTTGGGAAAAAATGAGCGTGGGAGGGGGCCTAGTTGCCCTCCATTTTTTTTGGTCACTTAAAAAGGGCACTAAAACTTTTAATTTCCGTTCCAATGAACCCTCTCACGATATTCTAGGACCACTGGGTCGATACGATCACCCTTGGGGAAAAGAAAAAAAATAAATAAAATAAAAATAAACACGCATCCGTGATCTTTCTTCTGGCAAAAAATGGAAAATTCCACATTTTTGTAGATAGGAGCTTGAAACCTCTACAGTAGGGTTCTCTGATAAGCTTAATATGATGGTGTGATTTTGATTAAGGTTCTATAACTTTTAGGGGGTCTTTCCCCCTTTTTCGAAAATCAGCCAAATTTTCTCAGGCGCGTAACTTTTGATAGGTAAGATTAAACTTGATGAAACTTATATATTTGAAATCAGAATTAAAAACTGATTCTTTTGATGTATCTCTTGGTATCAAAATTCCGTTTTTTAGAGTTTCGGTTACCATTGAGCCGGGTCGCTCCTTACTTACAGTTACCATTAACTGTTTGATATATACAGCTAAATTATTTATGATTCATAAGTTAGGAAGGGATCTTAAATGTTCATATGACTATATCAATTCAAAGCGTGGTAGTTATTTTTTTCACACCTTTTTGTATATGGTTCTGATATGGTTCTGAAGCATGTGCGTTTCGAAAAGCAGATGAAGATTTGCTAGATGTTTTCAAGAGAAATTGCTTAAGGATTGTTCTGGGCAGCCGGCTGACTGACCGTATTTGAAACAATAGGTTGTACGAAAAATGTGGTTCAATACCGCTCTCTAGGGCTATAATGAAAGAAAGGTTGAGGTGGCTAGGCCACGTTGTGCGGATGAAGGATGACAGATTGCCGAAGATTGTTCTTTTTGGCCAACTGTCTAGGGCTAAACAGAAAGCAGGTCGTCCTAGTCTGGGTTGGCAGGACGTCATAAAAAAAGATTTAAAGGAAATGGGAACTTCATGGGAGGGTGTAAAAAGGGAGGCTTTGAATAGATTGGGATGGAGGAGGAGCGTGCGTAGCTGTATTGGTCTCAGGCGGCTTGGTGCTGCGGTGAGTTGTTAGTTGTAGTAGTAGTAGTAGTAGTAGTAGTAGTAGTAGTAGTAGTAGTAGTAGCAGTTTTATATGTCCCCTTAGATTCATTTTAAGGGTTCTTGAAGATACTACTTCCATACACAATGCCAACATTGTGAACTTTCCTTCATATTTCCTTTCAGCCCTTCGGCAAGAGTAACCTTCTATGCAAATAACTTACGCTAAAGCAAGGGTTTCATAAATAAATTTTGTAGTACACCGAACCTGTCATGCCTTGTTTAAGTCAGGGTCATGCAAATATTTTGGTCTAAAAAAATGGGTGGTAGTACATGGGTGGTAGTACCTCTCCCTAAATTTCAGCTGTAATCAATTCACTCTAAACACTTCTAGATATTGATTTTGCCCGTTACAAAATGGCAGCAGTCTATAACCGATGTTATTTTCCGTCCTTACACTAAAATCAACTAAGATAGGATACCATCTATCCAAAACTTTACCAACCTAAGTATTAAATTTCCCTAATAAAATACCATATTTCTACCTAGGATCATGTCAAATTGCTCTTATAACTGTATGCAAAATCACTTAATCTCTTCTGTCTCCGCCTATCCGTCCTACATAGGCATGGACCAGTATAGCTGATGTCCTACAATTTTTGGTCATTAATCTACCAGCTAGGAGCTAATTCATGTTTCACAACTCTTGGAGACGAGTCGCTGAAACTGAGTTGATGAGTACAAAAATGTTTTTATTTGTCAGTCAGAATGTCAATTCGATCGTTGCCTTTCATATAATTTAAATCACGGAAATTTTATGGAGTCAAAAAAAAGGCAACGGGTCCCTCCAGGTAAGGTCAGGGGCCAATTCTTCTCCTTAAGTCTATATTAAATAAAAAAAACAAGTTTTTTAAACTGAAAGTAAGGAGCGACATTAAAACTTAAAACGAACAGAAATTATTCCGTATATGAAAGGGGCTGTCCCCTCCTCAACGCCTCGCTCTTTACGCTAAAGTTTTTTATTGTTTTAAAAAATAAAGTTGTGAGACAGAGTCAAACTTTAGCGTAAAGAGCGATGCGTTGAGGAGGGGACAGCCACTTTCATATACGGAATAATTTCTGTTCGTTTTAAGTTTTAATGTCGCTCCATACTTTCAGTTTAAAAAACTTGTTTTTTTATTTAATTTCTGATCGTTTTTTAGTTAATGCAGCTTTTATTTTGGCTAACCGTCATTGAATAAGTAAACAAAATTTGCATAAAAATTTTACTTTTCTTTTGCTAAATGGATGTCTTTACAAATTAACTTACGTAACTAACTTCTATATTCGTATATTTTTCTTCTGGCAAAAAATACAAAGTTGCAGATTTTTGCAGATATGAGCTTGAAACCTACGTAATAGGGTTTTCTGATACGCTGAATCTGACGGTGTGATTTTCATTAAAATTCTTTTACTTGCAGGGGATGTTTCCCCCCTCTTTAAAAAATCGGGTAAATTTTGTCAGGCTCGTAGCCTTTGATGAGTAATACTAAACTTAATAAAATTTATATATTTAGAATCAGCATTATAAACACATTCTTTTGATACATTATTGACATCAAAATTCCGTTTTTAAAAGTTTCGATTGCTATTGAGCCGTATCGCTTGTTTTTTTATTGTTTTTTTTTATTACGTATATTTTATTACGTATATGAGGGGGTTCTCCCCTTAGTCAATACCACGCTCTTTACGTTAAAAGTTAAAAAAAAATTTGATTCACAAACCCCTGAATCACAAAGGCCGTTTAATTAGAATAGATAGCTCTTTTGAAAGCACTAAAAAAAACTGTAGCGTAAAGAGCGAGGTATTGACTTGGGGGAGAACCCCCCTCACATACGTTATAATTTCTGTTCGTTTTAAGTTCTAATGTTGCTTCTTACTTTCAGTTGAAAAAACTTGTTTTTTTTTATTTAATTTCTGATCGTTTTTTAAATAATGCTTGGAAATCCGGCGCCCCCTTCATAGAAATGTCCCTTAGCCCAAAGAAACATCCTCCACGGAAATATTCTCCAGAGTAACCCCCTCATCTAGCCCCCCCCCCCCCCCTCCAGAAAAAAAACCCTTCCTGAAAATGTCTGTTTACTTCCCAATAACCAATTAATAATGCTGGAAAGTCCGGCACCCCCTTCATGGCAATTTCCCTTCCCCCATGAAAACTTTCTTCATGGACAGATCCTCCAACATAACCCCCGACCCACCCTTCCCTCCCACTACCAGAAAAAAACCCTCCTGAAAACTTCTGTATACTTCCCAATAACCAATACTATATGTTAACATTGGGTAAAGTTCATAACTTTTAGCCCTTCCCCTGGGGACTTCGGGGGATTAAGTCATCCTAAAAGACATATTTATCATATTTTCGACCATGTTGAACAAAATGGCTATCTCAAAATTTTGATCGGGTGACTTTGGGAAAAAAAATAAGCGTGGGAGGGGGCCTAGTTGCCCTCCATTTTTTTTGTCACTTAAAAAGGGCACTAGAACTTTTAATTTCCGTTCGAATGAGCCCTCCCACGATATTCCAGAACCACTGGGTCGATACGATCACCCCTGAGGAAAAAAAACAAACAAACAAACAAACAAATAAACACGCATCCGTGATCTTTCTTCTGGCAAAAAATGCAAAATTCCACATTTTTGTAGATAGGATCTTGAAACCTCTACAGTAGGGTTCTCTAATACGCTGAATATTATGGTGTGATTTTCATTAAGGTTCTGTAATTTTTAGGGGGTCTTTCCCCTTTTTTCGAAAATCAGCCAAATTTTCTCAGGCGCGTAACTATTGATGGGTAGCACTAAACTTGATGAAAGTCATATATTTGAAATCAGCATTGAAATCTGATTCTTTTGATGTATCTATTGGTATCAAAAACCCGTTTTCTAGAGTTTCGGTTACCATTGAGCCGGGTCGCTCCTTACTTACAGTTCGTTACCACGAACTGTTTGATAAAGTGCTTAGGCTCGTTTAGAGTTGGGAAGCAAGAACTATCTTGGACCTCTTGTTAAATAGAGTGTTTATGCAATCCTGGGCCCGTGTTGCTCCCTCTATGTTTTTCCACATTTGACGATGCTTTACTATCAGGAACAGTTGTCGTTCTACATAACAAACCTCAAGCCTTTTTCCTCTACCTCATTATATATTATAACCTGCAAGTATTATGCTAAAAGGAGGGGTTTAGCCCGTAATAAATAGTATAGCTGGCAAGAGGCTGTTAAGCCCAACAAAGCACACTGGAACAAAGTACTTCAGAAAAACTATTATTAATCGAAATATGGTGCAATGCTGTGTCATTTACCAGGATATTTCCTGGAGACAACATCACTTCTCAAGACCACCGTGCACCGTCGATGGCAGTCTTGGTTCTGGCTAGACAACTCGTAAAAGTTCGACCCTAATGCCAGTATGAGGCCACCCCAGCAGGGTGCCTCATCCAGGGATAGGGACGGAGGAGGGCTTATGACAGAGTGGAGAACCAAAATATCTCAAAACACCGGAATACCTCCAAACTTTTATGCTAATCCTTTCCTCGCCAGGGCGTTCGTCAGGGAGTCCAAATACCGAATTACAATTATTTCACACCACTTAAACAATTTTGTTTGGATCGAAAAAAATATGCATAAAACTGGCTGACAATCGTTGAAAACGAAATGTTTTTATTTTTTTTAAAAATATTTTATTTTTAAGATCATTCTTAAAGAAAATCATAATTAGCTATACAAAAAAAAATATTTAAATCATGGTAATTTAAGACCCGTTGTTACCGCTGACTGGCTTGAACTCTACTCCTTCAAGATTGAAAAAAGGCCACCTAGACACACCGCTGCAGCAACTGAAAATAAGCAATAACAACTGGAATAATTGATTAATATAAAGTCATAGTTAGAAACATAGGAAGAGTGCAAATATCTTAGAAAACAATTCTGCTAAACAGTGTCCAGTGCAAAACAAAGGTCTAAAAATCAAAAAACAAAATACAAAAATAATATGAAAAACAGAAAAACCAAAAATCAAAGCCGTGAGCACAACAAATATAGAAAAGGCGTCACACGTCTGAACGTTATATGTAAAAAACACATAAATTTACCACAAGTGCATTGAAATTACAAGACTGAAGATGTTCAAGACGTTGGGACAATAGGTGCAGGACAATGCAACCTTAAAACGGCAGAAGCAAACATATGTAGCTCAGTTTGTCACCTCTGATTTACTTATAGAATTATATTAAAAGGAATAAGCTAGATAAAGTCGTGATTCAGTAATACCAGTAATCCAGTTAATAATAAAGATAAACCGTTGTAAACTAATCATCGGGCTATTTTTTGGGTTATTTCAAATAAAATAAAAAAAAATATGAATAACCAAAATCAGCCAGTGTTTGGTCACCAGAAGACACCATAAGATACCCTGAGCATGGAGCCAAGAATTTCTAAGAACAATGAAAAGGGCTTGAAAGTATTGCAAGACCGTTGGGTGACTAATAATCTTACCTGGAAATTTCGTAAAGGTAGGACGGTTGGGGTATTGTTCCAAATATCACACAAATTAGAATTTGCGCACTAGAATCGTCGTATAATCTGTAGGATATTCCCGGACATTGCAACCTCTTTTGTAATGGGGTAAGTTTGCCTCTTTTAGGTTCTAATCAATTTTTAAATTTATTTTAAATTCTTTATTTAATTCAATTGTATAGAAACAAAAGACGGAAATTACCTTGAATTACTGCCCTCTTGATGTTGGCCTTGTCCAGCTTTTGCTATAACATTTTCAATCACTGCTCTTTCTTCTGGATTGAGACGACTTAAGTCAACATCAGGAACTGCAGTTTGATTGTTACTTGTGGCAGTTAAATTCAGCTGATTTGGATTCGCCTGTGGTCCTAAAAAAAAGTTTTACATATATAATGCCAGTAATTGCTAAAGCATTCCCAGGTTGCCATAGGTTTAGTGGGCAGATAATAAATATTTGGCTTCTACTCATTTCATTAATATGTTTCAATTTTCAATATGTTGCACAGCTCTATTTTATCGATTTCTGCTACATTGCTAGTATAAATGGAAGCTCGAATATGATCAGTTATTTATTTTAATTACAGTACCTTTACAAAACAGACGAAATTTTAAAAGTTTATTTGGCATAAAATTGTGCCACAGGAGATAGTCGACATTATTTTTTACGGTTGATGCTTCTGTATCAATATTTTAAACACAAACTATAAAAAAACCTTAGCACTTCAAAAATTCTTCAAGGAAGTCGTTGCCTAACCATTGGTGGGCTAAGGTCCTTCCATGTGTATTTGAGTCTAGGATTTGTATCTCCATTTCTAATCTTAATGCCACAAAGAATTACTCTATCTCTCCATTATAAATGTTTTTTAGTTTGTTTGGCTACCTCCCCCCCCCCCCCTCCGCGCTCCGCATATCCCCAAACACATTCCATCAAAAATTTGAGATAGGGATTTTGTTACGCATAGTTGAAAGGCTGAGTAATTATGTCTTTGGGGATGCTGAACCCCCACCCCCATTGCTCTCAGGGCAAGGGCTGTAAGTTAGGCAATTCGTCCATTATTTACATATAATATATGTTATTGAGAAAGGTAAGAATTTTTTATCTTTACTTTCGAAAAAGACGAAGTACATTCAGCTGAGCCTTTCAGGGACTGTTGAGGGGAGTGTTAAACTAAATCAGAAAAAGTTATGTGTATACGGGTTGTCAAAATGGTGTAAGTCAGGAATGACTGAGCATATTAACTTGGAAATTTCAGGAAATGATAAGGAAGATAACCAATTGACCAGAAAGTTAATTTTGGCACGCCACTACTACTACTACAACTACCGCTACTATTACTGCTACCACAACTACTACTATTACTTCTATCACTACTACTTCTAAAACTATTGCTTCTGTAGCGAGTGCTACCAAGCCTACGGATATTGAAATGAGCATCCGAGGAAATGTTGACGGGAAAGTTCAACTAAATTCAAACATACTATGTGCACACAGATTGTCAAACGGCCGTAGCGGAACGGCTCACCGTGTCAAGATGAAACTTCTGGGGTATCATGAGGGGGGGGGGGGGTTCAACTGACCAAAAGGCAACATGTACGTGCCACTACTGCTATTAATGCTGCTGCTACTACTTTTACTACTATTACTTATACAACCCTATTACTGTTACTACTGCTCCTACTGCTACCACTACTACTATGATACTAGTACTATTAAGGCTAAGCATCTGAAGCTAAAAATTTAAGAGAATACTGAGGGAAAATTAGGACTAAATCGAAACAAACTATGTGCATGCAGACTGTCAAAATGGCGCATCTTAACAATGGATTTGCGCATTAAGTCGGAATTTAAGTTGGAATTAACTAGAACTTACAATACTTGAATTTCAACTTAAACAAGTTACTTGAAACATGGTTTTTAGGCTTAGGACGCCGATCTAGGTATGAATTTATCTTATCTCACAAGAATGAAATCTATTTATTTCAAAACAATCTAACAACACTACGAGAGTCAGATGTATGTTAATCGCATGCTTGTGAAATGGCCCATATTCATAAGTTACTTGAAGTATGTTGTTTAAGGTATAGTATGCCAATCTAGGTATGAAGTCACCTTATTCCTCGAAACTGAAGTCTAACGTTTTTTTAAACAATGTAACAATATAACAATGTAACATAATAACATAATAACAATGTAACAATGTAACAATCTTCATGCCAATCAAGGTATGAAGTCACCTTATTCCTCGAAACTGAAGTCTAACGTTTTTTAAAACAATGTAACAATATAACAATGTAACATAATAACATAATAACAATGTAAAAATGTAACAATGTAACAATCTTCATGCCAATCAAGGTATGAAGTCACCTTATTCACCGAGTCTGAAATCTAGCATTTTTTAAAATTAATAAAAAAAAAAAAAAAAATTCCGAAAAAGTAGGTTTTCTAAAGAAAAGTAAAGGCCATATTAAACTTAAGATCAGAAGAAATAGAAACCTACAATAACTCAAACTCAAAACAACCAGGAATTGCTATTAAAGAATAAATGAAATCCAAAACGAGCAGAAATTAAATAAACAATCATAGCAAAAAAAAACATACAACCGATACTAATATGAATAAATAAATAAATGTCAAAACGAGTAAAGCTTCAGCTGCATATGCAAATCAAGCTTAAAACAAGTAAAAATATTTTGCTATTGAGGCATAAATAAAACCCAAAACAAACAGAAATTAAAAACACAATTAAAGTAAACAAACAAACAATAGTTACTAATATGAATGAGTAAATAAATCTTAAAACGAGTGAAACATAAATTGAATATGCAAATCCAGCTCGAAGCGAACAAAAATCTCTACAATGAAGTGTTTGGGTTTTGCCTTCTTCTTTCACTGTAAAAGTCTAAAACCTATTGCGTCATTGGAACTTTACTGAAAACTGTATGTGTCTTGAACAGTCTTGAAAAGTACAAATAAAGTCGAACTGAATATTTGGTATATAATTCTATTAATTGTGGAAAGATCATCAGTTAAAGATTTTATTTCACCGTAGTTTTATTTTCATTTTTAATGCTACAATAACTGGTAGAGAAAATATTTGTAATGTAACTTGTTTTCAGTGAAGCGCCAATGAAATAGTAATCCTTAAACTTTTACAGTTAGAGAGGGGGGCTGTATCAAAACTCTTGTTTGTAGTGAAGCTATATTTGTCTTGAAATGTCTTGGAAAGAACTAATAAAATTAAACTAAACATTTGATTTATAATAATATTAATTGCTGAAACTTCATTAGTTCAATGTTGTAATAACTACAAAAGAAAATATTTGTACTATAATTAGTTTTTAGTAGAGTGCCAATGACACAGTATATTTTAGACTTTTACAGTGAAAGAAGAAGACAAAACCCAAACTCTTCTTTGTAGAGATTTTTGTTCGTTTCAAGCTGGATTTGCATATTAAACTTAAGTTTCACTCGTTTTAAGATTTATTTACTCCTCTATATTAGTAACTATTGTTTGTTTGTTTGCTATGACTGTTTGTTTAATTTCCGTTCGTTTTGGGTTTCATTTATGTCTCAATAGCCAAATATTTTTGTTCGTTTTACACTTGATTCACATATACAGCTTAAGCTTTACTCGTTTTGAGATTTATTTATTCATTTATATTAGTATCTGTTATATGGTTTTTTGCTATGATTGTTTATTTAGTTTCTGCTCGTTTTGGGTTTCATTTATTCTTTACTAGTAATTTCTGGTTGTCTTGAGTTTGAGTTTTTGTAGGTTTCTATTTCTTCTGATCTTAAGTTTAATATGGCCTTTACTTTTCTTTAGAAAAAATGCTTTTTCGGAAAGCTTTTTTTAAATTAATTTCTGTTCATTTTTTATTGCTATAGTTTCAAGTTTTTCAAAATTCCCTACTTCAAAATATTCCCTTCCCTCGATCGTAGTTGGAGTACTCTATTTTCCGCCACGGTCGAGCTACAGGCGGGAGCTCATAGCCCATCTACAAGCATGTTTGGATGAGATTAAATTGAGACACCCAAACAGTTCTGTGGTTCTTATGGGTGACTTCAACGACCTAATACCCAGCTGGATTGAACGATCGCTAAGCTTGAAGCAAGTTGTTCGTGAAAAGACAACTCAAAAGTCTGTCATTGATCTCATCTTCACAGATATTTCCGATTTCTATAGTGATCCAGTGACGTTGCCGAGTCTTGGTAAAAGTACACACTTCTGTGTGCACTGGTGTACCAGGGAAGAAAAGATAATATGAACCAAGCGAATTTTTTCAAGCCGGCCTCTGACTGAGTCTGGAAAAGAGCTATTCGCTAAATGGGCTATTTCGAAAAACTGAAAAAGTTTGTACGAAAACTGCAATGTCAACGACGTGTATAGAATATTTTCCACTGAAATACGGATAGCTTATGATGTGTATTTTCCAGAGAAGACAGTCACAGTAAACTCAGCTGGCAAGCCCTGGGTTAACTCGCGCCTGAAAAGGCTGATACGCAAACGCAATAGGCTCCATAAAAAGGGGAAGATAGGTGAAGCTTCCAAGCTGAGAAATCTGAGAAAGTGGTCTATGAATGTAGATCGGCTGAGAAGTCTTACGGTTCAAAAATGAACGAGGTGATGACCACAAATCCAGCCGGTTACTATAAAGGAATACGGCTTCTCACTGGCTCTGTAAGGCAAAGTATAAGCGTATACGACGAATCTGGGAATAAGCTCGACGCAAACGCTATTAATAAGTATTTTGCTAGTATTTGCAGAAGCAATCCACCAATTTCTAGCGTTCCCCCCTTGGCTGTTCCATCTGAAATACCTGTGATTTTCCCTCACAAAGTTGCAAAGGTTCTTGAGAGACTTAACCCCGATAAGGCAACTTACCCTGGAGACATTCGAGCAACCCTGTACAAAGAAAACGCAGCCTTTCTACCTGAACCTCTGACTGCCTTTTTAAACCAATGTATTTCGAGTGGTACCTTTCCGGATGATTTAAAAAAAAGCAGTTGTAACGCCAATACCTAAAGTTTCGAATCCAAAAGGGGTGAGTGACCTACGACCTATATCTTTGACCCCTGTTGTATCTAAAGTTTTCGAACATTTTCTAAAGAAATGGTAACTAGAAGATTTCTGTGATAAAATAGATCCCTGTCAGTATGGGTTTATCAAAGAATCTAGCCCAGTACATTATCTCATCAAAATTGTGGAAAAAGCCCTGGAGCATCCAGAAAATAAAGATGCATTTGTAGAAATATTGCAAGCAGACTTAGAAAAGGCTTTCGACAAATCAAGCCATCTGGATATTCTTGAGTCAATGACAGATTTTAGACCTTTTTTAATTCAGATAGTTTATAGTTTTTTACACGGACGGCAACAGTGTGTTAGTGCTCATGGGGTACAATCGGATTTTCTTGAGGTTTTCTGTGGAATACCCCAAGGTACCAAAACAGGACCTGTTTTATTTTTAATACTGTGCAACAAAATTGCGGCTTGGCATGAAAACAGAGCGAAGTTTGCAGATGATTAATCATTGCTGATACTTCATAAGCTAGGATCCATGATTAGTACAGATGGCATAATTCGTCGTTTGGAGGCTGACTGTGAAGAAAAACGGCTTTCAATTAATAGGAAAAAGTCAGCACTTATGAGAGTCTCGTTTAAAAAAAAAAGTTCCTAGTCAAAGTGATATAAATGTGCTAATTGTAAATAATATGACAATTTTAGGTTTGACTTTTAAAGCAAAAATGTCATGGATGGATAATGTAAATAATTGTACTAAGAAGGCGAATATAGCGTTGCGTAATCTAGTCACAATTCGGCGATTCGATTTTAGTCGTTTTTCACTGTTGATTTTTTATGAACTGTATATTCGGAGTATTTTAGAGTATGCTTATCCTGTGTGGCATCCGGTGCTAAGTAAAGAGGAAAGAAATGACCTTGAGAATGTGCAGGAACGAGCTACCCGTGTGATATTAGGTCCGGAATTCAAAATCCCAGCCTTAAAATATGATATTAGGTCCGGAATTCAAAATCCCAGCCTTATATTATAGCCTTAAAATCCCAGGCCTAGATAGACTTGAAGCCAGGTGACACCAGCTTACAATGTCCTTTGGACAGAAGCTTATGGAGTCAAACAGGCATCGAGATTTGCTCCCTGAACCGGCAAGAACAGGGTGTAAGACAAGGCACCAGAATAAACTCAACCCTTGTAAGCCCGTGGCTACCAACCGATACAGATTGTCTTTTCGACAGTATTTTGTGTCTCATTTTAATAAATAAGTGACAAGGAAGAGTGGTTATTTAAATTATATTGTGTCTCATTTAATTCTTGTTATTTGACATAATAAATTTGTATCGTATCGTAATAAATTAAACTGAATATTTGATATACAATGATATTAATTTTTAAAGCTCACCAGCTCAAAATTTGTTTCACCCAGGCCGGATTTAAAGCATTAACGCCTCTAGGCAGAAGCGTTTTGGCCGCTCTGTTTTGCAATATTTTCGGGGAAATCTCCCAAAACTTCGGGAATCGTGAAAGCCACAGGGCCTATTGGTAAATCCTTGTCTGGTTTCACTGCAATTTTTCATTTTATTTTCAATGTTATAGTAAGGACAACAGAATTATTTGTAATATTGTGCGACAAGCTTTTTGTATAGCTTACCGCTGTCGGTATTAATAAATAAATAAATAAATATGATCCTTTTTACTAAAGTGCCAAATACGCACTAGACCTTATGCTTTTACCATTAGAGAAACGAGCAGTAACCATACGCTTGTTTGTAGTGAAGACACCATTAAGTAGAAGTACATAACCCCCACTCCCTGAAAACGACCGTGGTCTAGCAGCCAATTCTTAATCCAATTAAATAAAAAAATATGTTTTTTTCGACTGAAGGTAAGGAGCAACAATAAAACTTAAAATAGCTAAAATTATTACGTATATGAGGGGGTTCACCCCCTAGTCAATACCTCGCTCCTTACGCTAAAGTTCCAAATTTGTTCGAATCACAAATCCCTCAATCGCAAAGGCCGTTTAATTAGAATAGATAGCTCTTTTGAATGTACTAAAAAAAAAAATTTAGCGTAAAGAGCGTGATTAGGGGGTGAACCCCCTCATAGACGTAATAATTTTTGTTCTTTTAAAGCTTTAATGTTGCTCTTTACTTTCAGTCGAAAAAACTTGTTTTTTTTTATTTAATTTCTGATCGTTTTTTAATGATGCTGGGAAATTCGGCGCTCCCTTCATAGAAATATCCCTTTCCCCAAGGAAACATCCTCCATGGAAAAGATCCTCCCACGTACCCCCTCCTCGGACACCCCCACCCACCCCCACACCAGAAAAACTCCCTCCTGAAAACGTCTGCATACTTGCCAATAACTAATACTATGTGTAAATAATGGGAAAAGTTCATAACTTGCAGCCCTTCCCCCGGGAACTGTGGGGGACTATATCATCCTCAAAGACATATTTATTAAATATTTTACTATGCTGAATAAAATGGCTATCTCCAAATTCTGATTGGATGACTTTGGGGAAAAAATGAGCGTGGGAGGGGGCCAAGTTGCCCTCCAATTTTTTTGGTCACTTAAAAAGGGCACTAGAAATTTTAATTTCCGTTCGAATGAGCCCTCTCACGATATTCTAGGATTACTGGATCGATACATTCACCCTTGGAAAAAAACAAACAAACAAATAAACACGCATCCGTAATCTTTCTTCTGGCAAAAAAAAAATTCCACATTTTTGCAGATAGGAGCTTGAAACATCTGCATTAGGGTTTTCTGGTATGCTGAACCTGATGGTTTGATTTTCATTCAGATTCTATCACTTTTAGGGGGTGTTTCCTCTTTTTTCGGAAACAAGGCAAATTTTTTCTTGTAACTTTTGATGGGTTAGACTAAATTTGAAACTTACATATTTGAAGTCAGCATAAAAATCCGATTCTTTTGATGTATCTATTGGTATCAAATTTCTATTTTTTAAAGTTTCGGTTACTTTTGAGCCGGGTTGCTCCTTACTCACAGTTCGTTACCACGAACTGTTTGATTCTCTCTTGTGTTTGAATTCTGTTCTCCCAATTATTATAATGAAAAAAAGGTAAACAAATTTTGCAGATTTTTTGTAGCCTTTTACGTAAGAGAATGATAATTCTAAGTAAGAGAATTGGTTATTTAAGTAAGAGAAAGATACTTTTACCGTTAGGGAAATGGGAAGTAGCCTACTCTTGTTTGTAGTGAAGACACCATTCATTAGAAGTACATAACCCCTACTCCCTGAACTACCATGAACTACCCCTACTACCATGGTCTAACACCCAATTCTTAATCCAATTCTCACTTGTCTTTGAATTCCGTTCTCCCAATTAAATAAAATATAATAAAATAAAAAGGTAATATATAATATAATAAAAAATATAATTAAAAAATATAATATAATAAAAATATAATAAATAATAAAATAAAAAAAAATAATAAAATAAAAAAAATTTTATTAATAAAAAAATATAATATAATATAAAAAATATAATATAAAATATAATAAAAAAAATATAATAAAAAAAAAGGTAAACTAATTTTGTATAACTTTGTAGCCACTTAAGTAAGAGAATGATAATTCTCTAAGAGAATTGGTTATTTAAGAAAGAGAATGATACGTTTACCGTTTGGAAAACGGACAGTAGCCATGCTCTTGTTTATAGTGAAGACACCACTCATTAGAAGTACACCCTGATTTTTTGGAAGTAATTGGGAAAAAACTTTCGGAAAGTTTTTTTTTTAATAATTTTTATTCTTTTTTTGATTGCAAAAAGTTTCAAGTTTTTAAAAAACTCCTTATTTGAAAATGAGATTTTTTTTCAACATCAAACTTTCAAAGTATCAAAACTAGTATCAAAGTAACTATCAAAGTACCAAAGTATCAAAGTAAAGAAAGGGTCTAAGTTAACAAGGTATCAAAGTGAACTAAGTGTCAAAGTAACAATAAGAAACTTGCAAAACTTATAGCCCTTGCACCGTAAATCGAAGTTACCACGTAAATCACTAAATCCAAGCATCAAAGTAAACAAAACGACAATAATTAAGTTCCGCAACTCAGAGCAATTTCCCTGGGGCGGGGGTGGTGAACCCCGGAAGCATAGTTATTTGGCCCTTGAACTATTTTGAACGAAATGTTTATCTCCAAATTTTGATTAGATGCATTTGGGGGAAAACGGCCTTTGGGGGGGCTAGTTGCCCTTCAATCACTTTTGACTCTTGAGAAGGGCATTAGAAATCCTGATTTACAACTGAATAAGCCCTGTCCGAAGTTTATACGACTATCCCTTCCATAAAAACATTATATGCCCCAGGGCATACTTTACAACACTTACTCCCGGATTCTGGGAGGGGGGGGGGACTGTTTTATCCTTGTTGTTTCCATTATATTTTCTTACGTAATTTTGAACAAAATGGCTATATGAAAAATTCGATCGGAACAATTTGGGGAAAAGAAGGTTGGGAGGCTGGGGGGCTAGTCGCCATCGAATCACTTTTGACTCTTAAAAGTTGAATTAGAACTTTCAATTTATATTCCCTTCCAAAGTTTATACAACCACCTCTTCCATAGAAAGCTCATATGCCCCTTGGCATAAGTTAAAACCCTTCCCGATGGGGGGGGGGGTGTGTTGATAACGAAGTTTTTGTAATCTTATTGATGGACTATTTCAAAAAAAGCTGACTATCTCAAATTTTTCATTTGATGCATTTGGGGAAAAGAGGGTGTTTGTGTCAGGGAGGAACACATGCCCTCCGTTAACTTTTGCTTCATAAAAAGGTAACTAAAACTTTCAGTGTCCAATCCAATGGGCCACCTTCGAAGTTTATAAGACAACCCCTTGCATAAAAGCTTATACGCCTCCGGGGCATAACTTAAAACACTTGCCTCCGGGCTCGGTGGAGGGGGGGGGGGGCTGTGTTGATCCCCAGAGTTTTTGTTATCTGATGTTTGAACTATGTAAAAAAATGGCTATCTCAAAATTTGTATCGGATGGGTTTGGGGAAAAAGGTCTAGGGGTGGGGCTAGTTGCCCACGGATCTCTTTCGACTCTTAGAAAGTGAACTAGAAATTTCAATTTCTAATCAAATGAGCCCTCTAAAAAGTTTATACGAGCATCCCTTTCATAAGAACCATATATGCCCCCAGCGCATAACTTACAACGCCTGCCCCCGGGCCCTGAGTGGTTGCTTCGACACCTGAATTTTTCTTATCTAACCTTTGAACTATTTTTAACAAAATGGTCGTCTTAAAATTGTTAAAAGATGGGTTTTGGGAGAAAGGGCGCGGAGGGGCTAGTCGCTCTCGGATCTCTTTTGACTCTCCAAAAATGAGCAAGAACTTGCAGTTTCCAATCAAATGAGCGCTCTCTGAAATTAATACGAGCACACATTTCATAAAAACCGTATATGCCCCATGTATATGACTTACAAAGCCTAGCCCCGGCTGCTGGGGGTTTGTGTCGAAAAGGAGTTTTATTATCTAGCCTTTGAACTATTTAAAAAAATGGTTATCTCATAATTTGTATTGGATTGGTTTGGGTAAAAAAGGCGTGGGGGGACTAGTTACCCTCCGATCTCTTTTGACTCTTAAAAATTGGGCTAGAACTTTCAATTTCCATTCAAATGAGCCCTCTCTGAAGCATATACGACCATCCCTTCTATAAGAGCCATATATGCCCCCAGAGCATAGCTTACAACACCTGCCTCCAGGCCTTGGGAGGTTGTATCGACACCGGAGTTTTTTCTTATCGGACCTGTGAACTATTTATACCAAAATGGCTATCTTAAATTTTTCCTGATGGGTTTTGGGGGGAAAGGTGTGGGGCTAGTTGCCCTGGGATCTCTTTTGACTCTTAAAGTGATCTCTTTCAATTTCCAATCAAATGAGCCCTCTCTGAAGTTTACACGAGTATCCCTCTCATAAGAACCATATATGCCCCAGGTCATAACTTACAACGCCTGCCCCCGGGACCAGGGGGGTTGTGCCGACACCTGAATTATCGTTATCTGACCTTTGAACTATTTTTAATAAAATGGCTATCTCAAAGTTCTTATAGGAAGGGTTTGAGGAAAACAAGGGCGTGGAGGTTCAATTTCCAATCAAATGAGCCCTTTCTGAAGTTTATACGAGTATCTTTTCCATAAGAACCATATGCCCCCAGGGCATAACTTACAACGCCTGCCTCTAGGCTCTGAGGGGGGGGAGGAGGGGGTGTCAACACCGGAATTTTTATTACATGATCTTTGAGCTATATCAGTGGCCATACGGCTCTAATGTTTTATTATTTATTTATTTATTATTATTTTTTTTCCCAGAGGCACTTCATATGGAAGGGGTCGTCATATAAACTTCAAAGAGGCCTCATTCGATTGAAAATCGAGAGTTCTAGTACCCTTTTTAAGGGTAAAAAGTGATTGGAAGGCAACTAACATCCCTTCCACGTCCACCATTTCCCGAAGCACATCCAGCCAAAATTTTAAGATAGCCATTTTGTTCTACGTAGTTGATTTTCAGATAGAAATTATGTTTTTGAGGAGGACACTCCCCCCCCCCCCATAGCCCTCAGAGCAAGGGTTGTAAGTTGTGCCCTGGGGGTATATAAGCTTTTTATAGAAAGCTTTGTCTTAGAAACTTCAAAAAAGGCTCATTAGATTGGAAATTCAAAGGGCTAGTGCTCTTTTGAATAGTCGAAAGTGATTGGAGGGCAACTAACCCCCCTCTCACGCCCACTTTTTCTCCAAACACATCCAATCAGAACCTTGTGATAGCCTTTTTGTTCAACGTAGCTGAAAGTTCTGGAAATTAGGTCTTTGAGAATAGCTACCCCCCCCACAACCCTGAAGGTTGTAAGTTATGCCCTGGGGGCATATAAAGTTTTTTTATTGAAGCATTGTCGTAGAAACTTCAAAAAGGGCTCATTCGATTGTAAATTTAAATTACTAGTGCCCTTTTTAATAATCAAAAGTGATTGGAAGGCCACTAAAACCCCTTCCACGCCCATTATTTCCCCAAAAACATCCAATCAAAATTTTGAGATAGCCATTTTGTTCAACGTAGTTGAGAGTTCTGGAAATTATATCTTTGAGCAGGACATTCCCCCCATAGTCATCAGGGTAAGGGTTATAATTTATACCCTGGAAGCATGTATAGTTCTTATCGAAGCAATGCTCTTATAAACTTCAGAGAGGGTTCATTTGATTGGAAATTGAAAGTTCTAGTTCACTTTGTAACGTCAAAAGATATTGGAGGGTAACCAGCCCCCACGCTCTTTTTTCCTAAATGCATGCGATAAAAATTATGAGATTTTGTTAAAAAAACAGTTCAAAGATCATATAACAAAAACTCCGGTGTCGACACAACCCCTTGGGCCCAGGGGCAGGCGTTGTAAGTTATGCCTTTTGGGCATATATGGTTCTTATGGAATGGATGTTCGTATAAACTTCAAAGAGGGCTCATTTGATTGGAAATTGAAAGTTCTAGTTCTCTTTTTAAGAGTCAAAAAAGATTGGAGGGCATCCAACCCCCTTCTCCCTCCACGTTCTTTTTTTCTGATACCAATCTGATAAGAACTTTGAGAGAGCCATTTTTTTTTAATAGTTCAAAAACCATATAACGAAAACTCTGGGGTTGAGACAGCCCACCCCCCAGGGGCCCGAGGGCAGGTGTTTTAAGTTATGCCCTGGGGAAATATATGGTTCTTATGGAAGGGATGCTCGTAAAAACTTCAGAGAGGACTCATATGATTGGAAATTGAAAGTTCTAGTTCAGTTTTTGAGAGTCAAAAGAGATTGGAGGGCAACTAGCCCCCTCCCCTCTACGCCCCTTTTTCCCGAATGTGTCCAGTAAAACTTTTGAGATAGCCATTAAGTTAAAATTGTTCAAAAGTCAGATAACAAAAACTCAGGTGTCAACACGATCCCCCAGGGCCCGGGGGCAGGCGTTTCAAGTTATGCACTGGGACATATATGGTTCTTATGAAAGGGATTCTCGTATAAACTTCAGAGAGGGCTTATTTTATTGGAAATTGAAAGTTCGAGTTCCCTTTTAATATTCAAAAGAGATCCGAGGGCAACTACCCCCCCCACGTCTTCTTTTTCCAAAGCCATCTGATTAAAATTTTGAGATAGACATTTTGTTACAGAAGAAAGCAGTTCAAAGGTCGGATAAGAAAAACTCCGGTGTCAATACAACCCACCAGGGCCCGGGGGAAGGCGTTCTAAGCTATACCCTAAAGGCATGTATGGTTCTTATGAAAGGGATGCTCGTATAAAATTTATTGAGGGCTCATTTGATTGGAAATTGAAAGTTCTAGTTCACTTCTTAAGAGTTAAGAGATTTAAGGGCAACCAGCCCCCCCATGCCCTTTTTTGCACAAACCCATCCGCTACAAATTTTGAGATAGCCAGTTTTTTTTAATTAATCAAAAATTAGATAACAAAAACTCCGGGGTCAACACAAACCCCCCGGGCCTGGGGGGTTGGCGTTGTAAGTGTTGTCCTGGGGGCGTGTATGGTTCTTATAAAAGGGATGCTCGTATAAACTTCAGAGAGGGCTTATTTTATTCTAAATTGAAAGTTTTAGTTCAGTTTTAAAGAGTTAAAAGATGTCAGAGGGCAACTATCCCCTCCCTACGCCACTTTCCCCCCAAATGCATCCGATAAAAATTTTTGAGATTGCGATATTATTAAAAATAGATCAAAGGTTAGAAAAAAGTCCGGTGTCGAAACAACCACCCAGGACCCGGGGGCAGGCGTTGCAAGTTATGCCCTGGGGGCATATATGGTTGTTATGGAGGGGATGCTCGTTTAAACTTCATAGAGGGCTGATTTGAATGGGAATTGAAAGTTCTAGTTCAATTTTCTAGAGCAAAAAGAAATCGGAGGGCCCCTAGCCCCCCCACACCCTTTTTTCCCAAACCCATCCGATACAAAATTTGAGAGAGCCATTTTTTTAAATAGTTCAAATGTTAGATAACAAAAACTTCGGTGTCGACACAACCCCCCAGGGGGCAGGCACTGTAAGCTATGTCCCGGGGCCGTATACGGTTCTTATGAAGGGGATGCTCGTATAAAATTAAGAGAGGGCTTATTTGAATGGAAATTAAAAGTTCTAGTTCAGTTTCTCATAGAAAAAAAGATCGGAGGGCAACTAGCCCTTCTCGCCCTCCCCGCCTTTGGGTTTTTCGGATGGATAAGCCCATCTAATAAAAGTTTGTGGTGACCTTTTTGTTAAAAATAGTTAAAACATCGGATATTAAAACTCCGGGGTTAAAATAATCCCCCAGGATCCTGGGACAGGCACTATAAGTTATACTCCGGGGATACATATGGTTCTTATAGAAGGGATGCTCGTATAAACTTCAGAGAGGGCTCATTTGATTGAAAATAGAAAGTTCTAGGTCACTTTTAAAGAGTCAAAAGAGACCTAAGGGCAGTTAGCCCCCCCCCCCCCCCGCGCTTTTTTCCATTAATTCATCCGACAAAATTTCGAGATGGCCATTTTATTAAAAATAGTTCAAACATCAGAAAATAAAAACTCCAAGGTTGACACAAACCCATTTTTTTCATTTTGATATTGTTACTTTGATACCAGTTTTAATACTTTGATGAAAATTTCATTTTTTTAAATTTTGATTTTGAAATGAGGAATTTTTAAAAACTTGAAACTTTTTGCAATCAAAGACGAACAAAAATTAATTTAAAAAAAAACTTTCCGAAAAACAAGTTTTTCAAAGGAAAGTAAAGGCCATTTTAAACTTAAGCTCAGCAGATACAAATACCTGTTAAAATTCAAACTCAAAACGACCAGAAATTACTATTAAAGAATATATGAAACCCAAAACGAACAGAAATTAAATAAACAATCAAAACAAAACACACAACAAGTAATAATATAAATGAATAAATAGATCTTACAGCGAGTAATGCTTATATTGAATATGAAAATCAAACTTAAAACGAAAAAAAAATATTTTGCTATTGAAGTATAAATGACACTTATAACGAACAAGAATTAAATAAACAATCAATGCAAACAAACATACAATAGATATTAATCTAAACGAATAAATAAATCTTAAAACAAATGAAACTTAGAAATTGAATATGCAAATCAAGCTTGAAACGAACAAAAATCACTACAGATAAGAGTTTGGGCATTGCCCCCTTCTCTCACTGCAAAAGTCTAAAACCTACTGCGTCATTGGCGCTTTACTGAAAACCAATTTTATGACAAGTAGTTTCTTTTGTACTTAATATTGAAAATGAACATTAAAATTATAGTAAAATTTTGAACTGATGAGCTTTCAGCAATAAATATCATTATACATCAAATATTCAGTTTAATTTATTAGCCCTTTCTAAAGTTGTTCAAGATGAATATAGTTTCACTACAAACAAGGGTTTGGATACTGCCCCCTTCCTTAACTGTAAATAAAAACCAAAAGCCTACTGCGTCATTGGCGCTTAACTGAAAACGAATTATATTACCAATATTTTCTTTTCCAGTTCTTACAGCATTAAAAATAAAAATAAAATTACAGCGAAATAAATTCTTGAACTGATGGATCTTTCAACAATTAATATCATTACATATCAAATATTCAATTTGATGTTGTTTATACTTTCCAAGACTGTTCAATACGCATAAAGTTTACAGTAAAGCGCCAATGACGCAGTAGGCTTTAGGCTTTTACAGTGAGAGGAGGCGATACCCAAACTCTTGTTTGTAGTGGGTTTTTTTCGTTTTAAGATTGATTTACATATTCAATTTAAGTTTCACTCGGTTTAAGATTTATTTGTTCATTTACATTAATATATATTGCATGTTTGTTTGCATTGATTGTTTATTAATTTCTGTTCGTTTTAAGTTTCATGTATACTTCAATAGCAAAATATTTTTTTTCGTTTTAAGCTTGATTTTTATGTTCAATCTAAGTATTACTCGCTTTAAGATCTATTTATTCATTTATATTATTACTTGTTGTATGTTTTTTGCTATGATTGTTTATTTAATTTCTGTACGTTTTGGGTTTCATTTATTCTTTAATAATATTTCTTTCTGTTTTGAGTTTGAGTTTTAACAGGTATTTGTATCTACTGAGCTTAAGTTTAAAATGGCCCTTAATTTTCTTTGAAAAATATATTTTTGGGAAAATTTTTTTTAATTAATTTAACAAAATGGCTATCTCAAAATTTTATTGGATGAATTTGGGAAAAAAGGGCGTGGGGGGCTAGTTGCCCTCCTATCTCTTTTGAATCTTAAAAAGTGAACTGGACCTTTCAATTTCCAATAAAATGAGTCCTCTCTGAAGTTTTTTTAAGCATTTGTTCCATAAGAACCATATATACCCCCAGGGCATAACTTACAATGCCTGCCCCCGGGCTCTGGGGGGGGAGTGTTGACACCGAAGTTTTTGTTATATGATCTTTGAACTATTTGTAACAAAATTGCTATCTGAAAATTTGTATTTGATGTATTTGGGAAAAAAAGGGCGTGGGGGGAGGGCTAGTTGCACTCCTATCAATTTTGAATCTTAAAAAGGACGCTAGAACTTCCAACTTCCAATTGAATGAGCCCCCTCCAAAGCTTATGCGACGACCCCTTCCATGTGAAGTGCCTCTGGGGAAAAAATAAATAAATAAATAATAATAAAATATTGGAGCCGTACGGCCTTTACTATAGGCAACGCTATAGCGTTGCCTCTGACAATGTAACAATACCGGAAAAATCAGATACATTGTAACCGTATGCATTTGAAATATCCCATGACAACTTTTAGGCATGGGCTGCAGGATTTTTATGCAGGATTTTATGCAGGAATGCAGGATTTTTAGGCATGGGCTGCAAAACTAGGTCACATTGAAGTCACATTATTACTTAAGATTGAAATCTAATGTTTTTGAAACAGTCTGAGCCGAAGGTTGTTTTTTGAGAACTGTTGTCTCAGACTTTTAATCCGAATTCTTTCTTTCAAAGTCTGCACTAAAAATAAAGTTGTTAACCCCTCAGATTCAAAGGCTGCCTAGTTAATATTTGCACCAGCAAGTTCTTGGCAATATTATCCTCCAGAAGCACAGAATAAACGAGTCACCGTTAGCTGGCGACATTCCAAAGCCATTTAGCTAATGTGATAATATACCCTAATTAAACATACATTTATGAACTATAAACAGCATCTACTCATCTTAACAGCATCACTAACAGCATCTACTCATCTACTCATCAACTTATCTTAAACAGCATGTTACTATAAACAGCATCTTTACGTTTTAAAAAATGTTATCACACTCAGTAATGTGTTTCCTACATACATCAATAGGGGCCATGGAACAGGGGCATAGAGGATCGGGGGGGGTATGAGGCAAGGGAGCCATGGGAGCCCGGGGAAACAGAGGGACAGCTCCTAAGTACATAAAATAAATTTTGTAATGGAGGAAAAAAGTGAGCCTCTATCATAGCTATATCTCTCCCTCTCAGTAGTCTATTAATTAAAAAAAAAGTTTACCTCAGCATTTAACAAACACCAAGATATATATCGGTTCAATTTAAAATAAAAAAAATAGCAATTATTTCACTCGTTGATTTTGTTGCTTATACCCGCCAGTCAGGGGACATGTTTTGTAGACAGGTTCAATATATTATGCAATAACTAATTAGTTCAATACCCTCAGCAGGGGCGGATTTAAACTTAGACACCTCTAGGTCCCAGCGTTTTTGCTGCTCCGTTTTTGCAAGATTTTCAGGGAAATCTCCGAAAATTTGGGGATAGTGGAAGCACTGAACAGAACGCAGCTGATGAACGAAAAGTAATGAAAGATAAGAGAGGTGTTACCGAACTCTCTGCTGCAATTCTTGGGAGACATCTTACAGTTTATAAGTGGCCACGGAATCCCGGTCTTTTTTAAAGTCACTGTTCTGTGAATAGGCAGGGTGACGGCAGAGTGCACCTGGCACTTTGACGATAAATCACATCAGTCCAGTTTTTGTTATGAAAAAAAAAAATCACTCAGTGATAATTTATTGCACCCCCCCCCCTCGGCATTGTGCGCCCTTAGGCCCAGGCTTAGTGGGTCTATTGGTAAATCCAGGCCTGGCCCTGGGGCGGGCGCAGCCCTTACACTTGTTAAAGGATTAATACTCATAACCCTGTTTACTTGTGCAGAACTTTTCTAGTCGATCAACAACAAAATATTGTATTCCTGGTGCTACGGATAAAACAAAAATAAAACAAAAATTTTCTAAATAAAACAAAATTTTTCTACGGATAAAAAATAAAACAAAAATTTTCTTCTAAAAATTCGTTGTCATCATTAAGGCCTTCTTGGTCCAGTCTACTTAATTTGGAAGTTTCATGCCGTTCGGGGAAAAATTACATCTGACCCATTTTTGGGTGTCATGAACCAATACCACCCGATTTTTTTCAAAATATTTACTTCTCTTCGGTAGGTTTTGCCTAGTAGATATGCCCAGCCAAGTGCAAGTCGATCGGAAGTAAAAAAAAAAAAAATGTCCCTATATTTTGAGCGTCGCGAATCAATACAACAAATTGATTCAAATAGTTTTTTGTTTATTGAGCCTTTGTCCCATTTTACAAGCCATTTTAGTGTAAGCGAGAAACCAAATAAACTAAGAAAGCAAAAAACAAGAAAACAAAAGAAGCAAATTACTGCAGGAAGAAAGCAAAATTTGTTGCCAAATATCAGGGATCTTCTGTCAATACACCCAAATTTCAAAACCGTTCGTCATAATTTAGGTATACCTAGCTTTGTCTACCTGCTTTCAGGGTTGCCATCGTCAGTAGAATTTTACTAGATCTAGTAAAAAAGATATTAAATATAGAGGATCTAGTAAATTTCCCGAAATCTAATAAAAAGTCATGATTTATAGTAGACAAAACTTTTGTTAGTTTCCATGAATTCAGGGAAAAAAATAAGGGTCCATTCATTACAAAATCTGATTTCGATTACGTTAGATATTATGGCTACTACTGCTCTCATTTTTGCAATTTCGCGTCAACCCTAGCGCTTAAAAATCTCTACTTTTCTCTCGGCTTCTTCTTGATACTCGCTTTGGAAGGCAAACTGTTTAAAATCAGGACTGGTATGCCGACTTAATTTGTTTTCAAAAAAATTTCCCACACTCTCAGACTTTTTCAATATATCTGAATTTTATGACCTGAAGACCACTGATAAATTTAAAGCCGGGCTTCACCAGCAGAATTTCCAGAATCCAAGATTCCAGACTATTGTATAACGTCTTGCATACACCGCATCTGAAATATGAAGCCTATCCAGTAGTATCTCTAAATAATAATAAAAAAAAAAGGATTTTTGGACTTATAGGTGTCCAGAATTTCTAATCATACTATGAAAACGAAAGAAAATAGGAAAAGACAAAGAAAAGAGGAAAAGAGAAAAAAAAAGAAAAAAAAGGAAAAAAGATTGTGAAAGTCCTATTGATTATCCTTCTATAGTAAAAATCGATGTTTGATGTTGCGTGTGCGGCGGTAGCCGCTCAGGCATAAAAAATTTTGAGCATTTAGTAAAAACAGATGCGATTTAGTAAATTTTTCCTCTCAGATTTAGTAAATTCTTCCAGGCCAGGGTGGCAACACTGCCTGCTTTGTAAGTTTAAAGCCTGTGAGAGAAGGAACAAATTTTAGGCCGATTTTCGGGTGTAGGAATTGATAATAATTGGATCCAATTTTTTGTGCTTATAAATTACGGTTGCTTTCTTTAGATACAATTCTGTCTCTAATGCTTATTGTATTGCTTTTTCTCTAGTAGTTGATACTTAGAACTAAGGCTCAGGAATAGGTTAAATATTACATCGTTAGAACATTCAAACTACCGCCACTTGAACTTGTGTTGTTATTGCAACGACGGAAAACCTTATAACTTTCATTAAAGCAAAGATAATCTAAAGCATATTTCAAAAGCATACGATATTTGACGTTACACCCGACGCACTATATCGAATGGTAGACTAGAGGAGGGACATAGAGAAATATTGTTCCACCTCCTCTGTTTCTGATGTCAGTAATCAATACAACCTAAGCCACACACGTTTTACGTTATGTTTGTCCAGGAACATGCGACCATAAGATTGAAGCTAATCAAAGAAAGAAATGTTTTGGCCTCGCAAAACAAGATTTTATAGTACTTGAGGGTTCGTTTTTTATATTAGGCTCCTCTTGGTCATGTGACTTACAGTTGCAAGTTCTAAACTGATCAGAGACAACGAAATTTTTGTCCCATTACTAGGCCTCTTAGCTCTCTCCCTTACAAAAAAAAAAAAATTATGGTCCCCTTAGACAAATAATTATCCTTGAAAGTTTCGAGTCAATCAGAAAAAAAATTTGCAGGCCCTTTTTAGGGCTGCGAGTTACCTTGGTCCAGAACTTTACGGCTGTAAGTATAAAGCTGATTGGAGAAAAAGCCATTCGACCCTTTCGAGTATGGGGGTGCCAGTTTTTTTTTTTATCCATTGTTGTCTTATTTTGAGCTGTCTTGTTTGAGGATTTTGGGGAAACTTAGTTTTCTTTTCAATTTTGTTTTTATTGCATTGGGTTGGCTGAAAATTCCGTACTTTTTGGCTGCATTTTTGGGGATCCATGCCCCAAAATTAGATTTTGTTTCATGCACTAGGGTCGCCTTGGCCCATATTATATTTTTAAGTTTCAGCCTATTCAAAAAGATAATATAGTCGACTCTAGATAACTCAAACTTCGATAGCCCGAAATCCTCAAAATCTCGAATTATTTTCAAGCCCCTTGGAAGAACATGTCTAAGTCAAAGAGAAAACCAAGCATAACTCAACACATAACTCATAACTCCCACAATTCAAAGTTTACCTCTATATCTCGAAGTTTTCCAACGGAGCTCTGTTAGTCGAATCCCCAGTGTGCAGGTTGCAACATGTAAACTTTGATATGTATTAAATTTGTTTAAAATATTTTTGTTTCAGTTTCTGTTAATATTCAGGTGTCTATTTCCTAACAAACTGAAATTGTTATTGAAAATTGAAAGTAAAGTCTTGATATGTCTATAATACACTAATAAAGTTATTGTTAACTTTTTACTGGCTGTAGGGAATAGATTGTTCCTCTACAACTCGAATTATCATTTAGCTTACCTCTATGACTCCTTACCTTTTAAGTCAAATTTTATGTAGAATGACCTCCATAGCTCGAACTATGCACAAGTTGAACTACAGATAATTCGAAAAAAATCGTGGTCCCGTGAATTTCGAGTTAGCGACAGTCGACTGTACTTTATTGACATTTCGTTGGGCTTTGTTTTCTAGGGAACTAATATTTAATGTCACTTTACCCAATTTCATTGACAACATAATTTTATGTGTTACAAATGACTAAAAATACTAATCAAGCTCACGGGAAAAAACTTACAACCTCTTAGTAAACACATCTGTGACTTTCGATTTCTTTTTTTAAAAAGGTACTTAATCCTTCACTATCCGTCCTTTATAATTTTATTTCCTTAAAGAGTGTAAAAATGATACATATAACTTACGAATTTCGAACAGTGTGTTTTTCATTTGTCGTAATATCAACTAAACTAACAGAAAACTAACCCATAAGAATGCTAATCAAACTTACTAGGAAGAAATCAAGAATTTTTTGAAAAAAATGCATTTATTACTTTCAGTTTAGATTGCTTTTTCACTGAGCACTGGTTTTGTCACTGTTTTCTCTTGGTTCCATTTCAGAAACTAATAATAAAAAGACATTTCAAAAATAAAACTTTCAATTCTTATTCCTGCTTATTTCTGTTCATTTTAGGCTTCAAATGTTCCTTTACAGTAATATTTTTTTTTGTTTTTAAAGTTAGAATTGACTATTCATATTACTCTCTGGTACTTTTAGGTTTCATTTATTGATTCATAATAATTTCTTTTGCTATATGATTGACTGACTTACCAAAACCTGCTTGCTGTTGCTGCAGCATTCCTGAATTTCCAAGTCTAGGACGTGGACTTAATTGTCGGATTTGGTGTGGCCCTCTTGGGGGAAAGTTTCCAGCCTGACTCGGAAATCGTGCCCCAGGACCTCTAGGTCCAAAACCATGTCTTGGATTCATGCCTGGTCTCATTTCTGGAGGCATCCTAACCCCAGGTGCAGCCCAGGGGCCAGAGCCTCTTGGACGAGGAAAGCGACCATGTTGACTACCTTGAAAGTTCGTTGGTGATCCTGATATCCTTATTTGTTGCCCCCTTGGTCCAGTATGACTAAATCTAGGGTCAGCAGATGATCCTATAGGTCTCTGAGATTGACCAGGTGAGGCCGCTAAGGGTGACTGAGATTGTGGACCCATAGTTCTTGCAAACCTAGGTGGCCCATGTGGCCTAGTATTGCCCAAAGGAGCTGGACCTCCTGGTGGTACAGATTGTCCAGTTTGTACACCCTCTTCAGTTCCTATTAGGGTATTCATAATTTTACTGGCAAAATTAAACATGGCTCACTACACTATTATTCCGTACACTACTCCACTATGAACATCCATCACTTTTTGTACCCATTTTTAGAAACTTTGTTACAAGATATAGAACTTATATTCTTGGATTGTGAACTGAGGATAGACATGATAGCGCAAGGGCACCAGAATTCCCTGCGCGTTACTTTTCCGTCGCAACGGCAAACACTTGAGCTAGAATGGCGATCAATAAAATCATTACCCATGAAGAGAGAAAGTCCCAAACTAGGAATGAAAGAGACATCTGAGAAAATTTAAAGACGTGTGCACTTTATGTCTGAAATAGAGAGTAAAAAGTTGGGTTGATATTTTTCAATCTGTATTTACTCGATAGGATTGGGTTTTTCTCTCTTCTTCTCAGCAAAATGTAGCTAATAGAGAGACGAAGTGTTAAATTTCAAGTTTTTGCACGAAGAGATGTGAAAATTTAACCTTGAATCGAATATTGGCAGCCTCCTTACTGGTTGAAATTCGAGCTGTCTCAATGGTTTTACCTTTCAATGTGAAGTTTATTAATCATTAATAAATGATAACTTTTTTAAAAGAGTAATGGGCGACGAAAAAGTTTGAAATAAACCGAAATTATCCTGCATATCAAGGAATTTGATCCTTCAAGCCCTTGAGAAAAAGCCGAATCCTTTATTCGCACAACAATCCGACACACCAGGAAAATTTTTCATAGCCATTTATAGCAGACTTTGCCGTAAAAAGAACTAATAAATATACAGAAAACAATACAGAAGCAGGCCAGGACTTACACATAGGTCCCCTAAGCCCGGGCCTAGGGGCACACAATCCCGAGGGGCGCAAAAAGACACTGAGTGATTTTTTTTCTCAACAAAAACTGGACTCTTGCGATTTATCTTCAAAGTGCCAGGTGCACTTGGCTGCTGCGCTGCTTGTTCACAGAAAAGTGATTTTAAACCAACACAGGAATTCCGCATCCGCTTATAAACTGTCAGATGTCTCCCAAAAATGAGAGCTGATAGCTCGGTATCACCCATCTCTTGCGTTTCTTTTAGCTCATCACTCATCAGTTGCCTTCTGTTCAGGACTTCCACTACCCCCGAATTTTTGGGGATTTCCCCGTAAATCTCTGCACTTCCCCAAAACAAAATTACTTGGGCTTAGGGGCGCCTAAACGCTTGGGCTTAGGGGTTACAAAGATTTAAATCCTCCCTGTACACAAGAATTTAAAAGTAAAGTGATATGTATAGAAATTTACCCCCAGGATACGGCGCTGCATATTTGGCAGTCCAAACTCCTGTGCCCACTGGACACAAAACTGCAAACAATCCAAATAAAAGAAAAGAGAAAGAATGAAGTGCTGTAATATGATAAACACTAAGTTCAAAAGTCACATTCAAGTAGTGTTTTCTGTTCTTTTGAATAAAACGGAATTGAAATAAAAATGGTGACGAAAAGAAATGCCACTTTATACACTAAAGATGAGCAGAAAGTCACAAATTTTTATATTCTAAAAAATTGCATTTCCCCCCTCCCCCTGTGAACTGCAAGTAAGGGGCGACACGGCTCAATAGTAACCGGAACTGCGAAAAAAAAGGAAGAAAAACCCCCTAAAGCATCAAGTGATCTTAATGAAATTCCAACTATCAGATTCAGCATATCAGAGGACCCTACTGTAGAGGTTTCAAGCTCATATATACAAAAATCTGGAATTTTGCATGTTTTGCCAGAAGAAAGATCACATAGTCGTGTTTACTTGTTGTTTTTTTCCCCAGTAGTAATCGTATTGAACCAGCTGTCCTAGAAGATCGGAAGAGGGCTTATTTCATTAGAAATCAAAATTTCTAGTGACCATAAATATTGTTGGTCAGCTAGCCCTGTCTCATGCCTCTTTTTTTTTCCCCAAAATTGCACAATCAAACTTTTGAGATAGTTAGTGTGTTCAACAAAGTCGATAGATCTAATAACTATATTTTTGAGGATGACTTGACCCTCCACATTCCCTAGGAGGAGGATTGCAAGCTATGATCTTCGCCCATTGTTTTACATATAGTATTGGTTATTGGGAAGTATACATACACCTTTCAGGGGGAGGGGGATGCACTGGAAGATCTTTACATGGAGGAATTTTTCGTTGGGGAAGGGGATTTTCCAGGGGATAAAAGCCGGATTTCCCCGTATTGTTAAAACCGACCAGAAATTAAATAAAAAACAAGTTTTTCAACTGAAAGTAAGGAGCAACATTAAAACTTGAAACGAATAGAAATTGTCATGTATTTAAGGGGTGTTGCCCCCTCTTCAATACCTGACTCTTTACGCAAATTTTTTATTTAGAACTTTAAAAAAAGCTTGTTATTCTAATTAAACGGCTCTTGTGTTTCAGGAGTCATTCTTAAATAATTGGATCAAAAAGTCAAACTTTAGCGTACAGAGCGAGGAATCGAGGGTTCATTTAAACTTTGACCTCTGCTCATTCTATAACAGTTTATTAAACAAATATAAACAAGTCTTTCAAATGAAAGTAAAGTGCAGGATTAAAACTTACCGCAAACAGAAATTATACCGAATATGAGAATAGCTTCCGCCGTCCTCATATACGGTATATGAGCTCAAACATGAGGCCATTGAACTGAGATTAATTAAAAAAAAAACTTTTTCCACAAAATCAGTTTTTCAAAGAAAAGTAAAGAACTCCATTTAACCAAAAATGAGCAAAAATAAAATCAGATAATCTACCAACCGTGAAACTACCACAAATCAGCATCGATAAATAAATGAAACCTAAAACGAACAGAAATTACAATAAATAACCGAGTAAAACTCAAAACGAGCAGAAATTAACATGAGTTGGTCTCAAAACCCCTATGCTTCCCAAGGCCAGAACATAATTTGCACTTTACTGAAAAAAATATAAATTTTTTTACTTTTATAACTTTAATAAATCAAGTAATATTAATATTTTGATTAATAAATATCAGTATATGTATATTAAACTGGCAATGCACGTTCATTTGTATTTTTTTCAGGAAAGTGCAAATTATCTTCTGGCCTTGGGAGGGTATAGGGTTTTGAGCCCTATTCATGTTAATTTCGGCCCGTTTTGGTTTTCAAAGTTTCTACGACGCTTTCTTTCAAAGTTTCTTCGATACGAAGTGCCCTGGTATGAAAAAAAATACTTTGTGCCAACATCGTTCTTTACTTAGGCAGCGTGATTGTGCTGCCTAAGATAAGAAATATTTGAATTGAAATAAGAAATATTGAATTGAGAAAAGAAATATTTTTAATGAAGTAGAATACTCTAGCGCAAAGAGCAGAGTTTGAGAAAGGGACAGCAATTCTGTAAGGAATAATTTCTATTAGTTTTAAGTTTTTATTGCACTCTTTAGTTTCACTCTATTTTTTTTTAGAAAAATAGATTTTTTACTTGAGTCCAATATTCCGTGGCCCCCTAAGAAGCTTACTTTCAGGGATTTGACAAATTTGCTTTGCTTTTTCTTTTTTAATTATGGAGAATTACTCAGAAGTACGCAAACTTCAGGAGATTTTTTTTTCTTTTCTATGAAAAATTTCCCCGTGTTACCATTACAGAGCTACAGACCGCTGACCAAGATAAAAAAAAAAAAAAGAGAGAACAGCAGTGTTGGCTAGAAACGTGATTTAAATTTACATTCTTGAAGAAACTTTGACGGACAAAAAACAACTTAACTTGTAAATTAGGATGTAAATTGTGATTTTTGTGCAGGCACAAGCAAGAAATACTTTCACGAACAAGGGATACTTTCGGCATAACTAAACACATTCTTCTAAGGAGGATGCTGTAAATTCGTAGCTTTTTACAAAAGTCACGTGCTTTGTAGGCAAAACTATTTTAAATGTTTACATTTTGCATGATGGTTTTTAACAAAATGTTTTCTGGCGAATATCAGTTCTTTTTCCCCCGATTTAATTTTTCTATCTTTTTTCTGTTTTATTTATATTATAAATAGGGGCTACTCATATTTTTACCAGAAAAGCTTATTCAATTAATCTTTACAATTTATTGTGATATTGAAAATCGGTTGAAACCCGGACTTTGGAATTCTAAAAGAAGCACAAATTTTTAATGTATCAGATACATTTTTAAAAAATAGTCCAAATGGAATTAAATGCTCTATCTTGGATAAAAAAAACGGCAAGTAGGGAGTGGACGTTGTCAATAGAAAGCGAAAGACTAAAGAACTGATGACACAACAAATCAAACAGTTCGTGGTAACGAACTATAAGTAAGGAGCAGCCCGGCTCAATAGTAACCTAAAGTCTGAAAACGGAATGTCGATACCAATAGATATATCAAATAAGATTTATCATCAATATATCTACCATTAGATATATCATTTTTTATTGATATATCAAATATATCAATTTTTATTGATACCATCAGATATATAAATTTTTGAAAGATATATCAAAAGAATTAGCTTATTATGCTGATTTCAAATATACAAGTTTCATTAAGCTTAGTCTTACCTATTAAAGGCTACGAGCCTGAGGAAATTGCCTGATTTTCAAAAAGAAAAGACGAAACGCCCCCTAAAAGTCATAGAATCTTAATTAAAATCACACCATCAGATTCAGCACATCAGACAACCCTAATTTGGAGCTTTTAAGACACTATCTGCAAAAATTTGGAATTTTGTATTTTTGGCCAGAAGAAAGATCACGGATGCGTGTTTTTCTGTTGGTTTTTGTTTTTCTCAGGGGTTATCGTATCGGCCGTGGTCCTAGAACATCGAGAGAGGGCTCATTCAAACGGAAATTAAAAGCTCTAGTGCCCTATTTAAGTAAACAAAAATATCGGAGGGCAACTAGGCTCCCTCCCACGCCCCTTTTTTTCAAAATCATCCGATCAAAATTTTGAGAGAGCCATTTTGTTCTGCATAGTTGAAAAACCGAATAACTATGTCTTTGGAAATACCATGACCCCCACAGCCCCCGAGGAAAGGTCTTTAAGTTATAAAAATTTTCCCACTGTTTGCGTATAGTATTGGTTATTGGGAAGTATGCATACATTTTTCGGTGCGGGGGGGGGGTGTACGAATTTATTTCTGGGGGATTTTCCACTGTGAGAGTTTTTCCGTGGGGAGGGAAGCTTCCAGGGGATGGATTTTTTAGGTGAAACTTTACACTGGAGCAATTTGCCAAAATTCCTATACGAAATTCTTTTTACGTCTTGCTTTCTTTTTGCTGACTCAATTTTACGCGTGGAGATAATAAGGGTAATTGTCCGGGGTAAATTTTCACCAGGATTGAATTGTCTAGAGAATATATTCATGGAAGGAGGGATTTTTTGTGAAGGTGGATCCAGATTTCCTGGTATCAAACAATTCGTGATAACGAACTGTAAGTAAGGAGCGACCCGGCACAATAGTAACCGAAACTCTAAAAAACGGAATTTTGTTACCAATAGATATATCAAAAGAATCAGATTTTACTGCTGATTCCAAATATATAAGTTTCATCATGTAAGTTACCCATCAAAAGTTACACGCCTGAGAAAATTTGCCTATTTTCGAAAAAAGGGGGAAACAACCCCTAAAAGTCATAGAACTCTAATGAAGATCACAAAATCAGATGCAGCGTATCAGAGAACCCTACTGTAGAAGTTACAAGCCTCCTATCTGCAAAAATGTGGAATTTTGTATTTTTTGCCAGAAGAAAGATCACGGATGCGTGTTTATTTGTTTTTTTTTTCTCAGGGGTGATCGTATCGATCCAGTAGTCCTAGAATATCATGAGAGAGCTCATTCTAGTGGAAATTAAAAGTTCTAGTGCCCTTTTCAAGTGACCAAAAAATTTGAGGGCAACTTGACCCCCTCCCACGCTCATTTTTTTCCGAAGTCACATAATAAAAATTTTGAGATAGCCATTTTGTTCAGCATAGTCAAAATCTAATAAATATGTCTTTGAGGATGACTTAATCCCCCACAGTTCCCGGGGGAAGGGCTGCAAGTTATAAACTTTGCCCAATGTTTACATACAGTATTGGTTATTGGGAAGTATACAGGTATTTCAGGAGGAATTTTTTTCTAGTGGAGGGTCGGGGTCAAAGTAGGGGTTTCTTGGGGGAAGGAACATTTCCACGAAGGGGGCGCCAGATTTCCCAGCATTATTTAAAAAACGATCAGAAATTAAATAAAAACAATTTTTTTTAACTGAATATAAGGAGCAACATTAAAACTTAAAACGAACAGAAATTATTAAGTATATGAGAGGGTTCGCCCCCTAGTCAATACCTCGCTCTTTACGCTAAAGGTTTTTTAGTACTTTCAAAAGAGCTATCTATTCTAATTAACCCGCCTTTGTGATTCAGGGGTTTGTAATTCGAACAAAATTCGAACTTTAGCGTAAAGAGCGAGGTATCGACGAGGGAGTGAACTCCCTAATATACGTAATTAAAACATACTAATATAGAAATTCGTTACGTAATTTAATCCGTAAGTTACGTCAGAACAAAATTTCGAGAAAGCCAATTAGCCAAAAAAAGGAAAATTAATATGCGAATTTCGTTTTAATTGTTCATGTACGGTGAGCCAAAATCAAAGCTGCATTAATTCAAAAACGTTCAGAAATTAACGAAAGAAAAACAAGTTTTTTTAACTGAAAGTAAGGAGCGACATTAAAACTCAAAACGAACAGAAATTATTCCGTACATGAAAGGAGCTGTCCCCTCCTCAACGTCTCGCTCTTTACGCTAAAGTTTAACTCTGTCTCACAACTTTATTTTTTAAAACAATTAAAAACATTAGCGTAAAGAGCGAGGCGTTGAGGAGGGGAAAGCCCCTTTCATATACGGAATAAGTTCTGTTCGTTTTAAGTTGTAATGTCGCTCCTTACTTCCAGTTAAAAAAAACTTGCTTTTTTAGTTAATTATTTAAAAAGCGATCAGAAATTAAATAAAAAAACAAGTTTTATCAACTGAAAGCAAGGAGCAACACTAAAACTTAAAACAAACAGAAATTATTACATATATGAGGGGGGTTGCTCCTTCTCAACACCTCGCTCTTTACGCTAAAGCTTGAAATTCTTTAAGGACGACTCGTGAAACACAAGGTTCGTTTCTAAAACGAAAAAAAATAGTTAAGAAGAGAAAAACGAGGATTATACAAGCCAGTGAAAAATGTGGACTAAAATACAAATATTTCGGTCAAGACTTTCGCTTTACCGTCCTCAGTGCACGATAATAAAATAAAAAATACTAATAAAAATCTAAGGATACTAAAAAAAATTACAAACCTTAAAACAAAGCACAGCTAAAATTTGACGACCCTTTCCATGTAACAAATATTTGCATTTTAGTCCACATTTTTCACTGGCTTGTATAATCCTGGTTTTTCTCTTACTATTTTATTTTTTTTTAAAACTATTTTTTTTCGTTATATCATGATTAGCCATTGTGGTCTCAGAAATTATTTAAGGTTCGTTTAATTAAAACACTGAGAAGCTTTTATCTGAAAGTACTAAAAAACTTTAGCGTATAGATCAAAATGTTGAGGAGGAGCAACCCCCCTCATATACGCAATAATGTCTGTTTGTTTTAAGTTTTAATGTTGCTCCTTACTTTCAGTTGAAAAAACTTTTGTTTTATTTAATACACGGACAGAATCCAATTTTATTGATGTTTTCAAATATTTAAAATTCATTGATTTTAAATTCACCCGTCAGAGCCTATTATCTTAAGACAAGTTGCATAAGTTTAAACAAAGATGAAAAAACACCACATAAAGCGTTAAAACCCTGATGAAAATTACTTCGCCCAATTCAATATATATGAAAGATCTAAAGTGGATATTTCAAGTTTTTTTTAATGCAAAATTTTCCATTTTTACGAAGAAGGATGGCAGCGGATGTGTGTTTATTTATTGTTGTTTTTGCTTCTTTTGGGAGGGGGGGAGGGTTGTATCGATCCACTGTTTGCGAAGTTTTGAAAGAGACTTCATTCTAACGAAAATTCTTAGCTCTAGTCCCCTAAAGTAGTAGAGAACAGCAGAAAACAAGTATGACCTCTTAGCTCCACAGCTCATACCACCCCCTCTCAATAGGTGATGTATTTGTCCCTTAACATGCATGCAGTTCACATGAAATGAACGCTTAATATAAACAGTTCATGTAATAATATTACACATTAAAAAGTATTGCCTAGTTGCTCACCGACCATTAGGGGGAAAGGACGATCAAATTTTTATGGGAGAGGGCAGGCCTGAAGCCCACAAAGTACATTTTTGGTCAGAATTCTCATAAGGAGTCCTTCATATCTATTTAAAGGACAGGGGAGGCTTATCTCTTAACCCTTTTAATTTGACCGAGTGGATGGCGTGCTAGACGTGAAATCCGTTGTCCTTGAGGACGGGGATTTGCGTCCTAGTGTCGCTGGCTATTTGGTTTGCAAGGGGGGTTAGTGGCATGATTCTATAAGCTTAGCCAGAGTCAACCCAGCTCTAAATCGGTACCTGGAGAAATTTGGGGAAGGTAAATAGGAAGAGTGTGCGAAAGGACAGGATTACTGACCCCAGACCCCCATTGCACTTGCTGGCTGAAGGGCCATTAGACGGAGATCAGTACCACCGGTAGGGACTGGGAAGTCTAATGCCGTGTTCTTTAAGTTTTTTACCTTACCTTCATTTGACGGAATATAAGTCGATTAGGCATACATTAAGGCATGCAGTCGATTAGGCATGCAGTCTCCTCTAGAGTTTACTGCCCAACTAGAAGGGAAAATACCTTTTTAGGTGTTTTCAGTGAGAGATCTAAAGAACTAAAAACGCCCATCCTAGATTTAAAAAATACCTTTTATGTATCTTCATTAAAAATAGAATAAAAACGGGCTTGTCCCCCCCCCAGTATTTTCGTGAATTAGCACCCCCCTCGAGAGAGTGATAGCTTCCTTCTGCTGAAGTGGTAGCTTTGAACTGCAAATGATGGTTTTAAATGTATCGATTGTATTTAAAAGCTAAACTTTAGGGTAGGGAGTGTTTGATGCTCACGTCAGGATTTCATTTGGGAAAATCCAATTTTACTGCGTAAAGTTAACATACCTAAACGAGATGTATTTTTGAAGCACTGTTTAAAAAAACAAAATTTAGCCAACGCAAAGAGCAGGGTTTACATGTATTGGATGCTTTCAAATTTCACATATTGGGAATACTGGATAATTTTTCCCTTACTTATTGGATAATTTCTGTCTATTTCAAATTTAACGTCACCTCTTTACTTTCTATTGGAAATAATTCCTATTTATAAATTTAAATGCTTATAAGAGCAGTGAAAAAAAGATTCGGGAAAGAAACTCTGTTGCTACGTTAATCAAATTGTAGCGTAAAGAGCGAGGGTAAAGGAAGGAGCAGCTCCCCTCATATATGGAACAATTTCTGTTCATTTGAAATTTTAAGGTTGCTCTTTACTTTCATTTAAAAAAAACTTTTTTTTAATTTGATTTCTAACCGTTTTTCAAATTATGCTAGGAAATACCCCTCCGTGTAAAATGTCCCTGGAAAATTCTCTCCGCGTAAAATAACCCCGTCCCATAGAAAATTCGCTCTCTTGGAAAAATATCCAAATATTTCCCAATAACAAATAGTATTAGTAGACATTGAGCAAATTGTATGGCTTACAGCCCTTTCCCTAGGGAGTATGGGAGGGGTCATATCATCCCAAGAGACCAAATTACTGGACCTTTCAACAATACTGTACAAATTGGATATCTCCAAGTTCTTATTGGATGCCTTTGGGGAAAAGGGGGCATGGGAGGGGAACTAGTCACTCTCCAATCTTTTTGGTCACTTAAAAAGGGCACAAGAACTTTTAATTTCAGTTTGAAGGAGCCCTCTCCCGATCTTTTAGAACTATTAGTTTAATACAATCGTCCCTGAAGAAAAGTAAAACAAACAAAGAATAAATCAACAAGCATCCGTGACCTTTCTTCTGCGAAAAATACCAAATTTCACAGTTTCAAACAGTTCGTGGTAAGTAAGAAGCGACCCGGCTCAATGGTAACCGAAACTCTAGAAAACGGATTTTGGATACCAATAGATTCATCAAAAGAATCAGATTTTAATGCTGATTTCAAATATATAAGCTTCATCAAGTTTATTAATACCCAGAAAATTTGACTGATTTTTGAGAAAAGGGGGAAAGACCCCCTAAAAGCTATAGAAACTTAATGAAAATCACATCATCACATTCAGCGTATCAGAGAACCCTACTGTAGAGGTTTCAAGCTCCTATATAAAAAAATGTGGAATTTTGCATTTTTTTGCCAGAAGAAAGATCACGGATGCGTGTTCATTTGTTTTTTTTTTGTTATTTTTTCCCAGGGGTGATCGTATCTACCAAGTGATCCTAAAATATCGTGGGAGGGTTCATTGGAACGGAAATTAAAAGCTCTAATGCCCTTTTTAAGTGACCAGAAAAACAGAGGGCAACTAGGCCCCCTCCCACGCTCTTTTTTCCCAAAGTCACCCGATCAAAATTTTGAGATAGCCATTTTGTTCAGCATGGTCGAAAATAAGATAACTATGTCCTTTAGGATGACTTAATCGCCGAAGTCCCTGGGGGGAGGACTGAAAGTTATGAACTTTACCCAATGTTAACATATAGTATTGGTTAATTGGTTATTGGGAAGTATACAGAGTTTTCAAGGGGGATTTTTTCTGGTAGTGGGGGGGGGGTCGAGGGTTATATGGGAGGATCTTTCCATGAAGTAAGTTTTCATGGTGGAAGGGACATTGCTATGAAGGGGGCGTCGGATTTCCCAGCATTATTTAAAAAAAGATCAGAAATTAAATATAAAAAAAAAGTTTTTCACCTGAAATTAAGGAGCAACATCAAAACTTAAAACGAACAGAAAATATTACGTATATGATTGGGTTCACCCCCTAGTCAAAACCTCGCTCTTTAAGCCAAACATTTTTTAGTACTTTCATAAGAGCTATTTATTCTAAATAACGGCCTTTGTGATTAAGGGGTCATTTTTAAAGAATTGGAACAAAATTCGAACTTTAGCTTAAAGAGCGAGGTATTGACTAGGGGGCAAACCCCCTAATATACGTATTAAAAATATATGAATATAGAAGTTCGTTAGGCTACGTAAGTAAATTCGTAAGTTACTTATATTTATTACTAATAAAAACGTTCGTAAATAAAATTAAACAAGTTTCGAGAAAGCCATTTAACCAAATAAAAGTAAAATTAATATGCAATTCTTTTTTTAATTATTCATGTACGGTGAGCCAAAATCAAACCCTGCATTAATTCAAAGACGTTCAACAATTAAATAAAAAAAACAAGTTTTTTTAACTGAAAGTATGAAACGACTTTAAAACTTAAAACGAAAAGAAATTATTCCATATATGAAAGGGGTTGTCCCCTCCTCAACGCCTCGCTCTTTACGCTAAAGTTTGACTCTTTCTCACAGCTCTATTTTTTTGAAACAACAAAAAACTTCAGCGTAATGGGCGAGGCGTTGAGGAGGGGACAGCCCCTTTCATATACGGAATAATTTCTTTTCGTTTTAAGTTTTAACGTTGTTTCTTACTTTCAGTTAAAAAAACTTATTTTTTTTTAGTTAATCATAGATAGGAGCTTCAGACCTCTACAGTAGGATTAACTGAATGAACTGATGAACTGATGAACTGAATCTGATGTTGTGATGTTCATTATAATCACTTGACATTTTTGGGGTGTTTCATTCCTTTTTCAAATATCTGGTGAATTCTGTCAGCTCATAGCTTTTGATGGGCAAAATTAAGTTCAATGATTTTATTAAGCAGTTCGTGGTAACGAACTGTAGTAAGGAGCGACTTGGCTCAATAGTAACCGAAACTCTAAAAATGGTAATCTTGACATCAATAGATACATCGAAAGAATCATCTTATTATACTGATTCTAAATATATAAGATTCATCAAGTTTAGTGCTATCCATCAAAAGTTAGAAGCCTGAGAAAATTTGCTTGATTTTTGAAATAGGGGAGAAATACCCTTTAAAATTTGAAGAATCTAAATGAAAATCACGCCTTCAGATTCAGCGTACCAAACAACACTATTTTAGAAGCTTCAAGCTTCCATGTACAAAAATGTGGAATTTTGGTATTTTTGCCAGAAGACAGATGCGTGTTTATTTGTTTTTTGTTTTCCCAGGGGTGACTGTAATAACGGTCCTAGATATACGGAAGAGGGTGCATTCGAAAAGAAATTGAAACTTCTAGTGCCCTTTTTTAATAACCAAAAAGATTGGAGGGCTACTGCCCCCCCCCCTCCAACGTCCATTCTTTTCCCAAAGTTATCTGATCAAAATTTTGAGATAGCCATTTTGTTCAGTATAGTTGAAAAATCAAATAACTATGTCTTTAGGGGTAAAATGACCCCCCCCCCACATTCCGTGGGGAGAGGACTGTAAGTTATGAAACATGCCCATTGTTTACGTATAATATGTGTTATTGGAAAGTATAGAGATGTTTTTTGGGAAGGAGGGGGATAGTTTTCTTCTTGTGGTGGATTTCCATGGGGAGAATCTTCCTTGAGGAGAGAAATTTCCCGGGGTGAATTTTCCAGGGGGAAATTTTACACTGGGGGGATTTTACAGAACTCATTTGCGAAATTATTTTTAATTACCTTTGCCAACTTGGCCAACTCAGTTTTGCATGTGGAGATTTTCCGGGGGGAGGGTTTCAGCGAGGATGGACGGATTTCAGCGAGGGTTTCAGCGAGCATGACGGAGGGGGGAGGCACTTGACGTTGGCTGAAATTTCCATGGAGGAGTTTCCCGTTGGGGGAGGGAATTTCATGGAGGATGAACCAGATTTACCGGCATTATTTGAAAAATGATCAGAAATTAATTTAAAAAACAAGTTTTTAAATGAAAGTAAGGAGCAAGATTAAAACTGAATACGACAAAAATTATTCCATATATGAAGGGCATTACCCTCTTCAACACCATGCTCTTTACGCTATCGTTTGCCTGTTTGTCCCAATTTTTTAAGAACGGCTACTGACACACAGGGGTATTTTAATTAGAATAGGAAGCTTTTTTAAAATGCTAACAGCTTTAGTGTAAAGAGCAAGGTGTTAAGGAGGGGGCTACCCAACATATACTGGCTACCCAAGATGTACGGAATAATTTCTGTTGGTTTTGAGTTTTAATGTTGTTTCTTACTTTCAGTTACAAAAAACTTACTTTCAGTTTCTTACTTTCAGTTTTTCGCTAATCTATTTAGAATCAGCATAAAAAGCCAATCCTTTTGACGTATTAATTGTTAGCAAAATCTTTTTTTCGGAGTTTCAGCAACTATTGGACTCCCTTACTTCCTTACTTGCAGTTCATTACCACGAACTGTTTGATAGAGGAAGTAGCCAAAACTTTTGACCTCAGATTGTCTACATAAAGTTTTTCCAGGGAGGCAGGGGTTGGGTCATAAATAGTTGAATATTGGTCCAGGATGTTCAAAATTTGTACATACTGAAATCTCACCCGACAAGAAACTGATTATCGTAGCATAACAATTTTGACCTGAGAAAACGACACAGTTGTAATTTTTCTTTTTACTAAAATAGCATTATATAGGACTACAGGGACTTCTTTAATCAAAGGATGCGTCCATATACGAATGTTTTTGTAAAGTTTTTTTCGTGGGTGAGCTTTGCTATAACTAGTTTTCCATGAGAGAAGTCTTCAAGGGGCAAGTTTTCTCGGGTGGAGTTTTCCAAAGATCAGTCTTCCTTAGGGACGAGTTTTCCTAGGGTGATTTTTTCCAAAGGTAGGTCTTTTAGGGGTATATTTCACTTGGGGAATATTTTTTTTAGAGTCGATTTAAATCAGATTCAACATGTCTAACTTTCTACTAAGAAGGTTACAGTCAGATAATGGGGGGGGGGGGTAGAGGGGATATGATCCCACCTCATACCTCTAATCATACCAACTGAAAATTCCTACACATTCTTAGTTCATATAAGCTAGAGTATGACTAACTCTCTACTTAATGGTAGGTGAGACAGGGAGGCCACTGAGTGCAGTCCCGTGAAATTGCTGCCACTATTGGCCTCCAATCTCAACTATTAAAAATCCTTGGATTTTTCCGCATCAGATAAGGTGTAATATGCTTACTTTTCTGCTTAAAACAATTATGAGGAGAGGGGTGTTGGACATACCAAGGGCCCTCTCTGAGCTTCCAGTCACATAAATGAAAAGCCTTGCATGGTCCCAGTTTAAATAATATGCAACATGCTCATCTTTCAGTCAACAAGTTTGCTAATGAGGGAGAGGGGTTTAGGGTAAAATGATCAATTTTATACCTCTGATCATACAAATTGAAAATCCAAGAAAGATCCTGATTTTAACAAGATTCACCATGCCTACCTTATTACTAAAACAACATGGGGGAGCGGAAGAAGGATATTGACCCGCGGTGTGCTCTTCATATAGATTGAAAACCTTTACCTGAACCCGCTGCCCCTATTATGCAAAATATCTACCTTTCTACTTAAAAACTACAATTAGGCGGGTAGGAGTGGCAAAGGAACATTATTGTGACTCCCATCGTAAGGACTTAAAATTTTCGAATGACGCCACTTTCAACAAGATGCCACATCCCCACCCTTCTGCTAAAAGCTGACATTGCACCTGCAACCAAGTTGATTAAAAATCCTTGGATGATTTCACTTCAGAAAGGTGTAATATGTCTACTTCTTTTCAAAGGGAAGGTGATTGGGGGGAGGGGGGCTACGCTAGGGGTCATTGGCCCACCTTATATTTCCAAACATACGAATTAAAATCCTCGTGTCATTCAATTTAAAATTAATTAAAAAAATTCCGATAAAGATGTTTTTCAAAGAAAAGTAAAGGCCTTATTAAACTTATGATCAGCAGAAATAAAATCCTACTGTAATTCAAACTCAAAACGACCACGAATTACTATTAAAGAATAAATGAAACCCAAAACGAACAAAAATTAGATAAACAACCATATAAATGAATAAATAAATCTTAAAAGAAGTAAAACTTAGATTGAATATGCATATCGAGTGCAATACAGGCAATAAATCTTTTACTATTAAAAAATAAATAAAACCCAAAACGAACAGATATTGAATAAAAAAAAAAACATATGAAACAAACATACAACAGGTACTAATATAAATGGATAAATAGATCTTAAAACGATTAAATTTCAATTGAATATGCAAATCAAGCTTAAAACGAACAAAAATCACTACAAACAAGAGTTTGGCTACCGCCCCGTTCCCTAACGGTAGAAGTGTAAGCCTATTGCGTCATTGGCGCGTTACTGAAAATAAGTTATAATACAAATATTTTCTTTTGTGCTTATTACAACATTGAAAATAAAATCAAGGTTGCAGTGAAATAAAATCTTGATCTGACGAGCTTTCAGCAATTAACATCATTATATATCAAACATTCAGTTTAGTTTCATTAGTTCTTTCTAAGACTGTCCAGGACACATATGGTTTTTACTAAAGTGCCAATGACGCAATAGGCTTTATACGTTTACCGCTAGGGAAGGGGCAGTAGCCAAACTGTTGTTTATAGTAATTTTTATTTGGTTTAAGCTTGATTTGCATATTCAATTTAAGTTTTACTGGTTCTAATTTTTATTTATTCATTTATATTAGTACCTGTTGCATGTTTGTTTGGTGTAATTATTTTTTAATTTCTGTTCGTTTTGAGTTTTATTTATTCTTTAATAGTAAAATATTTATTGGTTACTTTACGCTTGATTTGCATATTCAATTTAAGTGTTCCTCGTTCTAAGATTTATTTATTCATTTATGTGGTACTGGTTACATGTTTGTTTGCTTTGGATGTTTTATTCAATTTATATTCGTTTTGGGCTTCATTTATTCTTTAGTAGTAATTTTCTCTGATTACTCTGATTACTTCTGACTCTCAAAATGGAACTAGAATTTTCAACATTCAGTCAAATAAGCTTCTTTCGAAGTTTATATGACCACCGAAGTTTATCCGATTGTGTCAACCCCGGAGACATTGTTATATGATCTTTGGACTGTTTTGTACAAAATGGCCATCTGAAACGTTAGACCGAATGCATTTTGGGAAAAGACGGTGGAGGGATATTTGCCCTCTGACTACTTTCGAGTAGGGTGTATCAATGGAATTTACTTGCTCCAATAGGAATTACCATGCTATTTGCTTGCCCCTATAGGAAAAACATTTCCAGAGCATGTACTTATGGATTTGCTCGCCTTATGTTCCTTGGCGTCTTTCCAGAGCATGTACTTATGGATTTGGGTGGATTATGTTCCTTCCTATGTTATTCTAAGGGTTCCCTCCCATGCTATTCTAAGGGTTTATGGTCCCTCCCATGCTATTCTAAGGGCTCATGTTCCCTCCCATGCTATTCTAAGGGCTTATGTTCCCTCCCATGCTATTCTATAGCGCTATGTTCCTTCCATTGTTATTCTATGGGACCTCTACACGTGATTAAACACGTTATGAAACTACGTGCTATTTGCTTACGTCCCGTTGGTACCTTTCCAAACGAGCGGGAATTCCCCTCTGGTTCCTAAACATTGCAAAAAAGATAACAGTATGAGCGGGGGATTCCCCACACAAGTTTGTTTTAACTCCAAGTTTTTTAGGGAGCCAATCAGAGACATCGGTGGTTGCTCAATATACGATAACTGGACTGGTGATTGGTTATAAATAAAAGGACAAATTTTTTATTCGTCCTTGAGATTTTGTATATAATGGCCATACCTTACAATTTAATTTTCATCATGATTTAACGTATCATAGATAGTACACTAAATATTATTAACTTTAGAGCAATGGATACTTCAATGTTCAATGTGAGTACAGTTTACTGAATTTCTTAATTTATTTCCAAATAAAATCATTTTAATAGTAAATTCAAATTCAGGGGCATAGCCCTCCTCCCCTCCATCAATACAAATCCTACAATATGATGAGTATACTCCCTAGAAAACACAAAGTACGCTCTTTTTTCTATTATGTAAATAAAAACCCTCCCCCACTGCTCTGTGTACGAGCTTAATTCTTTAGTTTTAGTTATTTCCTTCAAAAAAGTTAGTTTCCTCATTCATTCTAATTAAAATGCGTTTTCTTTATCTTTTTAAATAGAAGCTCCTGTGTTTACAAGGAAGGGTCAGTTTTGGGACCATATTTCGCACGCTCCTGTTATCGCATTGATTAATGGCACATGTCTTATGGAATAGCAACACGGGTTTTGACAAATAGAGAAATTGCATTTTAGCCTGATTAGACGAAAGATATTCTATTTTCAATTGTATTCCATGATTAAGAGAGTTTTACGATGTGAAAAAACAAACTATTTCATCGCAAGGAAAGTAAGGGGGGAGGGAGGAGGGGATTCTTTGTGCAGACTAATTTTTTCTTCTGTAAAAAAGGGGGGTTTCCAGGGGTGAAGTTTTCAGGGGGAAATTTTACCAGTTTTTTTCCGGAGACGTAAGCTAACGTTTAAATTAAATTTTAGGTCTTTTGTCTTAGTGATTTGCTCCTCAAATTTTAAATTGAAAAATGAGTGTGCTGTTCTATTAGTAAAGACAATCATTCAAGCGTTTATCATCAAAAATGTGGAATTTTGCCGTTTTGACAGAGTAGAAGGATTTTGTACGGGGATTAATTTTACATGAGGAGGGGGGTTTCCAGGGATGAAATTTTCAGGGGGAAATTTTACCAGTTTTTTTTCGGAAACGTGAGCTAACTTTTAGATTAAATTTTAGGTCTTTTGTCTTAGGGATTTGCTCCTCAAATTTTTAAATTGAAAAATGAGTTTGCTGTTCTATTAGTAAAGATAATCTTTCAAGCTTTTATCATCAAAAATGTGAAATTTTGCAGTTTTGACAGAGTAGAAGGATTTTGTACGGGGATTAATTTTACATGAGGAGGGGGGTTTCCAGGGGTGAAATTTTCAGGGGGAAATTTTACCGATTTTTTTCCGGAGACGTAAGCTAACGTTTTAAATTAAATTTTAGGTCTTTTGTCTTAGGGATTTGCTCCTCAAATTTTTAAATTGAAAAATGAGTGTGCTGTTCTATTAGTAAAGACAATCATTCAAGCTTTTATCATCAAAAATGTGGAATTTTGCAGTTTTGACAGAGTAGAAGGATTTTGTACGGGGATTAATTTTACATGAGGAGGGGGTTTCCAGGGGTGAAATTTTCAGGGGGAAATTTTACCGTTTTTTTTCCGGAAACGTGAGCTAACTTTTAAATTAAATTTTAGGTCTTTTGTCTTAGGGATTTGCTCCTTAAATTTTTAAATTGAAAAATGATTGTGCTGTTCTATTAGTAAAGATAATCACTCAAGCTTTTATCATCAAAAATGTGGAATTTTGCAGTTTTGACAGAGTAGAAGGATTTTGTACGGGGATTAATTTTACATGAGGAGGGGGGTTTCCAGGGGTGAAATTTTCAGGGGGGAATTTTACCGAAATGTTTCTAAAGCACTACAAACATCAGAATAAACTTTAGAGGGCAATTTATCTGTAAAAGAGGGGTTATTATTTCCTTACTAAATTTTTCTTCTTTTTTAAGGAGGGGGTGGATTCCTACAATTACTCCCCCCCTGGAAAAGAGAGCTAAGGCTAACGGCATTACTCCAATGCAACAAGTGGAGATAACTGGCCCATCGGGAGCCATGCGAATACAGTCTGGTCAAAAACCAAAAAGAGAATGGGCGGCTGCTCACAGGATGGTGAACCCCGCTGGCTCATCTATGCAAGATACGGACATTACCGCCCCATCCGACACACAAGTGCAGTCTGAATTTGGAAATGTATGTATTTTTTACCTAATGTACTTTACGTTATTGCTATTACAAATAGTAGATTTTTAAAACGAGTAGATTTGTAGGAAAAGGAATCTGACCGCTAAATTTTTATGGATGACTAGATTTGTAGGAAAAAAAGAGTCAATTTTTTTTAATTATTGAGTTTTTTTTATTATTTTTTTTATAATTATTGACAATTATTGAATTATTGAGATTTTTTTAACATATTTTATTGCTAATAGTCAAACGTTGCAATGTGTGTGCGCATGTGTGTGTGTGAACGTGTGTGCGCATACGTGTGTGTGTGTGTGTGTGTGTGCGCGCGTGTGTGTGTGCGTGTGTGTGTGTGCGTGTACGCGTGTGTGTGTGTATGTGTGAGTGTGTGTGCATGTGTGCGTGTGCGTGTGTGTGTGTGCGTGTGTGTGTGTGTGTGAACGTGTGTGCGCATACGTTAGTGTGTGTGTGTGTGTGTGTGTGTGTGTGTGTGTGTGTGTGTGTGTGTGTGTGTGTGTGAGTGTGTGTGCATGTGTGTGTGTGTTATTAACAAAATTTGTAATTTATTATGCATTCGTTTTGTAAATAATGCTATAAGCAAAAAATTCGTAATTTATTATGCATTTGTTTGATAAATAAGAATCCAATTAAAAAAAATTGTTTGATAAATTCGACTAGGAAAAAAATAGTGTGCTATAATTATGATAAAACTTTCCTCAAAAAAAATTGTTTGATAAATCCGACTAAGAAAAAAAATAGTGTGCTATAATTGCTATAAAACTTTCGTCAAAGAAAAAAAACTCAATCCATTAATTTTCTAGTTTCAGGGGGAAGCTACGAAAACAACTGCATTCCCTTGCCCAGGACTTCAAAATATCATGGGTAATTGTCCCCTCTCGCCGGATGATGTTAGTGAAGGTACATCATTTAATACCCCCCTGGATTTTCAATTTACAACTGAAGAAATGGATAGCCTTATGCAAATTGTTGGACCTAATGTTCCCGAGGACATTTTTGACGATGACTTTATAATTAGTGAATTGGATCCTGTGCAAATAGGTGCAGGACATGAAAATAGTGTCACGTACCCGGAACTACGTGAATTTTATTTGTTAGAGTCTGCTCTAGGTCACATGCAAACACATAGGGTAGATTTTAATCCCCCTGAGGAAAACGTGGTTGACGGGAGCGTCATTTTAACAGACCCTGTAAATGTTCTTCATACCTACATCGACCGAATTCGAGCACTTATTGAGATTCAGATTCAGAATTGGGGGGTTCAGGGGGGATTAAAGCATCGATAAATCAAAAAGTTTATTTACAAAAGAGGACATCCGGGGACATTCTTTTATTTTCATTTTTCAACTGGCAACCAAACTTTTTACCCTGGTCTAAATGAATTTGAGGGTAACTTTTTCAACTGGGTTAATAAATTAATATCAACTTTGGACACGTTTAACGAGAGGGGAAGTGGGTCCACCATTTTATACATTGAACACATGGATCTGAATCTCAGTAGATTTAAAAAAAAACTTTATTTTAAGGGGGTCGGGTAGACGACGAATAAAATGCCACCCGGATTTGTCGGCTACAAGAGGGGTTCAGGGTTTCAATTTTGAAACAGGGCTGCAATGCTTTAAAGATGAATTTTTAGCAGCAGCCCATAAAACATTAAAAAATGAGTCATCAATGAAAAATCTCGACAGACTTGCGCGTAACGGCGGTGAAAATTTCCCTAAAGTAAATTTTGACTGTTTAGAGGGGAAGTATCCGGTGTCTTTAAAAGAAATAACCGTATTTGAAAAAGCAAATGAAAATCTTGGGTTAGGGGTGGTTGTTCTCCAGTATGACACGGAATTTGTAAATGGGGGAAAGAAACCAAATAAAAAAGGAGTTTTATATTCAGTTAGGACACCGATGGTAGATAGTGTTAAAAATTGGGGTTTGGGTTATTTATGAGCCCCCCAAAGATGTAAATTCCTATGGTCATTTTTTCCCCGTTACGGCAATAAGTCGACTCTTATCCCAAAGCACGAAGAAAGGAGAATGTCACTATTGCCCCATGTGCCTTTCCTCATTTAGATCTGAGCGAACATTCACGGATCACATGAGATATTGTAAAATTCATGGCAATCAAAGAATAGAAATGCCGGCAGAAGGCAAAGATACTTTACAATTTAAAAACTTCCAAAATTCCCTGCTACAAGTTAATAAAGTATCTTTAGATTGTGTATCAAGACTGGTGGAGATATCAGACCCATCAAGGTCAAATATATTCAAGGAACACAAACTAGTTGCGTGTTCCTATGCGCATGCTCGTCGCGATTCTAATAATAGAATGCAGCTGGAAGAGTTTTTTTTGGCTATGGATGAGGAGGGTAGCATGGAGAAGTTATTGGTGTCTTTAATAAAAACAGCGAACGCCGCAATTTCACGATTGCGTCACACCAACTACCCAATGTCATTATCAGATAAGGAGCAACTGGCACTAGAAAAGGGGACAATTTGTTGGGTTTGTAGGAGTGCTCTTGCCCCAAAATACGCGGTCCAGGATCATAATCATCTTATTGACCCCAATTCAACGGGAAAAAGTAACTTTCGGGGGTGGGCTCACAATTCATGTAATTTAAAAATTAAACAGCAACTCTTTCTTTCGGTTTTTATACATAATTCTAACTACGATCTGAAGTATGTGCTACCAGCAATGGCACATCTTCAAAGAAATGGAACAGTGGATGATGCATGGGTGATAGACAGCTTTTCCTACAAAACCATTCCTAAATCATCGGAAAAATTGCTTGTTTTGGAATTTATGTGGATATTTGTTGAAGACGACGTTGAGTACACGAATAAAATTCGCTTTTTAGATTCCTACAGTTTTTTCCCCAAATCATTGAGCAAATTAATTCAAGTGCAGAAAAACGATGACGGCTGCAACGCTTTCCCCCTTCTCAAGCAACAATTTCCAAATGATTTATATGATTTGTTGACGGTCAACAGCATCTATCCTTATGATTATTATTATTCCATGTCAAGATTTGCCGAGGAAACTATTCCATCGATCGAATCATTTTGCGACAGTCTACACGATCGTAGGTGCACCCCCGATGAATACAGTTTTGCTAAAAAAAGTGTGGGCAGAGGAAGGGTGTAAAATGGGTTTGACTACTGCAAGCTGTATTTGTCGAGTGATGTGTTAACTTTGTTAGACATTATGTGTAAAAATATGGACAAAATCTATGGGGAATTTAATCTTGATTTAGGATATTATTTTTCATCTCCTCATCTGGTGATGGACCTCATCCTAAAAATTAGCGGGGAAAAAATCAGGCTAATCACTGACGTCAATCAGCACCTGTTCATTGAGAGGTCAATGAGGGGTGGATACGTTTTCCATGGGATCATATCCTGGAAACTGATCCAACTGGAGAGAAGACGGGGACAAAATCGGATGCAGTTTTCCTTGATATGAATTCTCTCTACCCCTCGGCCATGTCCCATTATGCGCTATCTTGTGATGACTATAAATGGCTCAATGACCCTCAAGCTCCCCATTTCCCCAACATTGACAGTGATGAGGAGAATGGACCGGTTGGATCATTTTTGAAATTGATGGGGAGATACCAGTTGAGCTTCACGATTCAGTAAAGGATTTTGTTTTCCCATGCATCAATAGATCTGTGACTAGGGACTCTTTGAGCCCCCGCAATAGGCGTTTAGTCGAGGTGGACGGATTGCATTGGTCACCTTCAAAACAAAAACTTATTGCTGACCTTCTGCCGACAAAAAATATTGTTGTACATCATGTGGCTTTAAAATGGATGTGCAACAACGGTTTCAACGTCACAAAGGTTCATAGAGCCCTCCAGTTTAGCCAAAAACCCTATCTGAAAACGTTTGTTGACACCTTTGTCAAGAAACGTTCTGAAGCGCAAACGAAAGCCGAAAAAGAAATTTATGAGTTAATTTTGAATTCGGCTTTTGGTAAAATGTGTGAGAGTGTTCGCAATAGGAATCGTTGTGACGTCGTGACCGATCCCAAACAATGTGCTCGAATTATTGCCGATCCAAATTACACTTCCTTCACAATCATTGGCCCGGACATGGTACTATTGAATAGAAAAAAGAAGCATTGTCCTGAATAAAAATATTGCTGCAGGCAGTGCGATCTTGGAGATCTCTAAAAAGCTCATGTTGGAATTCTACTACAATGTGGCTAGGGTACAGTGGCCGGAGAAGGGGCAAGTAGAGGTCTGCTACGGGGACACAGATTCTCTACTGCTAAAAGTAAAAACCCCAAATCTACTTGATGATTTGGCGCACGGTGAAATTATCAGCTAACGGATGGACTACACCAAGTGGAGTGGGCTTTACCCAGAGCTAGTGAAACGTCAGGTGCCAAATCAGCTTTTATTTTTTAAATCAGAAACGGGAAGCGACATGATTTCCCGTGGTATGTTTGTAAGTCCGAAGGTGTACTTTATACAGACACACGACGAGGAAATCAAGAAACGTTGCAAAGGAGTACCCACGCGCTATGTGGATAAGAATTTCGACATGGACATCTATAGGAATTGTATTGTTCAAAATACAATTCAAAGAGCCAAATTGCTGGCAATTCGTTTCCACAACTACAGGACCTTTACTGTAAATGTAGAAAAAATTGCCATGAGTACCATTTCCGACAAGGTCTATGTTTGTCAAGACGGTGTGACTACCCTCCCCCTGGGACACTATTTAACTTCAGACCGAGCCGAATGTGTTAAACACAGTTTATAGACAGTAAGCTTATCGCAGATAATTTCTGGTCTTCGGTCTCGGTGCGAACAAAAAGCTCCTCCCACTTGTTTCTGCCTTAGCGGATTAGTTTGTTATCGTCAATCACTGAGAAATGGTTATCAAGTGCATTATTCGTAATAGCGGGTTTCCACTTGTTTCGTGTCCAAGAGAAATCTGACTTGTCTACCCGCGAAAAGATCTGATAACGCCTATGTTTCTATCTGCAAAAACGTTCTCCGGAGCACTTGCACCCCTGTCCGGGTTTTTATAATGGGAGAGATAGAGAATGATCATACTGCTAATTCTATAAACTGTGGTGTTAACCATAGGGAAAGTCTCGGTTTGAATAAAGTCCAATAAAATTTTCCCAAACCTTTGGGAGGGGGGGCTCACGAGGGGGGGGGGGGCTCGCGAGGGGTGTGGGGGGGGGCTCGCGGCCTTTGGGGGGAGGGGGCTCGCGGCCCGGGGGGCGGCCGCCAGCGGGGGGCGCACCGCCACTACCAAAGTTATCTTTTTTTTTACTTAGAGCAGATTTTTTCTAAATATACATGTTACATTGAAAAAAAAGTGATATTATTCAGCGTATTTTTCTAGTGCATTTTTTATAAAGAAATTAAAAAGTGTATTTTGCTTTGTTTTCTGTAAAGTGTTGTTTATAATACAAGAAATACGATTCTTTATTGATTTTGTTCTTGAACAGGCTAGTAGTAGTAATAGGGGGGGGGGGGGAATTATTTAGTCATTAGACAACTATAGTCTACAGTTAGTTGTCCAGGTGAACTATTGAAGGGAACATGTATCAATTTAAAACACCATTCAGATCGTTTCTGTGTGGGCCGTCAATGTCGGGCAAAACAACACTCTTAACTAAAATAATTAAAAATTGTGATAAAATGTTTGTGGAAAAGCCGAAAAAAATCTACTATTGTTACAGTATTTGGCGGGAGTCATACGACAAAATAAAAGCAATTGCCACGAAGGGATTGGTGCAGATACAATTCATACAGGGACTTGATGTTTTCAGCATTATTGAAGCAAACTCTTGGCTGATTATTGACGATCTGGCTGAATCTATTGAACAATGGTCCCAGGAAATGTTGCAACTCTCATCTCATCACCGTTCACTCTCATCATGAACAGATTTCCGTTACTCTGGTTCTACACAATCTCTTTCATCAGAGCAAATGTATGCGAAAACTTGCATTGAACTGCACCTACTATATCATCTACAGAGTTGTTCGTGATTCTAGCTCCCTAATAACTCTCAATAAACAATTCTATCCAGGCGCTCCCAAATTTCTACTCTCAGCGTACAATCAGGCAACTAATAAACACTGCGGCTATATCCTATTGGATCTTAATCAAAATACACCCGAGGATTTGCGTGTAGTCACAGATATTTTTGATAATGAAATTACAGTATATCTCCCCGTGAACACTAAAAAAGGCTATTAGTTGCTATTATGACACTGAAGCAACTACATGAAAATAGACATTTATTTTCAGTTCTAAGCACTTCAAAACCCCCACTTAGGAAAGCCATACTCAAACATGGTATTGACAATGATTTCATTAATCTAATATCTGAACTTTGTTTAAATTTGACCGAGGGCAATGTTGAACTGCCAGAAGTAGTTAATCAGCAGGCAAAGCAACATCGTTCCATTGTACGTACATTGGCCTCTAAAAACAAAGGAAAGAATTTTAAAAGGAAACGACTTCTTCAGGCGGGCGGTAGCTTTTTCACACTTTTACTACCGATAATTGCAGGACTTGTAAACAGTTTTCTCTAGAGAGAATGGCAAAACCCTATAAATTGACTCCAATAGAACTCGCTCTCTCACCCGTGGAACACTTTGAGGACAATCTGAGTAAATTCATTGACAACGAGAATATTGAGGATGATAGAAACTGCTTTTACTTCAAGATGCACTTCGCCGAGTGGACAAACATAAGCCCTATCGTGCAAAGGCCAGTGGTATTGATCACAAAAAAGAATCATCTCCTCAGGAGTCTGCTGCTGACGCTGCTGCTGGAACACAATTAAAGAAGGAGGAATTGGATTCAATTGTATCGAAAATTGGAAATCTAATGCCCCACTCATATCGTGAACAAAGTAAACGACTCATAACTTATCTCATGGAAAGTGGTCAAGATCATATTCAAGTTGATGGCAATGGGAAAGAGATTATAATTCAGGGCAAGAGCTATAATCTACTCGATTTAATCTATGATATGGTTACAAATCGTAAAGGACTGTTATCATTTGACGCTCATCTATACAACTTTATAAATACATTAAACTTCCCCAAAAGCCTTATTAGCAATAGGCAAATTCAAAAAAATTAAATGAACATGCACCAACACCATTAAAATATGAACATGAAGAAGAAGAAGATTTTAAATCAATTTTGGAAAATACTAGCACACCACTGATAGCTAGAAAAAAGCGAAGACGTACCAAGTCAACGTCACCGCCACCACAACCAACCACCAGTATACAAAAGGGTAGCGGACGTTACACTACACGTTTACATTCAAAATGGTTGAAGTTCTGAAACGTGTTTATGAAAATATTGGTGAAGTGGGGAGTTTAAGTTCCCCCACCACTCTTTCCAAAGTCACTGGTGTTCAGGCTAAAAGTGTACAAGACTATCTACAAAATTAATCAAGTTACACTCTGCATAGAAATCATAGACTTTGCGCTAATCATTATCGAAAAACTAAAGCCTTTTTCCCATTGCATATAATGCAAGCAGATCTCCTAACTATAGATGAGATTCAAAGACGTCACAATTCATCGTACAAGTACATTCTACTTGCAATCAGTGTTTTTAGTCGCTATGCATATGCCATTCTATTGCGCTCGAAGTTGCTCAGGCCATTGAAATTATTCTCGAACAGTATTCGTATAAAAAAATTCAAACTGATCGCGGTAGTGAATTTGTTAATCCCCATGTTGCAAAAGTACTAGCGAAATATAATACACTGGTCCATCATAGTCATAGCCCTATAAAGACTGCATTGGCCGAACGATTGATAAGAACTATTCGACTTTTGATTTCAAGATATTGTACATTGAAAAATACATCTGCTTTTATTCATGATTTAGATAAAATCATGTTGATTTATAATCAACGACCTCATCGATCATTGTCCAATTCAACCCCAACGGAAGTTCATCATTCTGATCATGATACAATTGACAATTTTCTTAAGCAATATTCCAATGAAACGATTGTCAAGAAGAAAAAATTCAATGTCGGTGATACTCTTCGAATTAATAGGACAACTAATGTTTTTGAAAAGGGTAATCACTTGTGGTCCACAGAAGTTTTTAAAGTGGCAAAAATCCTAGACACTAAACCCATAACTTATCGTTTGCGTGATACCAAAGATGAAGAGATTCTCTGCGGCTTTTATGACTATGAACTACAAAAAGTTAAAAATAATAGTGAAATCTATCAAATTGAAAAGATATTAAAGACTCGTACTCACAGGGGTAGGAAACAGTTACTTGTTCGGTGGCTAGGATACAACTCTGATTTTGATTCTTGGATCAGTGTTGAAGATATTGACAATGCCCAATGATTTCTATGTAATTTTTATGTCCAACGTTTCCGATCCTCTCTACAACGATTTGAATAAGACAAGTGATTTTTGGACGAAACTCTCCCCCGCCATCAAATTTGACGGTGCGTATGAAGTGGCTCTTGTCGATTGTATTCTCAAAAATACCTATAACATCCTGAGAAAGGATCGTGTGTATGATGTTAAAGTTATACCATTCGATTGGACACTTTTTGTCGACTATGAATGGGTTGAAGCACTTAAATCTAGCGAATATCCACATGTCAAATTGAAATATATTGAATATGATGATATGAGAGACTTGTGTCGTGCAATCAATAGAAAAATCTCATATCGTAGGAATAGTACATTCCATTTTAATTATTCATTGGAACACGATAGGATTTACATTACCTCACCTGTTGACAGTGAAATAATTATTCTCAGTGATAATCTGATAGACGTTCTTGGCTTTAAACAGAATATGATCAATGGGAAAAATGCTGGCACCGTTTACGGGATGGATCAATTTATTTTTGCTGATTATCCACCTGGTTTCGCCTCGGACTCTTGGATATTTCTCTATGCATCTTTTGTGGAAACATCGAGAGTTGGTAATTCAAATGTCCCCCTCCTACGTGTTCTTGAACGAAAAACAACCCATGAACTTGTTCATCACTATAATATAAAGCATCTTCAGTATGTTCCTGTAAACACTTCGTATTTGGAACTCTGTCAGTTAACACTAAGAAGTGAATTGGGTGATCCTCTAGCAATAACAAAAGGCTTAGCAGTGATTACATGTCAGTTTCGACCCATTGTCGGCGACAGCACAATCACCTAAAATGAACAATAGAAGAATTCCATTTGTCTGTCCCGATATCGATTGCTATGTTGGTGCTCTGAGTCCACGTCAAATAGGCAATGGATTGGACTACTACAAGGGCGTACTACACTGTCTGGCTATGGTCTTGGTAGCTGGTTTGCTAAGCTATTTCGTTCTGCACTACCCCTTGCCAGAAAATATCTTGTACCTGCTGCATCAAATTTTGCTTCCTCCACACTACAGGACTGGGGGTCGGGCAAGAATTTCAAGGAGAGTGTTAAGGAAAATATTAGATCTTCAGCAAGAGCCGTTGGTGAGCAATTAAAATCTCGGCAAAATGGGGAGGGATAGAAAAGGATGCGTGCACGTCATTCACTCATCAGTCTCCACCCAGGCGGGAAGCGAAGGACATCAACAAGGACTTTGAGGAATAAAACAAGGAATACCAATAAGCAGAAGAAGAAGAAAAAGATTGTTAGATCAAAGAAGGATTTCTTCTCTTAAGATGACTTATCTCCCCCACAAGGAATCATATCCATCAGTCAGTTCCTCATTGAATCTATTCAATACTGAAAATGTTGATGTCAGTGTCAAGTATGGTTATTATGAACAATTTCATCCTCAACAACCCCTCTCGGAAATATACACTTTCAAATATTTTCCAATGAAGACTATTTCATTGATTTGTCATCAACATTTATTGATTTAAATGTTGCGGCGAAGAAAAGTCAGATAATACAACTCCAACTGTTGCCGATGGTCTCTCTTACGAAAACTGTATTCTACACAATCTGTTCAAACAAATTAATGTACTTATTAATGGAACATTGGTGAGCACTAGCAATAATTTATCAAACTATGCAAGCTACGTACAATTTATGATGATGACACCAAAGGCGTACAAGGAGTTGAGAGGACAATCATTGGGCTATGAATATCGATCAGGTGTTGATACTGATGGTGAGTTGACTACTGCAGTGAGCCAGGAGTATCATCTGGTTTGGAAAATTAAATCATGAGATATTCAATATATCTCAGTGGTTACCCCCCAACGTCAAGATTGACATAAAATTGCAACTGGCCCCGTCGAATTTCATCTTGAGAAAAACACTTCCTGCAGCACCCGATGCAAATGTCATTATCACATCGGCAATTCTCCACGTCCGAAAACAACAAGTTATGAGCTCTGTTGCATTGGCAGTGGAAAAGCTAAGAGCCAATGACAACAACATTAAACTTCTTGTCCCCCATACGATCACCAATCAACGTCACATTGCCACTGGCTCTCGTAGCTATAGCGATTCATCATTTATCAATGGAGAAATCCGATCAAAATTGGCTTTGGCCTTTGTGAAGAGTGGCAGTGCCGTTGGATCCTGGACTGAATCACCCCATGATATTATTTTTTCGGTCTATCTAGCCTTGTGTGCAAAGTGAATGGTATTCCCCTGTACACTCTATCATTTGACAAAAAATCCTATAAAACTCTGTACGAGTTGACCATGCAATCCCTAGATCATGACTCTCAACTATTTGAAAATGGAATAACCGATTCAATGTTTTTAAAAAATCATGGGGTAATTGTTCTGGACTTGTCGGGGACTCAGGATATGAGCATAGTACGAACAGGGAATGTACGTTTAGAGTGTACATTTGCTGATGCTTTGACTGAGAGTATCACGCAAATATCATTGAGTCAATTTGAAACCTATTGGGAAATCACAGCCGACGGCAGTGTTCTACTAGACCTAGCACCATGAACACAAACCAAATAATCAACGTATTTAGTATGGATCCATACATGTCCCAGTACAAGTCCTATTGCATACCGTCGGACTTCGTTGAAAAAATTCCAAGTGTTAACAATACCCTAATCATTGTTAATAGCAGTCCATCGACTTTGAAGACAGGCCATTGGCTAAGCATCTTTCAAACAGCGAAGAATATTGAATTTTTTGATCCTCTTGGCTTATCGTATAAATTCTACACTCCATACATCAGCAACTTTATTGAAAGCAGTGGGAAAACTATTATTCAAAATCAACGAAGAGTACAAGATTTAACGACTAAGACATGTGGCTTTCATGCACTACTCTTTTTCATGTTCAGATGTTGTGACTATACCTACAAGCAGTTTCTCGTCATCTACGTTGACTTACCTCGATTGAACGACTTTCTAGTGGAAAATATACTTACAAGCGCGTTTAATATTGATTTTAGTGCCCTACGAATAAAATGTTCCAAAAATGTATGTGAAATTGTTTATTAATAAATGAAAAATGTATGTACATGATAAAAACGACTTTTCTACTCTTTAGATTTAATCTTCTACTAGGTATTTGTCGACAACAACTAATGCAGGTAGGTTATCCGAATTCACAGTATACTGATCCTGATGTAGTGCAATGTCAGGGTCACATTTTCTACAATAGAGCGTAACTTCACTCTTGTCATATCTCTTTGTATACTCAATGATACTATTCTCATTCATTCTATAGAATTCACAAGTTTCAATTTGCTTATTTGAAGTAATGTCACAAATAGTGTCCTCAAGTGGCGAATCACATTCCGTCACAGCCAAATAAAATAAGTGGGCTTATAATCGTAGTAGTAATTGTCTTCACAACGATGACGTAGAAACCAAATTCTTTTGTTGTTCCAACAGTTGAATCGCTGACCCGGTTCCTCCTCCCAGAACAATCTAAAACCACGACGATACCAATCTCGTAGCAATAAACTAAAATCACGCTTAGGATTCTTTCCAATCATACCGGGATATGTATTCTCCCACTCATTACATTTATCATAGTGACAGTTGGAGCATAGGTGACCTCTAGGATGAGAGTCACACACCTCTTCATGACAGGAATTACAACCTTTAATTTGTACAGCATATCCTTTATGCAATTTACACGGGTTGCATAATCTACACTTTTCATCCTACTCATCAATCATTGTGCAATTCTCACATGATGACCAGCTGCCCAGTGTGTACATGCATAGCGGACATGCATGGAACATTTTTTCATGTGTTGACACTCTCACTGCCACAATGAGACTGAGCTACCAACAACAACAAATTGAGAGAGAGAAAGGAGTAAATACCTCCGTTGTCTCTGATTGGCCCCCTAAAAAACAGATGTTGGCTCAAAAAAACAGTCTGGTGGAAAAACTTGGAGTTGAAACAAACTTGTGTGGGGAATCCCCGCTCATACTGCTATCTTTTTTGCAATGTTTAGGAACCGGAGGGGAATCCCCGCTCGTTTGGAAAGGTACCAAGGAAAGGCAAGCAAAACGTGTTTAATCACGTGTAGAGGTCCCATAGAATAACATTGGAAGGAACATAGCGCTATAGAATAGCATGGGAGGGAACATAAGCCCTTAGAATAGCATAAGAAGAAACATAAACCCTTAGAATAACATAGGAAGGAACATAATCCACCCAAATCCATAAGTACATGCTCTGGAAAGACGCCAAGGAACATAAGGCAAGCAAATCCATAAGTACATGCTCTGGAAATGTTTTTCCTATAGGGGCAAGCAAATAGCATGGTAATTCCTATTGGGGCAAGTAAATTCCATAGATACACCCTACTCTTTCGACTCTTTAAAAGGAAAAAAACTTCCAATTTCCAATCAAATGAGCCTCCTCCAAAGTTTTACCACCTTTTCCATAAAAACTATATATTCCCCCGAGGCAAAACCGACAACCCTTGCCCCAGGGCTCTGGGGGGTTGTACCAAATCCCGAATGCATTTTTATATAATCTTTGGAATAAATAAAATACAATGGCCATCTCAAATTTTTGATCAGATTCATTTGGGGAAAAGAGGGCGTGGGGGCCTGCTTCCCTCTGATCGCTTACGGTTCTTAAAACGGAGAACTAAATTTTTTAATTTCCGATCAAATGAGCCTCCTCCAAAATTAATACGACCATTCCCTCGCATACAACCTTATATGCCTCGTGGAATAACTTACAACCCTTGACCCCGGGCTTGGCGGGGCTCTGTCAAACCCACGGGCATTGTTATAAGATACAAAGACTATTTTAAACAAAATGGCTATCCCCAAAATTTGACCAAATTCATTTGGGGGGAAAGGGTGTGGGGAGGAGCAGGGGGCTACTTACCCTCCGATCACTTTCGACTCGTAAAATGGAACTAGAAACTTCCATTTTCTAATAAAATGAGCCCCCTCCGAACTGTCCCCTGGCTCTGGAGGGTAGTGTTAACCCCGGAGTTTTCGTTATATGATCTTTGTTCTATTTTGAATAAAATGGCTAACTCAAAAAACAGATTGAATACATTTGGGGAATAGAGGGCAGGGGGAGGGGTAGTTCCTCTACGGTCCTTTTGACTCTTAAAAAGGAAACTAGAACCTTCAATTTCCAAGTCAATGAGCCCCCTCCGTGGTAGATGCCCTTTGATTACCTCTGACTCTTTAAAAAAGAAATAGAACTTCCAATTTCAAATCAAATGAGCTTCCACCGAAATTTATACGACCATTACTGCTACTACTAACAACTCACCGCAGCACCAAGCCGCCTGAGGCCAACACAGCTACGCACGCTCCTCCTTGATCCCAAACTATTCAAATCCTCCCTTTTTACATCCTCCAAAGAACAAATAAACTTTCAAATGGGGATAAATCCATTTATTTAGACAGTGAAAAAACAGGTACAAAAGTCCAGATATTTCGGTCGCTGTATATGTGACCAAAATATCTGGACTTTTGTACTTGTTTTCTCCCTGTCTAAATAAATGGATCTATCCCCATTTGAAAGTTTATTTGTTCGTCTTAGAACGACAGTGTGGTCTAAGAAAACAACACCTGATTTAAAAGTGTTATGTCGAAAATACCCTCCAAGGAAGTTCCCATTTCCTTGAAATCCTTCTTTATGACATCTTCCCACCGCAGACGACGACGACCTGCTTTCCGTTTAGCCTTAGACGGTTGACCGAGAAGGACAATCTTCGGCAATCTGTCATCCTTCATCCACACACCACCTCAACCACCTTCAACCTTAATAGTCACCTCAACCTTTCTTTCATTATAGCCCTAGAGAGCGGTATTGAACCACATTTTTCGTACAGCCTACTGTTTGGAATGCGGTCAGTCAGCCGGGTACCTAGAACAATCCTTAAGCATTTTCTCTGAAAACATCTAGAAATCTTCATCCGCTTTTCGGAGCGCCCATGCTTCAGAGCCATATTTGACCACTGTCATCACTGTAGCTTCTAATATTCTTATCTTGGTTTGCAGACTTATCTTCCTACTCTTCCATACTTTTTTTAACTGTGAAAAAACACCCTGAGCCTTGGATATTCTACTTTTAACATCTTCACTGCTCCCACCATCTTTACTAATAATACTACCAAGGTAAGTGAAGCTGTTCACCTGATCATTCTTTTCGTTGCCCAACGTCACCTTTTTATCTTCACTTATTCCTAGCCTTAGTGACTTAGTCTTCTTAAAATTAATTTTCAAACCTGTTCTAGCACCCTGAACCCGCAAAACGTCTAAAAGTTAATTCATTTTGCTCACACTTTCATCTAGGATGCTTAAATCATCGGCATGATATAAGTCCAGGAGACTTTTTCCTCCCCATTTGTTTCCATGGTCTCCTGTTGCCTTTCCTGTGCTCCTTAAGACAAAGTCCATCAAAATAATCTATATAAAGGGGGATAGAAAACAACCCTGCTTAACTCCTGATTTAATACAAAACCAGCTGCTAACCTGATTTCCTACCTTAACTGCAGGAGTGTTATTCTCGTACATAGCACTAATCACTTTAGTGTATTTGCCTGGTATACCATACAAGGAGAAAACCTTTGCTACAGCTCTTCTATCAACAGAATCAAACGCTTACTCATAATCTATAAAACTGAGGACCAAAGGTGTTTGACAACTCAGGCACTTGCAATTATTAACCTAAGAGTGAAAATTTGGTCGACACATCCTCTACCTTTTCTAAAACCGCGCTGTTCTTCTCTTAAAACTTTGTCTACGGCATCTCTCAGTCTAAAAAGTATCATATTACTAAATAATTTACTACCTACAGAGACCAGAATAATGCCTCGATAATTACAACACTCACTCTTGTCACCTTTCTTATAAAGTTGCTTAATTAAGGTTTTCCTGAAATCGTTAGGTACTTCCCCTATTTAAAAATCATATTGATAATCTTCAGTAACTTATTTCTAACCTCAGAGCCACTATATTTAAGAAACTCATTTACCACATTATCAGCACCTGGAGCCTTACTATTTTTAATCCTTTTAGTGCTGTCGCTAATTCTTCCTCAAAAAACAAATCTTCTTTCACATCCAAGGTATCACAGACTTTTTCATTTTCCTTTATATCGTTTCCTGCAACCCTATCTTGGTTTAGAAAATTCTCAAAATGTTCTGCTCATCTTTCTTTAACTCTTTCCTTATCACTAATTGTGGCCCCGTTCCTATCTTTAACTGGGGCAAGTCCGGATTCTCCCAGTTAAACTCCCTCTCAATTTATTAACATGCCAGTACAATATTTTACTATTATGCCGTCTAAATGCATCTTCCAGATCCTCGGCAATTTTATCAATGGCCTCCACTTCACACCTCCTTGGTTCATATATTAGTGCTTTCTCCACTTTCTTTACATTCCTTTTGTTTTCATATGGACTTTTCACTCAGATAATTCTTGTACAAGTCCCTTCTCATTTCTATGAAACATAAAGCTTTTTCACTAATATTTTTAGCTGCCATCCTAGCCTTCTTCCCTAAGACATCTTCAGCAACTTCACAAAATATTTTTCTAAAATTATTCCAACCATCTTCCAAATTGTCCAATTTTAAACTCTCAAGTTTAGCATTCAACTGTTCCTAGGAAGTTTCTCTCAAATTCTCATCTTGGAGTCTACCAACATCATAACTTCCCGGGAGGTAATTACCCTTCCGAAATTTCAGCTTTAAATTAACCCTAGACACGACTAGATGGTGATCTTCACTTTTGACATCAATAACAACACTCCTATATACCCTAGTATCTTGCACTGATCCTGCCAGTCTTCGGTTTACTATAACGTAATCGCTGTCTTACCATCACCTGAATACCATGTTAACTTATGAGCCATTTTGTGACCAAACACCGTATTGATTATAACTAGATTGTTCTACCTATAAAATTGCAAGAGTCTGTATCCATTACTGTTTCCTTTTCCTACACCAAATTTAGCTAGGCTAGGATACCATCTATCCCTATTTCTACAGACCTGGGCGTTAAAATCTCCCAGTAAAAACATCATATTTCTACCTGGGACCCTGTCTATTTGCTCCTGTAACCAAGGCTGTACCCAGGATTTTTTTTTCGGAGGGGGTTTTAGTCAAAAAAATTTCGGGGGGGGGGTTGTAAACAAAAAAAACTAAAAAAAAACATACAAAATTTTTTTATATCCAGAATTTGTTACGTTTTTACGAGTCAGACAAACATTTCAGGGGGGGGGGTTCAAACAACCCTAACCCCCCCTCTGGGTACGGCCTTGCCTGTAACTGTAAGTAAAATTCATCTGAGTCACTAGTGTCTCCGTCAGTCGGTTCTAGGGGCATATACTACTATAACTGATACCCTGAACTTTTTAGTCATAAAATGAGCGATTAGTAATCTATTATTAATACCTTCCCAGCCTAAACAAGATTTAGCAGCTTTCTTATACATCATGAGCCCTACTTCCTGTCTATGTACCCCATCTTTCCTCCCTGAGTAAACAAATTTTTATATCACCTAATTTTATGCTTTCTACCCCTGGGGTATGAGTTTCTGAAACTACTAATAAGTCCAGTTCGAATCGTCTGACTTCGTCAGTCAAAATGTCGATACGATAGTCATTTTTTTAACGTCGTAACATTCCAAGTTCCAATTTTCATGTTCTTTAAATCACTGAAATTATTTTGGCCTCGGAAAAGCAACGATCCCGGATACTAGTGCAGGACGGGGATCACATATCTCCTCAAGTCTACACCGAAGTGCTTAAGCCGGCTTAGAACCGGACAGCAAGAAGTTCCTGCGACCTCTAGTATGAATGGAGGCTTTGTGCAATCCTGGGCCCATCTTGGTCACAACATGGTTTTCAGCACTTGGCGATGGTCTTCTATTAACAAGATTCGAAATCCTGCAGACAATCTCAAGCCTATTACCTCCGACTCATTATATATTCATGCCTTCAAATATTATGCTACTACGGGGAGGCAGCCCATAATAGATAAATTAGCTAGGAAGAGGGTTCTCAGCCCAAACACGCTCATCAAAACAGACCAAGCCCAGAAGAATTGTCCATTAATCAGAATCCCGTGCGAATGCTGTGACGATTACCTTCCTTAAAACCTTACATACCCCAGGTGAATAGCTTACAAACCCTGACCCCGGGCTTTGCGAAGCCTTTTAAACCCCACAGGCATTGTTATATGATACATAGACTATTTTGAACAAAATGACCATATCAAATTTCGACCAAATTCGTTTGGAGAAATAGGGCGTGGGGAGGGGGCTAGTTGCCATCTGATCACTTTTTACTCTCAAGATGGAACTGGAACTTTCAATTTCTAATCAAATAAGCCCCCTCCTAAGTTTATATACCCCCCCCCCCTTCCATAGAAAACCTTATATGCCCCCGACACATAATTTGCAACACTTGTCCCTGGGATCCGAGGGGTTGTGCCAACCCTGGAGTTTTTGTTATATGATCTTTGGTCTATTTTCAAAACTTTCATGGACTTCCACGAAAACCTTGTATGCTTCCATGGCATATCTTGTCCCCGGGCTTTGGGGGGTTATGTCGACCCTGGAGTTTTTGTTATTTGATCTTTGAACTAGTTTTAACAGTATGGGTATCTCAAAATCTTTATCAGATACATTTGGGAGAAAAGGACATGGGGGAAGGCTAGTAGCTTTCCGATCACTTACTGTATTGGTTATGACTACATAATTGTACCTACAAAAATTATAGGTGTCTTATACCTTCCCTACACCAAGTTTACGCAAGCTAGGATACCATCTAACCCTATTTGTACTAGTATCTCTATTTATAATAGGATGCCATATATCTCTATTTATAATCCTTATCTGCTATCTGAGCAATCATGTTCCCTAATAAAGATACCAGGCGCCCCACTCCCTGCCAATGTACCCAATCCTTCCTACCTGAATAAAAAATGTATATCATCCAATTTCGTGTTCGTTGAATGATGAGTTTTTAAAAATCAAGACCGTAACGTTCCTTGTCGTAATCTTCATATCGTTTAAGTCACCAAAATTTTTATGGTTTCAAAAACATCTTTGGGTCCAACCAGTGCTGGTTAGGGATCAATAACTTCTTTTTAAGGCCTACACAAAAGCCAGCTTAGAACTTGACAGTAAGGTGAATCTCCATTTGAATGGATGCAAATATGCGACAAAAGAGCAGTTTAATACTTTGAATAAAAATCGTTTCCTGAAAATAACAGCCTTTTCCAAATCTTTTCCCTTTCACCAGGGACAATTCTTGTAGTTCTGCCCTCATTCCTCTTGAAAGATTCTACGGACATCCTTGGTCAGTATAGTATTATGACAAATGCACATGATAAATAAACTATGCAGCGTAACCCTACCATATTTAAAAGAAATCAGGAATGTTTAGCAACCAAAAAGAAATTTATTTAATTACCATCACCTAAACATAAAATAAGAACCAAAAAATTATACAAATTTTCGGAAAAAAACACGAGACAATTAATCATAATTCATTGCCTGTTAAATTACACTATATAGATAGAAAACCAGCGATCTAAAATAAAATGGCAAAAATACGTTGTCTTTAGTTCGAAATATGGATTATAACTCCATAAACAAAAAACAAACCTATAACACATTGATTTTAGTAAATGGGGTGCTATTCTGATGGTCAACATGTTTAAACTACATTGATGGTTTGCTTTAGTAGGGGATTTACAACTGCCTTTAGAGTGGTCACATAAACGAGCTTAAGAGAATTATTTGGAACTAGAAAATTAACAAGGAATGTGGTAAAATACATAGAAAATATCAGAAGATAAATTTCAACTATCTTAACAATTTAAATAGAAATAGTTCACGAAACAGAACCTTTTTACTTTTCAAAGCCAAGTAAATTTCATTAACTTCTTGTTATGGATAGTTTCCTTGCTTAAATCTACAATTGTATGGGTAGCTTCGTCGTGTTAGTCATGCCATCATCCACGCCGTTAAAGAAAAAGAAATGTTGCTTAATTCATCTAGTGGCCGAGACATATTTCAGTCTCACCTATGAATACATATTGTTCAATCATCGTTTCTGTAGTTTGGCACTTTTTTCTGTCAGGACTGGCTCATGGGCAGTGGCGTCAATTAACAAACGTTTAAGGAGAGGGGTAAAATGGCTTTTGCAGAATGTAAGGAGGCGCAAATTTGTCGTTTTTTTTTTTTTTTTTTTTTTTTTTTTTTTTTTTTTTTTTTTAGAATACCAGAAAAAAGATATTTCTCAACAAAGTTACCCCAAAACAGGCATTTTTCAAAATCTAGTAGGAGGAAGGGCAAAAAAATTACAGGGGCTCAAACCCTTCCACTCCCCATCCCCAATTGAAGCCACTGTTCATAGGTATGATTCTAATCTGGTTTGGGTTAAATTGCTATGGCATCTACTTTGGCCAATTTTTTTTCGAATTTATTTGTATTCATTAAGATGAATGATATTTCTTTATAGCTTAATCATCTACTTTCTCTAGACAATGAATTTTGGCAAATTTTTTAAACCACCATATCTAAAAATCAATAAATAATAGTCTCTAATGCGGCTGATATGGGTATTCTGGAACGTGGTTGAAGTATTGCATCTTCGTTTCTAAAGAGAAGAATTATTTTGAGAATAGATAACGCACGTTTCACAGATTTATACAGCTGGAATTATTTTCTGTTCAGCGATCTGTCCATTTACAATGAAGACGGTTATTTTTAAAGCTAATACATTTTTTTCTAATAAAAATTTGAGAATTGTATTCTTTTTCAGCAGTCTATAACACAGACAGTTCTTGCAGACAAATTAGAATCCACAATTTCTGTCATTTGCTTAATTGATTTTAAGGTGGACCAGGTTAGAGATTATCTGTGACACATGACCCCGAATAGGGTGGAAAGGAGTCATAAGAAAGGATTTAATGGAAAATGGAGCTTGAAGGGGAAGTAAAGAGTGAGGCTTTGAAAAGATTGGGGGGAAAGAGGAGCATGCAGAGTTGCATTGGCCTCAAACAGCTTGATATTAAAATGAATTTTTTGTAGCAATAGTAGCATAGAAATTTCAAGATAAACCTATGACACTCCGGTCCAATAACAAACTTTATCTATTTGGTAACAATGATTTCTGCTGCTTAAGCCAAGAAACGGTCGTAAGGGTTTCTGCAACTAATAATGTGGATAGTGTATTACGAGCATTAGATAAGTTTGCTTACAAAATTAGCTGAAAAATTAAACTCACTGAAGGCGTCTCAAATAATTTCTCGTTGAAAAATTAATTTTTCAAACAAATTGGTGAAGTTCTTGTTAGAGGGAATCTCCAAACAATTTTTCAACGAAAATCTTCATTCTTGGGAATCTCCAAACAATGAGAGACAAGGTGAAGTTCTTCCTTAGCCGATTTCTTGGGAAGACAAGAGAAAACCCATAGAACTCAAAACTTAAGTTCCCAGATGAGCTGCAAGTGCTGCTACAGCAGGCTGCAAAACCTTGTGCTGTCTTTACTTTTCTGCTTTGAATTAAAATCGTCTCGGTACAAGTATTTTAAGATTTTCTGCTTTTGTTCAATTTAGCATCTGTCAAGTATGTGTGCCACTAACAGTTTTGATTTCTATAACAGAATATCCTTTGATTTTAAACGGCCATAACCTGAAAATGGCGGGGGAAATTTTGTAAACACCATAAGTTCTACACTTTGATACTGTTTGGGAGGGGACCAGAGGGTGGGCGGAAAACCTCTATTCTCCATGGTTCCTATCGCGATCCATCAATGCACGTAAGAAAGGGAGTTCGAATATTTAAACTAATACAAATGTAGCGGTTTGCACTTTCTGCCTCCAGCGCTATGTAAATTTTTGACTCTTCCCCAATCCTGAAAAACAAACAAAGCGTCTTTGGCTCAGTAACATTACTAATTTGCAGGTGAAAAAAAAAAAATTAATTCTACTATTTGAATCTACCTTCCTTTTTTTTTCTTCTTTTCCTCTCTACTCGAAAGATTGACACACAGAAAATCTTTTACGTTGCTTTAAAAAAGATGATTTTTCCTATTAGTTGATACTTATTTTCACCATCTACTCTTTCACCATCTACATCTACACTTCGCCATCTACTCTTCTTGTTTGCATGAAAACCTTCGTATTTCATGCTTTACAATTAATGGATTGAATAGAAAATAAACCCTTCAGATAAAAACACTCATCCTACCATAAAATACAGCAAGAGTCACCATAATATATCGAACACTTTCATTACATGCATTAAATCAAAGACTCAGAAATCAAAGACACAATTGAAACTGATCATACTAATAAGATCAAAAAACATGATATTTTAGATTCATCGAAAGATGAAAATAATATAAACACTAAATGAGATCTAGCTGGTATAGCTACCAGTAAATAAATACAAATACTTCTCAATTTTACAACATGATATTATGCACATTCAATTTGGGAGCAAATTGTGCAAAATGAAACTTGATAAAGCATGCTATTATCTCTTGGGACTATATTTTTCTCCTACTAAACACAAGGTGGTAAGCATTATTTGAATCTACATTATTGTGGTAAGCATCATTATGATAAGCATTAATAGCAGAGCTAAAGAGATGGAAGCAAAAAAAAAAATTTCTATGAAGCCCTGCTTCTATAATTGGTAGCATCCACATATTGCGTACCCTTGTTCTCTATTAGAAAGGAGCTCAAAAGCTGATAATCAATAGGCCATTTACCAACTACATCTTATATTTCCTAAGTTTTATTACCCGACTTGCTTACCAGTTTATTATAGGTTGACCATTTAATTTTGTCGCCTTATAATAAAGGAAGATTTTACGAGCCCACGCGAGGTCCCTGTAGGGAATGAAATATACTTTGTTGTGCTCGCTGTTTTTATTTAGTTTTTTGTTTGTTTATTTTTTTGTCTTTTTTACTTCAGTTTTATCAGAAATCATTTTTCAAATCTTGCCCAAGTTGACAGGAACTAGGTTGCCTTACAACATTTAGTTCAATACTTGATACATATTTCTTTCTTTTCAATATATATTGCTCCAGTAAAGAACAAAAACTCATCACAGCCTACAGCTGCATAAACAAAAGCGCAAAGCCGTGTCAGTATTTTAGCTATTTTTATCTCAAGAGCGACTGCTCCTTGAGGGCCTAATAACAGACAGGTTGAAAAGCAGTTCCTATTGTTTCTAGGCAGGGCTTTATTCATTCCGATACATTTTGGGATAAAGCTTTATTGAGCAAATTGAATTTGAAGTTAAAATATCGTCCATTTCTCTTCGGATTTTGAGAAGAGGTGGTAGGGTTTTCACTGAATTTTACTTAATAAATTTACGAATAGTTGTCAAGGTCTGGTATTTTAAAAATGGTTAGACCAGTCCGATAATCTCAAAACATTTATGATTTTTTTTTTTTAAGAAAGGAAGACTCAAGAGATGCTTTTATTTAAATTTGCTCCTTCAATTAAACGCTAAGTTTTTCTATCCCCTTTATAAGGACTTCGTGATTTGATTGGAAATCCTCTACTCCAATTTTCTTCTTCTTGTCGCAATATTTCTTCGTGTGCGCTTTGTCCCCTGACTCTCCACAATGGGGACAAATATATTTTCTTAATACAGGGCATTGCACTTTGTTGAATTTGTCTTTAAGAATATGAGATTTGTACATGGTTTCCTCCTCGCCATTGTTTTTACAAAAGACACATTCCTACAAAAAATAAATTAAATTTAATAAGCTTAAAATATAGTAGACATAGATTCTCTATACCAGAGGTTTGCAACCACGGTTGCATGCATCGCTCTGGATGCAAGTAAGATAATATAAACATAACTGAGAACAGAGAAAAGGGGTGACTTTCTAAAGGATTGAGAATAGATTCGGTTATAATTGACTGAAGAGTAGCCTATTTACTTAAACAATCAAATCAATTGAACAAAATTTCTTCTAGGCTCTTTTAAAGTGTGTCCAAGATATATTTACGCGATTTAAACTGGTGCAGACGTAAAAAACGCTGGGAAAAGCTAGTGTATATTGAAGTCGATGGAAAATTAACCTTCGTCCTTTATTGTTTTGGCATTTTGGGTCGAAATGCTTAATTCAGGTTAGGTTAGGTTCGATGAAACCAGATTCCGACCCAGGTGTTTAGCCTGTTGGGAAAATGGGTTTTGACCATAACTGAATTCTTTCCTTGAGAAAGTATGATAAGAGATGATAATTTGAAGATCTAGCGCATCTGTAAAGGGAAGAGAGGAGGGGATAAGCGCATCTGTCAAGGGAAGAGGGGAGGGAACAAGCGCATCTGTAAAGGGAAGAGGGGGGAGGAAATATCTCCCCTCTCATTATATGTGTCTCATCGCTCATTAGATGTGTCTCAAGGATTAATATTTTATATCGACGTAACCTATGTTCTATTAACATACAGTTACGGGCAACGTTAGCGTTACCTAAGAAAAGAGCCATATGTCTTCCATGTATTATTCCTTCCTCTTTTTTTTACACGGCCACTTCATTCGGAAGGGGTGGTTGTCGGAAATTCAAAGGGGTCTCAGTCGACTGAATACACTATAGGTTCCATAGGGGTATATAATTCAAAAACATGCAGTTAGGTTACAGAAAAATTCTTTTATCTCCGTCCTTTGCCCTATCCTCCCAAATGAAAATTTGAGACCTACTTGGCCCCCCTAACATCCACCGAACGTTTCAACTTGATACCCCAAGCCACGCCCGTGGTACTGGAGATAAGGTACCGAGATAGTACGGATACACATAGTGTCAATAGAATTACTGTACCCCCTCCCACCACTCAAAATTTGAGGTACGATTGACCCTCTAACACCTGGGAAGGTTTCAACTCTATTTCCCAAGCCGTCCCTAGGATATTGTGTATACCATATTTTGTTCAACTGGGTACATAATGTCTTTCCATTCACACCGTTACATCACTTTAAATTGATTCTGATCCAAAAGGGGCTTAAAGTGCTAATATTTTCAGACACTGTAGATAATTTGAAAACATGGGTGGAAATAACGTGTTTTCATTTACTCAGGCGCGGGTGTCGTTTTCACCCTTGGGAAGCTTTTTGAATATTGACCTAGGCAACGATTCCTAGAAGTTCCTAGGTGATAGGACAACCAAGACCAAAGATGGCCACTTTTTCTGCTAAAACAAACCTATTTGTGAAGAACAGGTAATTTGGAAAATTTCAGACCATTTCCCTGGGGCTGTTGGAGTTATGTTGACTCCAGAGGCATACTTATTAGACTTTCTGATTTGACACTTCTAAAAACTCTGACTATCTCCAAAAAGCAATATGAGGAGGATGTGGGGGCCATATTGCTGAAAAAGAGGATGATAGAGGCAGGTTGTACTCCTATTACTTTCAACCCTTAATAGTAGCAATAAAACCTTCAATTTTGAAATGGATAAGCTCCCTTTCATAAGTTTATTCGGTCTTGAGCCCTGTGGGACTAAAATCTATGGCATTTGCAGGAGCGATGTAGATGAAAAGATAATGTGTTCCTACATTACAGAAATGGCGTATCTGCATTATGTCAGGAACAGCTTGGGGAATCGTGCTGGAATTTTCAGGAAGGCTGGAGGGCCAAGTGAACCTCAAACTTTGACTTGGGGTGGATCTGAAATTATTAACTGGATGGAGGGATGGGGACTGAAGGGCCAGACGTAAATAAAAAGAAACCCTGTATCCAGTTTCAAAATGTCATATCTGAATCATATTGGGAACCATATATGGCGATCCAGATGAAAATGTCGGAGCGGTTTGGTTAGAGGAGGCAAGTTAACTTCATATTTTGTATCTAAAGAGAGGGAATGAGGGGGTCGACAAAATTTTGATCTTAAACAGCCTAGAAGGGGAGATGGCGTTTAGAGCGCTCAAGTAGCAGCCTGAGCGTCGTCCAATTATAGCTTGATTTGTGAATTTTCTCGTGGTTTTTCTGCTGTGATGGTGTAAGTAATCGAAAATTTGACTTTCCTAGTTTCCATTAGTGCACTAATGATGGCATTAAAGAACTGAAAAGCTGACTTATACGAACTGAATTCATCTCGCTGACAGTGGCGCCATCTATTTTGTAATTTGGAGTTTAATTGGAGATGGCGTTCCAGAGCGCTCAAATAGCAGCCTGAGCGTCGTACAAGTATAGCTTTATTTGTGAATTTTCTCATGGTTTCTTTTCTGCTGTGGTGGTATGAATAATCGAAAATTTGACTGTCATAGTTTCCATTAGTGCAATAACGATGGCATTAAAGTACGGAAAAGCTGATTTATATGAACTGAATTCATCTCGTCTGACAGTGGCGCCATTTATTTTCATTAACTTAAGGCTCTTTCGACTGTTGAGAAAGCCGCCTGATGTCAATCCAAGTCAACAGCGATCCAAGCGTAGCCACAGAGGGAAAAGAGGAGGCCAAAGAAATAAAAATTGTGCTATCCCTGTTCTCGTTTCTAACAACAGAGCGAGGTCTCTCAGTACAGCAAGGGAACGTATTCTGACAGTAGTTAACTGCATCCCTCCTAGTGAAATCCCTCCTTCGCTTCGTCCGTGGTACGCTGACCCAGTATCGTCACTGTCAAGTACCCCACCTCCCCTAACACCTGAGTTTTTCTTGTCGAAGTGCAGACTTCCCAATATCCTAGTATGTAATGCCCGATCACTAAACAATAAAACCGACGAACTTGAAGTAGTTCTCAAACAGACGAGTTCCCCCATTGCTGTTATCACAGAATGTTGGGATATTAACGATGAAACCGGGCATATCAAGGGGTACAAGTGTTTTTTTAATACGAGACGCGACCGAGGGATTAACCGACGAGGCGGTGGGGTCGGACTGTACTTTCGGGAAGACTTACCTTGTAAATTACTAAGTCAGCCCAGTGAATCATGCCATGAAGTAATTTGGGTCGAATGCAAACCAAAGCGCCTATCAAAGCGATATTCGTGCTTGGTTGTAGCTGCAGTTTACTACCCTGAAAGTGCAAAGAACAGAAAAGAACTGATCCAGTATATCCAAAACTGCACTGATAACCTACGCCGCAGACACGCAGCGCCTGCTTTTGTAATCGCTGGTGATTTCAATCAGACTAATAAGGCATGGGTCTCCAGCATGCTTGACCTTAAGCAAGTTGTCTCAATCCCTACTCACGTCAGTGGTAGTATATTAGATCTTATTTTCACGAACATTCCCGATTATTACGAAGTACCCTTCTCTCTCGGTCCGTTGCATAACTCTGACCATAACACACTTCTTTGGAAGGCCAAAGTTGGCCTTCCAGCACCACGTAAAGTAAAAATTACCACTCGACCTATGACTAAAGAGGCAATTCGTTCCTTTGGACAGTGGATTGGGACGTTTGACTTTGATGAGATTTGCTCTATGACAGATATCGACCAGAAAGTTGATACTTTCAACTCTTTGCTGTCATGTAAATATCACGAACATTTCCCTGAGAAAAAAATAACTGTTAGTGATACTGACAAACCTTGGGTAACACCCGATCTAAAGAAGCTTATCTTAACTCGCTGCCAGTTACATCGCAGTGGGGATATTGTTCAAGCAAACAAACTTCGTAACCGCATTGTTAAACTGTTACGAGCAGCGCAGAAAAGGTACGTTCATGACAAAGTCTCGCCTCTCCTTCAAGGTGAGCCCCGTAGGTGGCACTCTGAAGTCAAGCGTCTTACCGGTAAACGTACCACCAGTGAAATTAAGATACAGAAAGACGACAAAACGCTGATAAAATCAGCCGAAGTGAACGCCTTTTTCACTTCAATCTGTACTACTCACCCGTCCTTCACCGAAGCCGAAATCGAAGCCCTCATTGCTGACGTCTCTGAAGATACAATCGTTGAAGTATCCGAGTTCGCGGTGTATAAAGAACTTCAAAAGTTAAAAAGCAACTGTGCTTCTTACCCAGGAGAATTGCCAGTTAAACTTTTAAGAGAATATTCTATGTTTTTAGCAAAACCACTCTCATCAGTGATCAATCAGTCGTTCAAGGAGCACAAATTCCCGAGTGCTTGGAAAAAAGCCTACGTCCGCGTCTTACCTAAAGTCAAAGACCCGAAGTCCTGCAATCAGCTTCGTCCGATTTCTATTACGCCTAATATGGCTAAAGTGACTGAATCTTTTATTTATAGAGAGCTCCTAGCCCAAGTTCAGCCAGCCCTAGATCCGTTTCAGTACGGCTGCTTGAAAGGGAGTAGTACGACGCATTATCTAGTACGTCTCTACCACCTGATTACCGAGTGGTTGGACAAAGGCAGTAGCCTCGTTGACCTGCTTTTAGTCGACTATCGTAAGGCTTTTGACTTGATCCGCCACTATACAGCAGCAAATAACCTCAAAAAGATGGGCGCTAGGAAGCATATTTTGCTCTTAGTTGTTGACTTCCTGCGTAACCGCTGTCAGTGTGTCTATGCTCTCTTCCCTAGTGACTTAAACTCTGAGTGGGCTGAACTAACGTGTGGCGCACCACAAGGCACTAAGCTGGCAGCTCTTTTGTTTTTAGCGGTAATTAACTACATTATCCTCGAGTTTGAAGACAGATTCAAATACGTGGACGATCTCTCCCTACTTCTGAAATATCTTGCTGAAAAGTCAGACGTGTATCCCCAGTTCAGCAGTGAGATCAGGAACTCCTTTCTCGAGGCGTGTAGCATTAACGACCTCCAGCTTAATATGAATAAAACAAAAGTCATGAGGTTTAATCCGCTTAAGCGTGACCTCTCATGCCCGGTTCCTTGGTACCCTACTACCTCAACCTCAGTGATTCTCGGGGTTACTTTCAGTGACGACTGTTCATTTAGCGCGCACATCGCCGGTCTGGTGAAAAAAGGTAGTTGCGCATTACAGTCGCTAATTACCTTGCGCCGACTGGGTTTCTCACAAAGTCAGCTGAAGACGGTTTACGTCACGTATGTGCGCCCAATCCTTGAATATGCGTGTCCTGTGTGGGGCCCTCAGGCTCATAATATTGAACACCTAAGTGAAGATCTGGAAGCCATTCAAAAACGGGCAGTGAAAGTGATACTAGGCCCGAAATACAACTCTTATGAGGCTGCCCTTAGTACCTTACGACTGCCAACGTTGCGTGATAGGCGCTTACAGTTAATGTGCAATTTTGGGCAGTCCCTTCTTTCGTCCCAGAAACACCGTTCGTTGCTTCCCCCACCTGCACCTATCACCGCCAACACCCGCCATAAAAATCAACTAGTGCCGCCAAAGTGTCGAACAACCCGTCACAGCAATTCTTTCGTGCCTTTTTTTGTTAGTTATTTAAACCGCCAGTGACCAGTTTTATGTAATGTACTAAACAGCGCCATTTAGTCGGGGCTTCGGCCACGGCTACGATAGTTGTTTATAAATAAATGAGTCTATGAGTCTATGAGAAGTTTTAGCACTATTTGCCCAAGTGGAATTTAGTGTTTCAAAACAGTTTTGTCTTCTTAACATTAGTTCACCCGAAAAAGGGCTGATTTTTTTCTTAAAAGCTTTAAACTATACCCGTAGGCCATTGGGCCAAGGAGACTCAAAAATGTTCGGAAAAAACATGTACCGTCAAACATTTTTATCCGCTATGACTCACAGACATACATCCCAGTTGATTTACTTTGAATGGTTTGATAATTCCAAGCCAACTGGCTAAAAGATTAAAGACTGACAAATACAACCTTATATTAGTTTCTCCTATCGATTTAAAAATTAGATTCAAAAGTTTTTGGGCCAGGTCGACCCCTATGCAGAAAACAATGTTTTTTAATTAGCTTATAACTTTAGGGGATATAGACAGAGCCGAGGAGACCTCAATGAAGACAAAAAAAAAATTGAAGGCTAGTTGTATGGACATTGTTGTTGGAAAATTGAAGGTTGGATGTTGAAGATTGGTTTTGACTCCTGAAACTCGGCTAGCAAATTTTGTTTTCTACAATTGATTTAAAATTACAGGGCATGCAGGCACAGAAAAAAGGACAACAATGGACCACAAATCGGTCGAAAAAAATGTCTTGTTTGGGTTCGCGACATCCAAAATAGACCAAATTTGTTTTGCATTCTTTTTCTTTCGTTTTTAAGATATAATACCTTAGTCTTTTGTTTTTATATGATCTTGTATTATAAGGCGGTTAGAAAATACAGCCATTCACAGGACCTTTGTCATTTATTAAATAAAAAACAAGTTTTTTCAACTGAAAGCAAGAAGCAACACTAAAACTTAAAACCAACACAATTATTGCGTAACTGAGGGGGTTCGCCTCTTATTAATTGCCTTGCTCTTTATGCCAAAGTTAAAATTTTTTCCAATTCTTTAAGAATGACCCCGAATCACAAAGGCCGTTTAATTAGAATAGATAGCTCTTTGGAAAGCACTAAAAAAAATTTTGCGTAAAAAGTGTGGTACTGACTAAGGGGGGATCCCCTTCATATGCGTAATAATTTCTGTTCGTTTTAAGTTTAAATGTTGCTCATTAGTTTCAGTAAAAAAAAACTTGTTTTTTTTATTTACTTTCTAATCGTTTTTTAAATAATAATAGGAAATCCGGCGTCCCCTTCATAGAAATCCCCTTCCCCATGAAAAATTCCTCCATGGAAGTATCCTCCGACGTAAACCCTCCCTCCAACAAAAAATTCCCCCCTGAAAACGGGTGTATACTTCCCAATAACAAATACTATATGTAAACAATGGTCAAAGTTCATAACTTGCAGCCCTTCCCCTGGGGACTGTGGGGGATTAAGTCATCCTCAAAGACATAGTTATTTGATTTTTCGACTATTCTGAACAAAATGACTTTTTGATAATTTTGATCGGGTGACTTTGGGATAAAATGAGCGTGTGAGGGGGCCTAGTTGCCCTCCAACTTTTTGGCTACTTAAAAAGGGCACTAGAGCTTTTAATTTCCGTTCGAATGAGCCATGTCGCGAGATTCTAGGACCACTGGATCGATACAATCACCCCAGGAAAAACAAAAAAAAAAACACGCATCCGTGATTTTTCTTCTGGCAAAAAATACAAAAGTCCACATTTTTGCAAATGGAAGCTTGAAACCTCTACAGTAGGATTATCTGATAGGCTGAATCTGATTGTGTGATCTTCCTTGCCGTTTAGGGGGTGTTTCCCCTTTTTTCGAAAATAGGCAAAACTTTGTCAGGCTCATAACTTTTGATTCGTAATATTAAACTTGATGAAATTTATATATTTTAAATCAGCATAAAAATCCGGTTCTTTTGATGTATCTGTTGATATCAAATTTCCATTTTTTTAGGGTTTCAGTGCCCCATAGAAAATCAAAAATACCCAGATTCTCCATTTATATGAATGATAATCCTCCTCATCATCCTTCCAAAACTTTATGGTCAAAACATTATTAAAAATGTACTGCAGAAAGCTACTGCCGATAAAAATTTTTACTGAACATATTAATTTCAATAAATATTTTCCAAAATAGAAATTTTCAAAGAAAAATAAATTATCATATTTAAAATCTAAGATGAGTACAAATAAATTCGCATAATGATTCAAAATTCAAAGGGATAGACATGTAATTTCAGTTCAATTTAAGTTTGACTTGATTATTCCTTTTAATGGCACTTGTCTATTAGTACACACTCGAGAAGTGAAGTTAGGTTCATCATAACGAAATATACCAAAATATTATGAAAATAGCATACTTTAATAACAAAATTATGGAAACAGAACGTATTATATTAAATACCTAACCTAACATAACCTAACCTAACCAAAATACGCTCTCAATATATTACTGAAAGCTATAAGCCGTTTATTGTATGATCTTGCAAATCCAAATTTTCGAGCGTGTACTGGCTAATACACAAGTGCCCTTTTAATTTCTGTTTGTTTTATGATCTATCAATTCATCCATACCAGTATCTGTTATCTATAAGTTCGATGTGACTCCTCGTTTTAGGACCCCTCGTTCATCATTATGTTATGGTCCATCATCACGTTTTTCGAGCCTTCCCCGGGCGGTTGTGTGTATACTTAGTTTATTTTGTAATTATTAGTAAATAAAATAAATTTGTCTAAAAAATTTGTTCATTTTAAGTATATGTTATTTTAGTTTATTTCTGCCCGTCCTAGATTTTGATATGGATCTTTAACTTTCTTTGAAAGGGTTTGTTTTTGGACAACTGGTTTAAAATTAATAAACAATAAGAAAATACCAGTCCAGTCGTCACGTTCATGCAAGTAGTTTCCCTAGACCGTAGTTGCTTCTCCCTTTACACTGTGTTTCCATAAGATTTTTTTTTGCATTTTTAGCATTCTATTTTTTAGAAAATATAATTATGTTGCGTTTTTGACAGTCAATCAAACGACATCAGGAAAACTTGTAATGAAACCCATTTACAAAAAGCTGTAAGGACACTTCCTTTGTCAAACAGTCAACTGAATTTTATCGAACAGCCATGCAGCTTTTCTACAAAGTAGCAACGACTATGGAAATTGGGTACTTGTAATTAATATGCTTCACAGCCCTATAGACTATACACGCAAACCAGACACGGAGACCCGTAAAACGGGCATTTGCTATCTAAATTGATTGCAAAGCGAGGTTTCTTATCAAATTTACAATATTTAAACGACTGTTTTTTGGGGTTTAGAGGGGGGGGGGAAGGTACCTAGGTTAGGTTAGGTTACGTATTTAATATATTCTATGCTATAGCCCCCCCCCCCATCCTCCTAATGTGCAAATATATAGCCCAAGTATGTTTCTAAACTAATGTATATTTATCCTATTTTATTTTATTTCATTAACATTGACCAAACTTGACTTCTTTCGTGTGGAGCATATAAAGCACAAGTGCCGGAAATTGGTGTTTAGACTGTGTTTAAAAAACAGCAACGACCATGGGAGAGACTATTGTTAATAGTTAAAAAAATCGTGTGTAATAACGGCAAATAAATTTTTTTTTTCTTTTTTTTTTGTCTAAACACAGCCAAATCCGCGAACAGTGGTTTGCATGAAGTAATGTTGCTGCAGTTAAGATAAAAAGCAAAGTTAGTCGTTTGTTCGACGGGGAGAGATAAATTAAGGGTTTCTGTTTCTCCACGGTTGCTATAGGTTATTTCGGTAAATATTATTCAAGGAAAAGAGAAAGGGTATAGGGAAACGTGGCAATAAATGGGGAAATAAACATGTCCTAAGGTTATAAAGAGGATTTGAGTGCCCCAGGTAAAAGTGTGATTGAAGTGATCGACCAGGGTAAGAGCGTAGATTTTAATATCATATCAAACAGGTCGTGGTAACAAACTGTAAGTAAGGAGCGACCCGGCTCAATATTAACCAAAACTGTAAGAAAGGGAATTTTGATTCCAATAGATACATCAAGTTTCATCAAGTTTAGTCTTACCCATCAAAAGTTACGAGCCTGAGAAATATTTACTTATTTAAAAAAGGGAAACAACCGCTAAAAGGGATAGAATCTAATAAAAATCACACCACCAGATTCAGCGTATCAGAAAACCCTACTGCAGAGGTTTCAAGCTCCTATCTGCAAAAATGTGGAATTTTGTATTTTTTTGCCAGAAGAAAGATCCCGCACGCGTGTTTATTTGTTTTTTGTTGTTTTTTTTTTCAGGGATGATCTTATCGACCTAGTGGTCCTAGAATATCGAAATAGGGCTAATTCGAATGAAAGCTAAAAGTTCTAGTGCCAGAGTCCGAAATGAAAATAATGGACAAAGAAATCTGTGATTAGAACATATGCGACAGGATGATCTCATCGAATCGTAGAGAAGAGAAGCAGCACTGAGAATAGCAACGAGTCCCAAGAGAAAACAAATCCCATTAAACGGACGATTCTCCGATGCATTAAACGGAATGAGGAACTGAATTCACGTCAGAATTTCTTAATTCAACTGAAATTGCTGATTTGACACCTCATGACTTAAAACTAAAGAATAACACGATGATTATGCTATTACATAATTAGAGAATCAAATGCATACAAGTCTGCCGTGAGCCGAGTACCGGGACCCGGGCTCCTGGTACTTAATGTTAAAGAAACACAGTCATTTAAGCTAGGGAGAAATGGGTAAAAAGAGGTAGTGTTCGGTGCCAAGAAAACTGGCCTAGTGGATAGTTATATGTGCTAATAATCACTTTCGTTAGATTATAAGTAAGGCAAGTGGATAAAGGGAAGATGAAAAAAGTAGAATAGCCACGACATAGAGCGTTTATCCGTAGTTGAAAAAGTTTGGCAGACGGTAATGATATTTCTTAAGTATGGTTCTGAAAACTTTTCGGTATTTCGAAAAATTAAGAAAGATAGGCTGGATAGTTTCTAGACGAATTGTCATAGGCTAGTATTAGGAAATCGTTTCAGAGACTCTACATTAAACGAGAGGCTTTATAAAAATACGAGGCTCATTGGAAAAAAGTGACAGATTACCTAAAAATGTACTTTTTTCAAGGCCGTACCCAGAATTTTTTTTCGGAGGGAGTTTTACCCAAAAAAAATTTTCGGGGGGGGGGGGGGGTACACAAAAAAACTCAAAAACGCATACAAAATTTGTATATATCCATTTTTGTTGCTTTTTTACGAGTCAGAAGAACATTGCAGGGGGGGGGGGGTCCAAACCGGGTAGACCCCCCCCCTCCCCTGGATACAGCCCTGACTTTTTTGGTGGTCCATTTGGAGCCAAATGAAAAGCGCAACCTCCTAGAATGAGGTCGGAGAAGGTTATAAAAAACTATTTAAATGAGTAGAAACTTTAGAGAGATCAGCAAAGGATGATGCTCCGAATAGACTGTGTGCGCAGCTGTGTTGACCTCGGATAGTTTAAAGCTACAATTAGACCCCGGCGCCGCGCCGGTGGATCGACCGAACGCCACCGACGAGAAGCCCGGTCGAACGCCGCCGAAGTGTCGTAACGCCGCCGGCGCTCCGCAGGCGCGCCGCCACCGGCAGAGGCGGCGGCGTTTGGTCGACTTCACATACATTTTGCGGCAATTCTCTGTTGTGTCAACCGCAAAGTCGGAGCTTTTCCTTCTCGTGTGGTTTAGTATTTCGATTCGCCTGATTAGAAATCAAGCAGGACTTGCACTATCCAGGAATCTTCAGATATTTCCCCCAAAAACTATGCGTCACCCCCCAAAAAATTTGGTTCCCCGAATCCCCGAAAATCACGTAATCACGGTGCCACCCCTAGCGATTTATCAATAGTCAAATAGTACTTTGTATACCACAATTCTTCACTACTCTCGTGTTCATTAATTTTCGTCTCTTTTGTTACTTTGCATAAAAACCTGTCAGATGCAATATGCAATTGGAAATATTGCAATATACACAGTTCTTCATATGTTGACAAAAAAAGTATCATCTTTATGAAATGAGTTTAAGCCATTTCGAATGCAGTTTCCCAGTTGCTATTTCTTAAATCATTTGTAGTCAAGAATTTTATTTTCAAGTTGAATAGAATTATAGAACGCATTCACTACTATACAGCTTCAGCCTTCAGTTGGATTTTGGCATTGACAGCCGACAGATTGTTTTTACAGCTGAATTGTAAATTTGCAGATTTTTTTTTTTGTTGTTTTTAGATAAGATTTTCTTAATGTTTAATACTCAATTGTTGAACGCCTGATAGAAAATACAATCTTCTTCCTGAAACATTTTTACCCCCTCCCCCCCCCCCCAAAAAAAATAATAAAAACCTTCTATTGAGACAAAATTTAGCTATAGACTAAGCTATGTACAAGGTTGGGGAATTAAAGATTGAACCGGAAGTTACCCCAAAAATATGCTTCATAAATAAATTGTAAATTATTGCCTATAGGGGGGATAGGGGACTATTATTTTTAAATGATAACACCTTATTTTTTTATTGAAAGCAGGGATGCCAAAAAGATAATTATTTATTTCATATAAAGTGGAGACAGAAGAAAATGATATTAAATTCCCTGGGAAACCATTAAAATATTTCGATAGACCCAGGGCCCTCCATTAGGACTTGTTCACTGTCTTGGGTATTTTGCAATTTCTCATAGGCTACTGGCCTAATTTGACTTTTGTGTGTGCTGCCTTTTAATTAGATTCTTTGGATCTTATTGAATGCCACGGCGAATCTATGACTCAGTTTTCCAATAATTTGAGGTATATCTGAATAATTTCGACATTTTTGTTGTTGTCTTTGTACCCCTTTACTCATACCCTCAATTTTTTTTTTTTCAAGGAACACTATGCTGTTTAACGTTATTTTGCGTGTTTGTTTGAACCATATAGTGACCTAGTTAATTATTAAGTAAGCTATTTTTCTAATGAAAGCTGAGACGGTATCCTATCGAGGTGGTATCCCGGGGGGGGGATAGGGAGGCATTACATTTAAATGATAATATCTCGATTTTTTTTATTGAAAGCAGGGATCCCAAAAAGTTAATTTTTTTTAATTTAAAGCAGAGACGGCATCCATTCAAGGTGGTATCCCGAGGGGAGGGGTAGTGAGCTATCATATTTAAATGATAATACCTCGATTTTTTTTTTGAAAGCAGGGGTGCCAAAAAGTTAGTTATTTTTTTTTTATTTAAAGCAGAGACGGTATTCTATCAAGATGGTATCCAGAGGAGGGGGCATAGGGAATTATTATATTTAAGTGATAGTACCTTGATTTTTTTTTTTTTTTTTTTTTTTTATTGAAAGCAGGGATGCCAAAAAGTTGAAAGTTGACAAAAATTAACAAGATTTTCGTGAGTTATACTTGATACAGCACTTGCATTGTTTTGTCGTCCAAAGGGAAAGGGACTAATGCGTCCAACCCGTTTTTTTCTTATTGATGAAAGGAGTTTACTTTGAAAACATTCATTCATAAGTACCAGGCAGATTCACACTAAAACAAATTGGTGTGACGAAAGCGATATCGACATCCCCACCTAACGTTACGCTCGAGTGACAATGGCGCCCTTTGTCCAGTGCCCAAGCTACTTTAAAAGACCAGGTCATAATAAAAGCTTTCAATTTGGGAGGTTCAAGGGGGAGTCTTTGACAGTCTTATGACCTCTAGGTACTAGATGTTGCAACGTTCTTAAGTATCTACAGTGGTTTTAAAAATTCGATCACCTCACAAATGATTGCCAAAAATATGCACAAATATAACAAACGTAACATTTGGAATATTATAACACTTTCTTTAAAGCTTCGAAGAAAAGCAAAAAAGGCTAAATACCCCTAACTACGCTTGAAAGCTATTTTAAAAAGAAACTCTTTGGAGATTTCCATGGAAATGACCATAGCAGAAGCTTTGAGCCTGGGTGGGGATCAAAGAGGAGTCTTTGAGTTTTTTGACCACATGTGACTTATTGTTGCGACTTTCTTAAATTTGGTGATTTTTGTGAGCATTTGGAAATTAAAGCTTAAACTCAATAACTGATACTAAGTGTCCTAACATTTGGCTTGGATTAAAAGTGACGAACTAGGACGAAAATCCCAACATCTTCCTGGAGCTACTTCAGTCTGCATATTATTTCATTTAATTACATTTAAAACGGATAAGCTTTTCATTTTTTACCTAAGAAAATAGCTGGCACTTCATTTTTCTTCATACCGAATAAACCATTTGTTTTTTTTCATTGTAATTGAAATGTTCACATGTGAAGTGTTCATCATGTATTTTTCAATTTGATAAACTTAATCCCTTTAGATGCAGTTTATAATTTGACTGATATTAGGTATTTATGTTTATAATTTTATTATAATTTTAGTTTATAATTTGGAATGAATCCCCAAAAGAAAAAATGAATAATATCCAAAAGAGCAGCCAAAACCAATAAAAAAGCAGCAGTTCAGCCTAAGCATGCATGACATATTCTATAAAGAAGCCAAAAAAACTTTAAAATACATTTTTTTTAAATTTTTATTAAAAACCAGTTTTTAATACAAGAAGGCTTTTTAGGAATGCAAAAGAGGAGCAAAAAACAATCAATATCAAAGTTGCCCATTTCAACTGTTTTAAAGGTGACAAAACAGATATAAACAAAGGGCATTATGAAAAAATTAAGCTTCTAAGTTCAAAGTTATATTCAAAGTTTTTACCCAGATAACTGACGAATTTTGTGATACGGTATTTGAAGCTTTGTATGCAGTAATGCTCGATGAAAAAAACTAGTATAATTATTTATGTTATGAATACATAGCTAATAGATACTTCAACTACTCGTATTATGCAAGGGTTCTGAAACGTCTCAGCCATTTCGTTTTTACCAGATTTCTACTTCTCTTGATGAATAACGAAGAAGACCAGTTTCCAGCCAGCGACTTGTGAAATTTTGAACTCATGAATAGGCTCGAATCTGTTGTAAATTTAAGCTGTGATTTGAGAAAGACTGATGAAAACATTAATGTTTGCAGTCAACATTGATCGCGCCGGCGGCGCGCCGCCGACATCTTACCGGCAGCGCGCCGCTGACATCTTACCGGCGGAACGCCGCTGACATCTTACCGGCGGCGCGGCGTGGCGCGCTATTTTTGGCCCCGCCGCCGCCGGTCTTCCCTCATCGGCGCGGCACCGGGGTCTAGCTACAATGAGTTGTTAGCGATAGCATCGGAATCAAACATTTTGATTTTAAACCTCAAAGAATATAACTTGAGGACCTGGCCGGACTAGCTTCCAAGAGGATTATATGTCCCATTCTTTCCAATGAAACCTAGTACCTTAGGCTCAAGTGCGGTAGTTCATAAGGCATAATGATTTATAACACAAATGTGACAGGAGAGCAATATTTTATTTTTGAAGGAGTTATCAGGAGTCAGTATATCTGTAAAATAACACAAAGCTACATGCTTCCGTAAGGAATTATGGAAATTTTGATAAAAAAAAAAAAAGGTAGAATGAGTATTCAATTTTACGAGCCCTGCGTTGGATGATTTGCCCCCAACCACGCATTGCACTGCCGGCCAAAGGCGGAAAATCAGGAGATCGACACCAGCGCTACGTAGACCATTGGTCAGCATGCGACAAAGTTAGTCAAAGTCCCATGAGGCTTCTCAGGAATTTTGAGAAGTAATAAGGCAAAGGCTCTGTTTTGATTTTTAGCTCGTCTTTATTTTTATCGAGGAGTCTATTGTTAGCATGAGTTTGATTTTTATTTGTTTCTTTGTTTTAGTGCTTTTCATCTATTTCATTGAAAACGGGTATTACTCGCATAACCTGAAATCTTCGTTTGGGTTTCATAGTTTAAATGCTGTAGTCAGTAAAGTCCTCATTCCACATTATACTTTGTCTTTGTTTGCCATTCTATAGGCTTCCTTTTATACATAGCGCCATCTAAAATCAACTTATTTTTATTTGAGATTATACTGAAGGCTTATTCTGTATCTTATTCTGAAGACTATCTGTACCTTATAGATGTATGTGTTACTGGTAAACATTTTTATTGCATCAACGCAAAGTCGCCATATACTACAAATTAGCTCGTGTCGGATACTTCATTAAAACTTACTTTATTTAGAAAATATTGTTAGGAGGAAACAAAACTTTCATTTTGAAAGCCTGTCGATTCCAGAAAAATACTGACGAGCCTGATTAAGATACTGCCGCAAAAAAACAAAAAAAACAATGATGATACTGGACCCAGGAAGCAATATCTGATTAAAATTCAACCACATATTCCAGAACGGGACAAATCTTCGCAGTGATACAACAAGAATGAGGGATGGGAATAAACACTATTTACTAAATAATTATTGAAAATTACTCCAAAAAAATTCCCAAGTTTCTGGCAATATGCTTCTTTCTCTTTTCCTTGGATTTTTTTTTCTTAAAAAGGAGACCAGAAAAATGCACCTAAAAAAATAAGCTCAATTTTGGTGAAATTGGCATTACGTACAAGGTTGTTAGTAATTTAAGTCATTTTATGTAAGGTAGGGTTTTCTTTTAATTTGATTAGAAAATAAGGTGATTTGACTCCTTAACTGTCTTTCAAAAGCTAAAAAGGCTTATTTGAAAAAACTTAATGTTTGGCAATGACTTTTTCATGAAGACATCTATCCAATCCGCTTAAGATACGTTTTGTTTTTCAACAGATCTTATCCTAATTTTAAGCTATATTTTCTCCTATACATATCCTTTTCAATCTTTCCAAAATGTATAAACACTAGAGGTTTCGATTATTTCTTTTCTTATGCATTCTATTAAATTATCTTTCCAGGATTATTTTTTTTCGTAAATCCTTACTTTGTTTGATTTGTTCGAGTGTTTTGCAACTATATGATGATATATATTATCCTCTACGATTTTGAGGGAAATAATAAATTATTAAAAAAGGAATGGGGGAACCAGATGGTTATACCAAAGTGGGAAAACATGAAAAACTAAATATTCAGAGTGTTTTTCAGAACTCATTAACCATTAATGACAATTAACTATTTGCTTATCTATGGCCTAAAACAGAAGATAAAACAAACTTAGCCCTTAAAATGCTTATATAAAATATATAAATGAAGCTTAATTTGTTGTACGTTCTACAGTTAGGGTATACAAATTGCCTTTAATCTTTAGTTAACCGTGGTCTTGGAACAATAATAAGAACAAATAATTAATTATCATTAATGATAATTGAGTTCTGGTACATAGCCCTCCAAGAAGTCTTTTTAGCTTTGTGGGGTAGTGTAGGACGGATAAACAGTTTTGCTTTCAGTTGAAAAGAAGGCATATAGGCTTACATGTGCACATGAACTTGAACTATGATGTCATCACATCACATTTATGACGTAAATCCAAAAGGAAAATCAGCTTAGATGAGGTAAACACATCTTATTGGACAGAAAACTAAGCTGATATCCACTAAACTGAAGAATTTCTGTTGATTTAAATTTTAAAACTTCCGAAATTATATATTAATTGCACTGAAAATTACTTTGCATTGATGGTATAAACTTACAAATTATTAAGAGAGTTATCAACGCCTGCCACTTCTCTTGTGGCTACTGGATACGGATGAGAAGATAGGGTAAGTGGTATATGCAGGGACGGGGTATAAGGTGGGATACAGTACTTATCTGCCATCTAGCATTCTTTAAAAAATCTAAAAGAATCACCTAGTATAGTTTATTCAATGGTGGACATAACAGTTCTATCATTTTGGTAAGTTGCTATTTTCGTTTTTGAGAAAATTGACTTCAAAGTTTTGGCTATACCCCCAAAAAATATTTGGGCAATAGTTTTTGTGTTTTATTTTGTAATGGTTTAAAGAAACTGTGTGTGTAAGATAGCAAACGAAAGCTAAAACATCAGGCCATGTTGTGTGGCCCTCTTGTGGAAAAAAAATGCAACAGTAAAAAAATCGAACACAATTTGCAAGTAGAGGTCACATGGTATATACTGGGACAAGGACAAGCGCTATGTAGTGGGACTTGATATACCACATGTTAGAACCTTCGGTTCTTGTTTTTTAAGATAACTGTTCTTTCTTTTTCTATTTTTTTGGTTCGTAATTTTCTCCTTTTATCTATGTGGCAATCTTTAATTTTCTCTTAGTAGTGGTAACACCATTTTCTTTTTCTTTTATTGCGTAGGCAGTTAAAGTCACAAATTGTAACTGTGTAGTTCTACGCGTGAGTCAATTTTGGTCAAAATTGACGGGGAGAGAAAAGGGCAATAAAGTTGATTCATTTGAGTTGATGTTGCAACCAGTAAGGGCTTGGATTTGGCTGGAAATAGCATGTTTACGGATAGAATCCACCCAGAGCCCATAGGCGGCTTGGCCATTCTAGGGGCAAGGTTTTGTCAGTATCTTCAGTTCTTATATTGAGCTCAGAGAATACAGTAAGAGTTCTTTTCTCTCTCTCTCTCTTAAATAGAAGCTCTTTCTCCCCTTAATTCTTGTGAATTTGGGCAGACCTGTACCTGATGCTTTGGATTCAGCTGAAAATGGAAACAACCTGGCTGAAACCCCCAGTACAAGTTGGCTAGAACAATCCTCTACACTCGTTTCAGTTACTGTGACGCCAGAACAAGTTCGGCCATACCCTAAAGCCAAGCCATATGTACTGAGTGGCAGAGGCAGGAAGAAAAGCTCTACAAAGACTCTTACTGACACTCCTGTGAAAAGGCAGATTGATGAACAAGAAGCCAAAAGAAAAGATAAGAAAGCACGGGGTGGCAAGGCTAGAGGAAAAGTTGGGACTGTTGGAAGAACTGGAAAAGCAAAAAAAGACCAGACAACAAAAAAGCTATTTGTGGATTCAGAAGGAAGTGATGATGAAAAAATGATTCTTGATGATGACAGTGATGACTCAATGAAACTAGGTGAATCGGAAGATGAAAGTGAGAAAGAGGAAGAGGTCTTTGACAGTGTCTCTACAGGAGATTTGTTAAAGTTGTTTACGAAGAAGAGTATTTTCTTGGGTCTGTCCAAGAAAAAACGAGAACAGTGTCAGAGTGAATGTCAGGTGCATGGCCGGTCTAAGAAAGTGGTAGTAGCTGGATCGAGAAGACTCAATACTTTATCCAAGGGAAAACATTTTGAAAAAGTTGTCGCCTCCTACCCCAGCACCCAGTACAGCTTCCAGAGCAGCGTCATACTTTTTGTTTGCTGACTGGTGGTCTAGTCTTGTGTCTAAGATCGAACTTTTGAAGATCGAACTTACTTTTGAAGTCGAATTTTTAATATAGTTTTTATATGATGAATAGCCAAAGTCAAATGTGTCCCAGAGTATACCACCTCGTGTCCCAAGATATACCACCCCTGGTACTTAGTGGGACAAATGGTATAAGCAGGGACACCTTTTTTTCTTTTTAGGGACTTTTTTTTCTTCTAGCTATTGAAGAAGAATCTGAAAAAATCAGTTTATGCTGCAGTTCTGGGGCTTTCATTTGAGCCACAAACCATTTTTCTACTCCAATGTTAACCCTACATTTTGGAGGTTTTCCAAAATCCGTCCCTGCATATACCACTCTCCCCTACATAAATTAAATAAAAAAAACAAGTTTTTTAAACTGAAAGTAAGGAGCGACATTAAAACTTAAAACGAACAGAAATTATTCCGTATATGAAAGGGACTGTCCCCTCCTCAACGCCTCGCTCTTTACGCTAAAGTTTTTTACTGTTTTAAAAAATAAAGTTGTGAGACAGAGTCAAACTTTAGCGTAAAGAGCGAGGCGTTGAGGAGGGGACAGTCCCTTTCATATACAGAATAATTTCTGTTCGTTTTAAGTTTTAATGTCGCTCCTTACTTTCAGTTTAAAAAACTTGTTTTTTATTTTTAATTTTTGAACGTTTTTGAATAAATGCAGGTTTTGATCTTGGCTCACCGTACATGAATAATTAAAACAAAATTTTCATATTAATTTACTTTTATTTAGTTAAATGGCTTTCTCAAAACTTGTTTAATTTTATTTACGAATGTTTTTATTAGTAATAAATATACGTAACTTACGAATTAACTTACGTAACGAACTTCTATATTCATATATTTTTAATTTGTTTATTAGGGGGTTCACCCCCTAGTCAATACCTTGCTCTTTAAGCGAAAGTTCGAATTTTGTTCCAATTCTTTAAAAATGACCGCTCAATCACAAAGGCCGTTAATTAGAATAAATAGCTCTTATGAAAGTACTAAAAAATCTTTGGCTTAAAGAGCGAGGTATTGACTACGGGGTGAACCCAATCATATATGTAATATTTTCTGTTCGTTTGAATTTTTGATGTTGCTGCTATTGCAGTTGAAATACTTGTTTTTTTATATTAAATTTCTGATCTTTTTTTAAATAATGCCGGGAAGTCCGGCGTCCCCTTCATAGCAATGTCCCTTCCCCCATGAAAACTTCCTTCATGGAAAGATCCTCCCACATAACCCCCGCCCCCCTCCCTCCCCCACTACCAGGAAAAATCTCCCCTGAAAACGTCTGTATACTTCCAAATAACCAATACTATATGTTAACATTGGGTAAAGTTCATAACTTTCAGCCATCCCCCCAGGAATTTTGGGGGATTAAGTCATCCTAAAAGACATACTTATTATATTTTCGAACATGCTGAACAAAATGGCTATCTCAAAATTTTGATCAGGTGACTTTGGGAAAAAAATGAGCGTGGGAGGGGGCCTAGTTGCCCTCCATTTTTTTTGGTCACTTAAAAAGGGCACTAGAACTTTTAATTTCCATTCCAATGAGCCCTCCCACGATATTCTAGGACAACTGGGTCGATACGATCACCCCTGCGGAAAAAAAAACAAACAAACAAACAAACAAATAAACACGCACCCGTGATCTTTCTTCTGGCAAAAAATGCAAAATTCCACATTTTTGTAGATGGGAGCTTGAAACCTCTACAGTAGGGTTCTCTGATACGCTGAATATGATGGTGTGATTTTCATTAAGGTTCTATAACTTTTAGGGGGTCTTTCCTCCTTTTTTCGAAAATCAGCCAAATTTTCTCAGGCACCTAACTTTTGATGGGTAGAATTAAACTTGATGAAACTTATATATTTGAAATCAGCATTAAAATGTGATTCTTTTGATGTATCTATTTGTATCAAAATACCGTTTTCTAGAGTTTCGGTTACCATTGAGCCGGGTTCGTTACCACGAAATGTTTGAAACGTTTCAAAAGAGGCTCAAGGAAATACAAGGTCTTATAATTATTTTCTTCGAAATTGTTTTAAAGGGACAAGGAAGGGGACAAGAGCCAAATTTTTCTTTTTAATATAGCAGACAAATTGTTCAAAATGCATTATTTAAGAATTAAAAGTAGCCCCACAATTTATCCGGTGATATTATCCGGTGAAAGTTCCTTGGAATTCAAGGAACTTTCTGAGTGACAAGCAATAGGCGTATCATAGTTCATGTCCTAAAAGATATGAAAAAAACAATGAGAATATTTCTTCATTTCATATATTTCATATTTCACTTCACATTTCACACATTCATTTCGCATATTTCACAGCGTAATTAACGTGGAGACGTGATTTTTGTTTAAAACATATGACCTGAAAATAACATTATTAATAGCCCATGACCGCAGCTCATCGCGAGAAGTATCTTATCGCAAGAACGCGCCCAGGGGGGTCTTAGAAAGTATCCCCTGCCTCCACCCCAAAAAAAGAAAACTTTATAGGCCATATAAGTTCTCTATCACGCTTTTTTTGTCTCCGCTGCTTGGAAGAGCAAGGAAATGCCTAAAATATATCCGCTACACAAAAATTTCTACGTGCCAGCTTGTCCTTGCCTCACACCACAGTTTTCATTTAAGTCATTTTTGGCTCACGATTATACTCAGAATTAGTATCTTTGTCAGTCAAATTACCCGTAAAACCAGTGTGTCGTGGATTAATAACGGTTTATGAGTTTTAAAAAAGCGATTTTCGTTTTCTCGCAAAAACATAAATTGTTGATTCATATATCTTTACTGGTTGGTCAATTGACACATATTTGTGTGTTTTGAGAATGAAATATTGCAAGCAATAACCATTTAAATGTGTCAAATGAATCGCATCTCTAGTTTGATCTAAAATAAAATAATACCTTTGGTTCGGGTTTTCCCTTTTTGGCTTTAAGTATTGGGCGAGCGAAAGGGCTAATGGCATTATAAATTTTCTTATTAGTATCTATTATTCCATCTTCATTTGTCTTAGCATCTGGAAAATATTCGCTTTCTTTGCCAATCTTTCGGAATTCGTCAATAGGGCTAACTTCATTATCTGAAAAATGTTACATCATAATCATAGGACAAAAGAGTGCATATGGATACTGATTACAAATATAAACCAAAATTTCAGAGACTAACAAAGTTAGAAACTCCTGGCGGTCTCCAAGAAAAAAATCATCAACGCTACCTAAGCTTTCCAGGAATAAATGCTAACTTAAAGGAATAAATGCTTAAATAAAATGATCAGTTGCATCTACTCTTTGCGCTAAATATTAAGAAATTTTGCATCGAAGAAGTAAGGAATATCTTATAACATAAAAGCATGCTATTTATCCTTTTTTTGTAAAAAAAGGGTTTGATCGCAAATATATAGTAAAAAAAATCTCACTTTCCCTACCTCAAAGTGATTTTCTGTCCTAAAAAAAAATTATTTGGAAAGATGGGATTAGTTCAGTTTTTCCTTGTCACCGTCTTACAGCATAGAAACTGTGAAAGTTGGGGGAGGGGGTACTTCATGCCGGAACTCCCTTTTAAATGTCAGGATTCACTAAATAGGAAAGGTAATCCTAAGCGGAACTCCTAAGTTTTGGAACGGCAAATCATTTAAAATGTCTAATGCTGACATTTTTTTCGTCACCCATATCCATCGGTCAAGATATATTAAATCTATAGTCATTCTAATAATCTTTTTAGTTGCAAATCCTTTTTTATTCATTGGCAATGAGTTCTTCCGAAACTAAAAATATCCCTCGTCGACGAATACATGGAAATCATGATCGGCTCAGATAATTTTTAATCAAGCCGGTAGCTCTAGCGTACTGTAAGTAAAGAGCGTTCCGCACATAAGGTAATTAAAATTCTAAAAATACAACCTCGAAAACAATGCGTACTTCAATAGAATCTACTAATAAATTAAATTTTAATAGTCACGTAACTTTGATTGTACCCAAACTTTCCGAAAAAATAAACCCGAAGATTATTCAGTTAAGCAGAGACTAATAGTAAATGGATGTCAAAACACTGATCACGTCAAAAGTAAATACAGCAGCTTTGATAAAACATTTATTTTCCAAGCCATCTATCTTCAGAACAGACCAGCGTATTTATCAATTCAGGTCTTAATAAACCATAAGGTTAGCTTCCAGCTTCAAGCATCAAAATGATTAATATTTCTTTCAAAAAGAAGAAATTCCTGCATTTTCCTGTCCGAGCCCTAAATAACTTCAGGTTTCCAAGGATTTATCCCTTTCCCACTGAGTATGTTTCTTTTTATAGGATATATCTTAGTCTAGTCTAGGTTAATCAAGCCCCCCATTTTCTAAACGTTTATAATTTGTTTTGTAATTTCTGATGTTTTCTTTATAATACGCCCTTTGGTTGAATGTTTTCGAGCTTCGAACCTTTGAAATTCCCCCCCCCCTCCCATAAAAGAGAATCATGCAAACATGCCTGGTCAAGAGGTCCTTGAGACGAAAGAAACAGAAGTTTCTGTTATGATTCCAAACCTAATCTATTTTCTTGAAATTCTTCAGAAACGCTGTTTCTACCCAAGAGAAACACAATGTGGGTCTCAAGGGATGATTCCTTTTGATCAACAATAATCTTGCATTTTTTTTTTTTTGTAAAACCCAGAAAATTCATTGCATAAATCGAGGCTCGACTATAATCGTTTTTTAAAGAGTTCTGTTTTGAAATCTTTCACAAGAAAACTAGTCTCTTGGGGCAATACGTAAATCATAACTTTTTGTATGTGTTAATTAAAAAAAAAAAAAATAGGAAAAGAAATTTTTCAAGTAAAAGTAGAGAACCAGATTAAACTTAACACCAGCAGAAATAAATTTCCTAATAATTGAAACTCAAAATGACCAGAAATTACTGATAAAGAGTAAATGAAACCCAAAACGAACAGAAATTAAATAAACAATCACAGCAAACAAACATGCAACAGGTACTAACATAAATGGATAAATAGATCTTAAAACGAGTAAAACTCAAATTGAATATTCCAGTCAAACTTAAAATGAACAAAATAACTACAAACAAGAGATAGTGATTTTGTTCGTTTTAAAATTGATTTGAAAATTCAATTTGAGTTTTACTCATTTTAAGATACTTTCGTAATGATTTTTGTTCGTTTCAAGTTTGATTTGAAAATTAAATTTGAGTTTTATTCCTTTTAAGATTTATTTATTCAATTACTGGTATATTAGTACCTGTTGTATGTTTGCTAGTTATTGTTTAATTTATTTCAGTGTAATTTCTATTTTCATTCTTAATGTTAGAAGCACAAAAGAAAATATTTATAATATCATTCGTTTTCATTAAAGCGCATATAACGCATATGCTTTAGACTTTTACAGTTAGGGAAGGGAGCAGTAACCAAACTCTTATTTGTAGTGATTTTTGTTCTTTTTGAGTTTCATTTGAATATTTGATTTGAGTTTTGCTCGTTTTAAGATTTATTTATTTATTTATATTAGTACATGTTATGTTTGTTTGCTATGATTTTTTATTTAATAGCTGTTCGTTTTAGGTTTCATTTATTCTTTAATTGTAATTTCTGGTCGCTTTGAGCTTGAATTATTATAAGATTTCTCCTGGTCTTAAGTTTAACACGGCTCTTTACTTTTCTTTGAAAAACTTCTTTTTAGAAAAATTCTTTCAATTAATTTATGTCTGTTTTTATTGCCAAATTTCAAGTTTTTCAAAAGTCCCCATTTCAGCATCAAAGTTTGTTTTCAACACCAAGTATCAAAACATAGAAGTGTTTTTTTTTTTTTTTTTTTTTCAACATTAAAGTTTCAAAGTTTAATATTCCTCACAATATTTGCTGAGAGTAGCCACAAATAGATGTAGTAGTAGATGCAAGCAGTCACAGACACAGTTGCAAGTTGTCGAAGCTAGAAGTAGTCAAAGTTGCAGTCACAACCAGTCCCATTTGCAGCTGCAATAGTAACAGTAGCAGCAGTAGTAGCCCTGAAAGTTTCAAGTTAATACCCTTACCTGTACGTAAGATATTGCAGATATTTATTTTGGATAATTTGAATGTATTTAGTTTCTTTCGATTTAGCTCAACATACCCCTCAACATTTCCCAAAATTTCGCCTCAATACCCTTAGTCTTTTTGGACACCCCCCCCCAGATCAAACATTACCCCCTTTCCTAATGATGAGTTCTGAATCTAAAAAATGGGCAAATTGCATAATTTACATTCCTTGCCCTAGGAGCTGTAGGGGAATGCCATCCACAGAGGTTAGCTATTTGACCTTTTGACTATTTGGAGCAAATTGTCTATTTCAAAATTTAGATCAAATATTTTTGGAGGGAGGGCAACTAAAAAAACATCGCAGGGGGCTGGTGGCCCTCCGACCACTTTCCAACATCCCCCTAAAAGTTTCGGACATATCCTAAAAGTTTCAACTCAATACCCTCAGACGTTCTTAAAACATTGTAGATCCTCCTTTTTGATAAATTGGATTCACGTAGTGTCTTTTTATTTAGTATTAATTTGAAAAACGTTTTCCACAAAAGAAGTTTTTCAGATAAAAGTAAAGAGCTCCATTAAGCCAAGAATGAGCAGAAATAAAGTCAAATAATCTTCCAAGCGTTAAACTACCACAAATCACTATCAATAAATAAATGAAACTCAAAAGGAACAGAAATCACAATAAATAGCCGAGTCAAACTCAAAACGAGCAAAAATCAACATGAGTAGGGCTGATAACCCCCATGCCTTCTGAAGACCAGAACATAATTTGCACTTTACTGAAAAAAAAAAAATGACCGTGGATTGTCAGTTTAATTGACATTTACTGGTATCGATTCCTTAAAGTTTTGATATTTTTTTTTATTTATGAAAGAAAGAGAAGTGAAAACATTTAAAAAGTATTTTGTTTTCAGTTAAGCGCAAATTATGCTCTGGTCTTGAGAAGGCATGGGGGTTATCAGCCCTACTCTTGTTAATTTTTGCTCGTTTAATTGTTTCGTGTTTACGTTTAATTGAAACTCCTAAACGTTCCCTATAAGTTTCATCTTAATACCCTTAGCGTCATTAGTTACAGTAACTGTAGTGGTAGCATTAAAAGCATACATATAGTGCCTTCTGGCTAGTTCAAAGTCCCCATCACTTACCCTTAAAGGTCTAAATTAATAATACAAGTTGCTCTTCAGATATTGCTTCGCCACCTTTTCGAAAGTCCACATACTCATAGATTGTTTTGTTTAATTCAAAATCCACCTAAATATCCCTTAAAAGCTTCACCTTAATACCCTTAGCTTGCGCGATAGCAACAGCTGTAGCAGCATTAGTAGCTGTATACGCAAAGCACCTTTGGTTTCTTCAACATCCCCTTCAACACACGCTGAAAGTTTCAGCTTAATACATACCATTGACTGTTCCTGAAGCATTTCTGATGCGTCTGCTTGACAACCTGTGTGGGCATAGTGTGTTTTGAATTAGTTCCATACAGTTTCTATGTACCCCAAAATTTCAGCCTAAGCTTTAGTGGCAGCAGCAGTAATAAAAGTAGTAATATTAGTAACAGTAGAAGCAGTATGAGTACAAGCAGTAGCATTAGGATGCAAATATTTTATTTTGGTTAGTTCAACATGCCTTACAACAAGCCCTGTTAGTTTCAACTTCACACCCCAAACTGTTCCTAAGATATTGCTGATTCACCCTTTTGACAACCTGTATACAAAGGGTGTGTTCTGAATCAGTTCATCTTCCCCCCTCAACAGTTCTTGAAAATTTCACCTTCACACCCTTAGGTATAGCTGTAATAGTAGTCACAGTAGTAGTATTGATATTACTAGTAATAGAATTGAATAGCGGTAGTACTACTAGCCGCAGTAGCATTAAACTATTGCCTTTTGGTCAGTTTAACATCCCTCTCATCAAGTCCTGGAAATTTCAACAGCCATTTTCAACAGATGTTACAATTAGCCATTGCTATGACATTGCTGATATGTCCTTTTGATAGCCTGTATGTTCATATACTTCTTGAAGTTTTCATATCAATGCTCTTAGCCCTACAAGTAGTTGGAATAGATGTAGTAGTAGTAGTAGTAAATATAACCGTAGCAGTAGTATTAGTAGAAGTGTGGACATATTGCCTTTTGGCGAGATGATCTTCCCCTTTAAGTATTCTTTGAAAGTTCGAACTTAATACCCAAATCAATTCTTGAGATACGCTGTTTTGACAATGTGCCTGCACATAGCGTCTTTTGATTTAGTTCAAATTTTCCCTTAATACCATAAATGGAGTAGTGTGGTAGTAGTAGGGGTGGTAGTTGTAGAAGTATTGGTAGCATGCAAATATGGCCTTTTTGATCAACTCCATTATTATTTCCTGAATTTTTCGAATTGATATACTCAGTTATTCCTGTATTGAACCCTTTAGACAATCCGCATACACATAAGATGTTTTGATTTAGTTCAACACTCCTCTCAACAATCTCTGAAATTCTCACCTGAATACCCTTCGTCTTCTAAAAGACAAAGTTCAAACATGAAAACCTTTCTCAATAACATATCAAGGAGGCACACTTGTGCCTCTATAAAGAGGCGACCCACCACAATGTTAAGCGATTTCCGGTTGTAGCGGTCAAAGAGAGACAACGGTAATCGCATTTTGTAGCCCAAGCTCAAACTAAGAAACGTGCAAAATTTCACCCCCCTCCGACTTTATCTTCATGGGTAAAAGTGGGCCGGAAGTTTCGACCCTCCGACCACAGCCCCCCTTTAACGTTGTCCGATTGGGTTGACATTTAGAGGTTAAGCTTTACTAGGACCCGGGAGCTTATCCTCGAAATTTCAGCTCAATCCGATCACTTCTTCCCTGTTTTCCAAAAACCAAATATAGCCACTTAAAGTTCATTTCTCTTTTTTTTTCTTATCCACGCCTACAGGCCACAGTTGGCAACTGATCCGGGTGAATGAGGACTCATTCGAAGCAGAATTCGACCTGTTAGGGCCTTTTGATATTTTCAGACCGAAAAAATTATCCCCCGACTTTACATCTACGAAAAACCTCGTTTTCCTATAATAGCCCATGTTAATTTTTCCCACCACAATCCCCCTTTAACGTTGTCTGATCGGGCTGAAATTTAGAAGATAAGCTTTCCTGGGGCCTGGGAGCTTATCCTCGAAATTTCAGCTCAATCTGATCTCTCCTTCCCTGTTTTCCAAAAACCAAATATCAAGTTTTGCTTGCGTCAAAAATAGATTCCCCTTACTAAAAAACAATTACAATTATGTCTTTTTAGTGCAGCGGTCGAGACTCCAGACTGTCAGGCGGAAAACCCGGGTTCGATTCACCGTTAGAGAAAATTTTTTATATACTGAATTTAAATTTTAAAAAGAAACTGAGTTTCTTTTTTAAATTATTTGAAAAAAATTACGTCTTCTAAAGAGTTAAAGAGGCTGAGTTACAAGGTCGACCCTTAAAACGTACAAGGATTAGGAGGCACAGTTGGGGGGCTGTTAAAGAGGCTGAGTCACAAGTTCGAACCTTAAAACGTACAGGGATTAGGAGGTGCAGTTGGGGGGCTGCCGCCCCCCAAACCCCCGCTTCTGTATTTGAAAGGGGCTGTGCCCACCTCAACGCCTCGCTCTTTTCAAGGAGGCACACTTGTGCCTCTATAAAGAGGCGACCCACCACAATGTTGAGCGATTTCCGGTCCTAGCGGTCGCAGAGAGACAGCGGTAATCGCATTTTGTAGCCCAAGCTCAAACTAAGAAACGTGCAAAATTTCACCCCCCCTCCGACTTTATCTTCATGGGTAAAAGTGGGCCGGAAGTTTCGACCCTCCGACCACAGCCCCCCTTTAACGTTGTCCGATCGGGTTGAAATTTAGAGGTTAAGCTTTCCTAGGGCCCGGGAGCTTATCCTCGAAATTTCAGCTCAATCCGATCACTCCTTCCCTGTTTTCCAAAAACCAAATATAGCCACTTAAAGTTAACATTTTTTTTTTCTTAGCCACGCCTACAGGCCACAGTTGGCAACTGATCCGGGTGAATGAGGACTCATTCGAAGCAGAATTCGACCTGTTAGGGCCTTTTGATATTTTCAGACCGAAAAAATTATCCCCCGAATTTACATTTACGAAAAACCTCGTTTTCAAACAGTTCGTGGTAACGAACTGTAAGTAAGGAGCGACCCGGCTCAATGGTAACCGAAACTCTAGAAAACGGTATTTTGATACAAATAGATACATCAAAAGAATCAGATTTTAATGCTGATTTCAAATATATAAGTTTCATCAAGTTTAATTCTACCCATCTAAAGTTAGGCGCCTGAGAAAATTTGGCTGATTTTCGAAAAAAGGAGGAAAGACACCCTAAAAGTTATAGAACCTTAATGAAAATCACACCATCATATTCAGCGTATCAGAGAACCCTACTGTAGAGGTTTCAAGCTTCCATCTACAAAAATGTGGAATTTTGCATTTTTTGCCAGAGGAAATATAAATCAACGTTATAGAGACACGCACTTTAAGAGTGAATAATTTTGAACTGAGAGACGAAATAAAATTATTTTATTTTAAACTTCCAGGAATTACTCTAGTTTTGGCTGACAAGTCAGATTTTTCGTTAAAACCCTAAAAGAATTACTGTATTTTATACATAACTATATCTAAATGCTTTTTATAATAATGTCAAAAATCCTTTTTTGATTTTCGTATTTAAGAAGATTTTATAACATTTACTACTACAGAGCTAAAGAAAAGTACAGTTTTTTGTAAAAAATTTGTTCTATTTTGAAAATTGTTTTTGTTATTAATAACTCTAGTTTTAATATGTAAAAATATACTGATTTCATTAAAGTTAACATCATAATATTGCATTTACTTTTACGCCATACATGGTTACAACCTATTTTGACAACCGATTATGACGTCATTCATCAATCTTGTACATGAGGATACAGTTATTCGTAAAAAATTGATTCTATTTTTTAAATTATTTTGTTAATTACAAAAGAATTTTAAATGCGTCAATTTCCTTTAAAATAGGCCATTAAACACCTCTCTGTGATGTTTCAATGCCCCGATAGCTGCGCAGGAAAAAACGGAAAAAAAGATACCGTCGATGCAGAATATCGTAGTTCAAGCAACTTTTCATATTTTTCAAGCCAATGGGTTTTTCTTCGTTATTCAAGCCAACGAACTGTAAGTTTCTTACATAACGGTTTCGGACAAGGCGATTGTAATAGTATACTTTGTATTTCAACCCGACTCAATTTAAGGAGTTAGCTACTGTATTTCATAGTAAAGGACGTAATCGTTTCTTACTAGGTTGCTAGCTACCGCTGCAATCCGGAAGTTTGAAGCTTAGTAGATATCGTTGTTAGAAATCGGACTTGCTTTAATAATCAAATTTCTTTGAAAAGATTTCAGTATGAAGAGACAGCAACAATTATTAAAGTCTAAACAAAACTTCTACTAATAACTACTACACAAGATCCCCTTGACTGACACAATTTATGTTGAACTATATCGATCCTTTATGTATTTTTTTTCAAAATACATTTTTCAAGTTATGGTTAGTATGGGCTGTGGTTGCTTTTACTAAGTTGCAGCTAGAGCAGCAACCATGACACAATCACAATTTACCAGTGTTCAGTTCTATATGTAAATATACCAATGTCCAGTTTTATGTGAAAACTTCTCAAAAGACAAATGTGTTGCATCATCATGATTAAGATGATTCATTCTAGTATTTCAGTTTCTATGGGCTAGAATTCGTTTTTACTATAACTTCGAAAAAAAATGTGTCTCGTTGAGTTTACATATTGAACTGAAGACTGATACGTTACCATATAGTGTAAAAGGCTTGTCTGTACTTATAGTCAAAATAATTCAATTGAAAAGTGTCACTTTATCAAAAGAATATACACAGTTTTGAAGAAAAATCAAACAATTGAATACCCTGTCACAGTACGGTGGATGAAAGCGTGCCTCTTGATCAGAGGATTACGGGTCCAATCCTGGCTGTGGCAAGGGATAAATGCTGAGCCAAGAAGTGGCTCCATAACAAAACTTCATCTCTTAGAACAACTACTTACAAAAGGCGAATCGGTTTTGAGTATGAAGATTGTCTGAGAAGGCAATCACGAGTAAAGTGCCCATATTTGCCGCAATTGTAACATGTAACTTTAAGTGTTAAATCCTGGTGACCAGTATCGGTCAAATGAATACCCTTTTGAACACCATTACAGCAACAGCTTGCTAGACGACGTCCAAGGACTCAGACCATATTAAGTGTCTGTTGCCATTCATTGGAAGTTAAACTACTTGTCGCAGTGAATACTTCACCTAAAAACGCAGAGTAACCATTCAAATAACATAATAAGTCTCTAGGTGGGATTAGAGGCTCATTCCTTTTCGTCTTTGTATTTATCTAACAAAAAAAAACTAACTTTAAAATTCTTAGGTATTTTTCATGTTTTAATTAAAACATTAGTTATTGCTCAGGCCCCCTAAATATTTTTGCAGTTTACATAATAACTCTAGCGATTCTGAACGTATAGTTATAATAAAAGATACTTGGTAATAATGTTTTTGAAATATGAAGTGAAAATGATATACATTTTTTTTAATAACAACACTTGTAGATGTGGTTTTTTAAACTTCGAAATTTTTTGAAGGACTATGAAATGAAAATAGTATGAAGTGGCGCTCCGCGTCAACCTATCCTGCACTTTGTCTTGTCTTTTCAACGACATTTCATTATTGAAGCAAGTCTGACTTCTATCACCTATTGTCTACTAAACTTCAAACTTTTGGTTTTCTTTTTCAAGGTTTCTTAATTGCTGTAATCCCTTGTTAAGGTATTTATACACATATTTTAGCAATCACCAGTTTTCTGCTCTTTATGCAATTATCTATGGAAATATAAAGCAACATTATAGAGACACGCACTTTAAGAGTGAATAATTTTGAACTGAGAGACAAAATAAAATTATTTTATGTAAAACTTCCAGGAATTACTCTAGTTTTGGCTGAAAAGTCAGATTTTTCGTTAAAACCCTAAAAGAATTACTGTATTTTATACATAACTATATCTAAATGTTTTTTATAATAATGTCAAAAATCCTTTTTTGATTTTCGTATTTAAGAAGATTTTGATAACATTTACTACTACAGAGCTAAAGAAAAACACAGTTTTTTGTAAAAAATTTGTTCTATTTTAAAAATTGTTTTTGTTTTTATTAACTCTAGTTTTAGTATGTAAAAATATACTGATTTCATTAAAGTTAACACCATAATATTGCATTTACTTTTACGCCATATATCGTTACAACCTATTTTGACAACCGACTATGACGTCATTCATCAATCTTGTACATGAAAATACAGTTATTCGTAAAAAATTGGTTCTATTTTTTAAATTATTTTTGTTAATTACAAAAGAATTTTAAATGCGTCAATTTCCTTTAAAATAAGCCATTAGATACCTCTCTATGATGCTACAGTTCCCCGATAGTTGCGGAGGAAAAACCGGAAAAAAGATGCCGTCGATGCAGAATATCGTAGTTCAAGCAACTTTTGCTTGCTTTTACAAGCCAATGGGTTTTTCTTCGTTATTCAAGCCAAAGAAATGTAAGTTTCTTACATAACGGTTTCGGACAAGGCGATTGTAATGGTATACTTTGTGTTTCAACCCGACTCAATTTAAGGAGTTAGCTACTGTATTTCTTAGTAAGGGACGTGATCGTCTCTTACTAGGTTGCTAGCTACCGCTGCAACCCGGAAGTTTGAAGCTTAGTAGATATCGTTGTTAGAAATCGGACTTGCTTTAATAATCAAATGTCTTTGAAAAGACTTCAGTATGAAGATACAGCAACTTGTCTGCGGTTAGAAGACAAGTGACAACGAGAATCCATATACAGAAGCCTGCCGCGTGCCGGTTATGGACAAATTTATGTTAAATTGCTTAAAGAGCAAAAAACTGGTAATTGCAAAAATATTTGCATATATTTTTATAAGGGATTACAATAATTAAAAACCTTAAAAAAGGAAACCAAAAGTTTAATAAATTATATCATTCTCCCCCCCCTCCACCCAACCAGAGGAGTGAACGTATCGTTATGGGGAAAAATTTAAGATTTTTATGCACGGACAAATTTTCATTAAATTGCTTAAAGAGCAAAAACTGGTAATTGCCAAGACATTTGCATATATTTTGACAAAGGATCATACCAAATCAAAAACCTTAGAAAAGAAAGCAAAAAGTTTGAAGCTTAGTAGAAATCGTTGTTAGAAATCGGATTTGTGGTAATAATCAAATATCTTTGAATAGACCTCAGTATGAAAACACATTACATTGCGTAATGGTAAAAAAACTGGTAATTGCAAAAATATTTGTATATGTTTTAACAAGGGATTACAACAATTCAAAAACCTTAAAAAAGAAAACCAAAAGTTTGAAGCTTAGTAGAAATCGCTGTTAGAAAAACATCATTGCCGTGCCGAATTTCTTTTCTTATAAGCATAAGCCATGTCTTTTTAAGACGTGAAAAATAGTTGAAAAAATTTTTAAGTTCAGCTCAGTTTAGAATCGCTAAAGTTGTTATATAAACTGCAAAAATATTTACGGTGCCTGAGAAATAACTTTAATGTTTTAATTCAAACTAGAAAAATACCTGAAAATTTTAAAGTTAGATCGTTTTTTGTTAGATAACTGCAAAAGTGTTTATTATATAGTTTAATAAGGGATTACGACAATTTAAAAACTGTAAAAACAAAGACCAAAGATTTGAATCTTAGCAGACCGAATAGTTGGTAAACTAAAACTTGTTTTAGTAATCATAAATTTTTTACAGATATTGTACCGGTATCATAGTAACTGAAGTAATAAAAGAAATCGTTACATAGATGATTATTTTAATTATATTCGTTAAGAAATTATCATAAATAAAAAATATTCATACCGGGAATCGAACTCGAGCCAACTAGGTGACAGCCAGCTATCCTAAAAACTAGACCATGTGGGATATATCAAAATATCTGATTGATGAAGTTTATGTTAAAAAAACTTTCAGATGGTAGGAATATCTTCCTTGCTTCTTCTAGCTGTTCACGAATAACTTTAAACAAAAAAATCTTTCTACAACTTTCTCACTGAACCATCTCCTAGCAATGTGGAAGAGCAGCAAAGAAGATTCTTTATGCGGAGATTACATGCCACACGATTTACATTGATAGTACCATTGGCTAAATACTGTATTTTTTTATATTCTTCTAAATTATTTAAGGATTTTCCAAAAACCATTTGAATTAATACCATCCCATATGAATAAACATCACACAGACTAATGTATACTCCTTCTGCAACCTCAGGTCTTTCCCAGGGGAAGTTCTCTATTTTCCCATATTGCTCAAACTTCCTTATGTCTGAAACACTGATGGACTGAGAACAGGGAGAAACTGCAATGGTGTTGTTTTCTCTAAGAAATATTTTCTCTGTTCACAGACCACTGTATATTATCCTTTTTTAGTTTAAGTACTCCATCACGTCTGCAATGTCTCTTGCTGCAGTTAATGCCTCTTCTACAGACAAAGGGTTATCATAGTTTTCAATAATCTCTCTTATGGTTCCACCAAGATCCTCTTCCAGCAATATCTGCTCATGATGCTTTGAGTCTAACGGTAAAGTGGAAACACAAATGAACTTTATTATTTTGTCATGTATCAAGTCAAGGAGGCACACTTGTGCCTCTATAAAGAGGCGACCCACCACAATGTTAAGCGATTTCCGGTCCTAGCGGTCGCAGAGAGACAGCGGTAATCGCATTTTGTAGCCCAAGCTCAAACTAAGAAACGTGCAAAATTTCACCCCCCTCCGACTTTATCTTCATGGGTAAAAGTGGGCCGGAAGTTTCGACCCTCCGACCACAGCCCCCCTTTAACGTTGTCCGATCGGGTTGAAATTTAGAGGATAAGCTTTCCTAGGGCCTGGGAGCTTATCCTCGAAATTTCAGCTCAATCTGATCACTCCTTCCCTGTTTTCCAAAAACCAAATATAGCCACTTAAAGTTCATTTCTCTTTTTTTTCTTATCCACGCCTACAGGCCACAGTTGGCAACTGATCCGGGTGAATGAGGACTCATTCGAAGCAGAATTCGACCTGTTAGGGCCTTTTGATATTTTCATACCGAAAAAATTATCCCCCGAATTCACATTTACGAAAAACCTCGTTTTCCTATAATAGCCAATGTTAATTTTTCCCACCACAACCCCCCTTTAACGTTGTCTGATCGGGCTGAAATTTAGAGGATACGCTTTCCTGGGGCCTGGGAGCTTATCCTCGAAATTTCAGCTCAATCTGATCAGTCCTTCCCTGTTTTCCAAAACCAAATATCAAGTTTTGCTTGCGTCAAAAATAGATTCCCCTTACTAAAAAACAATTACAATTATGTCTCTTTAGTGCAGCGGTCGAGACTCCATACTGTCGGGCGGAAAACCCGGGTTCGATTCACCGTTAGAGAAGATTTTTTATATACTGAATTTAAATTTTAAAAAAGAAACTCAGTTTCTTTTTTAAATTATTTGAAAAAAATTGCGTTTTCTAAAGAGTTAAAGAGGCTGAGTTACAAGGTCGACCCTTAAAACGTACAGGGATTAGGAGGCACAGTTGGGGGGCTGTTAAAGAGGCTGAGTCACAAGTTCGAACCTTAAAACGTACAGGGATTGGGAGGCACCCTGTACGACGTGATTTGAGTAATCAGGAATGAAAAGTCTTAACACAAGAATGTTCAAGAGGGTTGGGGGGTTTGGGGGGCGGCAGCCCCCCAACTTTAACTCCTGACACGATCAGCTAACAGTTAGTCAAGCAATAATAAGTAATAAACTGTACAAAAACGTGCAGAAATTATTTGAAAAAAACTACGTTTTCTAAAGAGTTAAAGAGGCTGAGTTACAAGGTCGAACCTTAAAACGTACAGGGATTAGGAGGCACAGTTGGGGGGCTGCCGCCCCTCAAACCCCCCGCTTTCGCAGCCTTTAAGTGGAAAAAAAAGTTTTTTAAACTGAAAGTAAGGAGCGACATTAAATCTTAAGACGAACAGAAATTATTCCGTATATGAAAGGGGCTGTGCCCTCCTCAACGCCTTGCTCTTTACGCTAAAGTTTGACTTTCTCACAACTCTTTTTTTTAAACAATAAAAACTTTAGCGTAAAGAGCGAGGCGTTGAGGAGGGCACAGCCCCTTTCATATACGGAATAATTTCTGTTCGTTTTAAGATTTAATGTCGCTCCTTACTTTCAGTTTAAAGAACTTTTTTTTTATTTAAAGGCTGCGAAAGCGGGGGTTTGGGGGGCGGCAGCCCCCCCAACTGTGCCTCCTAATCCCTGTACGTTTTAAGGTTCGACCTTGTAACTCAGCCTCTTTAACTCTTTAGAAAACGTAGTTTTTTTCAAATAATTCTTGTTGTATATCCACTTGCTTTCTAAATAAGCCTATGTCGTCACAAGAATAATCTTTAAGAACCATATAGTTCGTTACCACAAACTGTTTGATCGTCTTTTAATGTAAAAATACTTTGAATTACAAAAAAGAAAAGCCTATTGCTTTTCCTTAATTGGAATAGTAAGAGACGACCTGTCTACAACCTACGAGTATGACGTCAATGATCAATATTGTAAATGAAAAATGTAGTTTTTCGTAAAAATTATTTTATTTTGAGAATAATTTGTTTTCATTGCTAAGGGTTTCATAACCCCATCAATTTCCTTTAAAATGAGCCATTAAACAATCTCTACGATGTTCCAGTGCCAAACTATCAGTGGAAAAGAAAAAAGAAAAAAAAAGACGCCGTTTATGCAGATTATTGTAGTAGCTGCCACTTTTTTTGATTTTCAAGCCAATATATTTCCCTTGTTATTCAAGCTAAAGGACGGTAAGTCCCCTATATAGGGGTATCGGACAAGGCGGTTTTGACATAATACTTCGTTTTTTGATCTGGTTCTTGTTTTAGGAGTTGTGGGCAATTTAAATATTTACTATGGGGGTTGACCGTCTCTTACTAGGTAGCTAGCTACCGCTGCAACCCGGATGATGTGAAATTACAAATAGTATTTAGAATTTAACAATTCCTACTATGCTCCAGCGCCAAGCTATCGGTGAAAAAAAAGAAAAACAAAGATGCCGTTTAGGCAGAATGCTGTAGTAGCTGCCACTTTTCTGGATTTTCAAGTCAATACATTTCCCTTTCTTTTCAAGCCAAGGGGAAGAATGTTTCCCGCAAAGGGGTATCGGACAAGGCGGTTCTAATGGCGTACCTTTTGTTTTGATCTGACTCTATTTTTATCAGTTAGGGGTTATTATATTGCTTAACATTGGACGTTATCGTCTCTTACTAGGTGGCTTGCCACCTCTGCAACCCGGAACTTGTTAAAAAAATAATGTGTGACGTCACAAACCGATGTTACAACCATCTTAGTTGCAGGGGTAGCTGCAACCTAGTAAAGGACGAACCACAACCCATAGTAAAGTTTCTAGTTACTATGCCATGGTTTGTTCTTTACTAGGTTTCATCTGTCTCTACAACCATGATACCGATGAAACTTATATAATCCCCAGTTCTAATAAGCTAAATCGAGTTTTTATGTAATAATTTATTTTAATATTTTAGTTACTATAGGCTAGAGTTTGTTCCTTATTATAAAAAACAAAAAAAAAATACATTGGACCCACATCGCTCTTTACTTAGGCAGCACTATTGCGCTGCCTATGAGTCTTTAGCATAAACTTCATCAATCAGGTCATATCCTTTATGGTCTAGTGGTTAAGATAGCTGGCTTTCAAACAGTTGGCCCGAGTTCGATTCCCGGTATGGTAGATTTTAACTTATGATGATTTCTTAAGGAATTCTTTATTACAATACAGGTACAACATTGACCGGTTCGTTATTTACAGTCATGTAAACTTAAAGTCTAAACAAAACTTTTATTAATGACAATGATTTATCATGAACTATATCGATCCTTCATGTTATTAATTAAAAAACAATTTTCACCAAATAAGTTTTTCAAAGAAAAGTAAAGAACCCCATTAAACCAAAAATGAGCAAAAATAAAATAAAATAATCTGCCAAGCGTGAAACTACCACAAATCAGCATCGATAAATAAATGAAACCCAAAATGAGCATAATTTACAATAAATAATCGAGTCAAACTCAAAACGAGCAGAAATTAACATGAGTAGGGCTCAAAACCCCTATGCCATCCCAAGGCCAGAACATAATTTGTACTTTACTGAAAAAATATAAATATTTTTACTTTTATAACTTTAATAAATCAAATAATATTAACATTTTGATTACTAAATATCAGTATATGTATATTAAACTGACAATGCACATGCACCTGCACACCGTTTTAAAAATTTGGACACAAATAGTAGTGTTCATTTTAGTTTCATACTTCCTCTAGCTGACCTGAAATAGAAAACTTGATAGAATTCGCAAAAAAATCTGTTTACTTTCTTTGATAGCTTGGATACACTTACGCTATTATGATTTGGTTAAATTTTAAGAGCAGAAGTAGCCCCGAAAGTTTGAACATAATACCCTCAGTTGTTCTTGGGATACTACTGAGATGCCTTATTGGGAATTAGCGTTAACACAGTGCATTTTGATTTAATCTTAAGGCAACATTTAGTTTTTAAACAGAACAGGCAAATGGGAGGGTGGGCGTGAGAGGGGGACTAGCTGCCCTCCAATCACTTTCGACTATTAGCCCTTTTTTAGCCCTTTCTATTTTCAATCAAATCAGCCCTTTTCGAAGTTCCTAAGACAACTCCTTCGATACGAAGTGCCTTGTTCTAAAAAAAAAGAAAAGAAAAAAAATAATAACACATTGTACCCACATCGATGTTTATTATAAAATGTCAAACCTTCCAATAACTTTCGACTATTAAAAAGGGCACTAGGCCTTTCAACTTCCAATCAAATGAGCCCTTTTTGAGTTTCTACAACAACCCTTCCTATAAACACCTTATATGCTCCAGGGGCATATATTACAACCTTTGCCCTGAGGGCTTTGAGAGGGTTGTCATCCTAAAAGACCTAATTTCCAGAACTTTCAACTACGTTAATCGAAATGACTTTCTCAAAATTTTGATTGGATGTGTCTGGGAAAATGGTGGGCGTGAGAGGGGCGTTAGTCTTTCTCCAATCACTTTCAACTAATAAAAAAGGCACTTACAATTACAATTTCCAATCAAATGGGCCCTTTTGAAGTTTCTACGACAACGCTTTCAATAAAAACCTTATGTGCCCCCAAGGGATAACTTACAACCCTCGCCCTGAGGGCTGGGGGGGTGTCATCCTCAAAGACCTAATTTCCAGAATTTGCTACTACGTTGAACAAAATGGCTATCTGAAAATTTTGATTGGATGTATTTGGGGGAATGACGGGCGTGAGAGGGGGGTTAGTTATCCTCCAATCACTTTCAAGTATTAAAAAGGGCACTAGCCCTCTCAATTTTTAATTGAATGAGCCCCTTTTGAAGTTTTTACGACAATTCTATCATTAAAAACCTTATATGCCCCCAGGGCATAACTTACAACCTTTGCCCTGGGGACTCTGGCGGTTTGTCATCCTTAGATACATAATTTCCAGAATTTTCAACTACGTTGAATAGAATGGCTATCTCTAAACTTTGGTTGAATGTGTTTGGGGAAATGGTGGGCGTGAGAGGGGGTTCAATACTCTCCACTCACTTTCGACTATTAAAAAGGGCAATTTCAAATTCCAATCAAAGAGCCCCTTTTGAAATTTCTACAACAACTTTCTATATAAGCCTTATATGCCCCAGGGCATAACTTACAACCCTTGCACTGAGGGCTCTGATGGGGTTATTATCCTAAAAGACCTAATTTCCAGAACTTTCGACTACGTTGAACAACATGGACATCTCAAAATTTTGATTGGTTGTGTTTGGGGAAATGGTGGGCGTGAGAGGGGGGTTAGTTGCCCTCAAATCACTTTTGACTATTAAAAAGGGCACTAGCCCTTTGAATTTCCAATCGAATGAGCCCTTTTTCAAGTTTCTACGACAAAGATTTCAATAAAAACTTATATGCCCCCAGAGCATAACTTATAACTCTTGCCCTGAAGACTGTGGGGGGAGTGTCCGTCTCAAAGGTATAATTTCCTTAACTTTAAACTGCGTGGAACAAAATGGCTATCTCAAAATTTTGATTGGATGTGTTTGGGGAAATAGTGGGCGTGGAAGAGGTTTTAGCTGCCTTCCAATTACTTTCGACTATTAAAAACGGCACTAGCCATTTCAATTTCTAATCGAATGAGCCCTTTTTGAAGTTTCTATGATAACGCGTTCTATAAAAACTTTATATGCCCCCAGGGCATAACTTACAACCCTTGTCCTGAGGGCTGTGAGAGGGTTGTCATCCTCAAAGACCTAATTTACAGAACTTAAAACTACATTGAATAAAATGGTTATCTCCAAATTTTGATTGGATGTGTTTGGGGAAAAGGTTGGCGTGAGAGGGGGGTTAGTTTCCCTCCAATCACTTTCGACTATTAAAATGGGCACTAGCAATTTGAATTTCCAATCGAATGAGCCTATTTTGAAGTTTCTACGACAACGCCTTCTATAAAAACCTTATATAACCCCAGGGCGTAACTTACAACCTTTGCCCTGAAAGCTGTGGGGGCGTGTTCTCCTCAAAAATTAATTTCTATCTGGAAATCAACTACGCTGAACAAAATGGCTATCTCAAAATTTTGATTGGATGTGTTTGGGGGCATTCCTCCAAAGACATGGGCGTGGGGGGGGGGGGGGGTAGTTGTACTCCAATAACTTTTGACATTGAAAAAGGGCACTAGCCCTTTGAATTTCCAATCAAATGAGCCTTTTTTGAAGTTTATACGACAACGCCTTCTATATAAACCTTATATGCCCCCAGGGCATTGCTTACAACCCTTGCCCTGTAGGCTGTTGGGGAGTGTCCTTCTCAAACATAATTTCTATCTGGAAATCAACTACGCTGAACAAAATGGCTATCTCAAAATTTTGATTGGATGAGTTTCGGGAAATGGTGGGCGTGGAAGGGGCCTTCCAGTTAGTTGCCTTCCAATCACTTTCGGCTATTAAAAAGGGCACAAGCCACTCCAATTTCCAATTGAATGAGCCCTTTTCGAAATTTCTACGACAACTTTTTTGATACGAGTGTCCTGCTCTAAAGGAAAAAAAATAATAAATGATACATTGTGCCAACATCGTTCTTATATGCCCTCAGGGCATAACTTAAAACCTTTGCGCCGAGGGTTGTGGGGGAGTATCCTCCTCAAAAACATATTTTCTATCTGGAAATCAACTACGCTGAACAAAATGGCTATCTCAAAATTTTGATTGGATGCGTTTGGGGGAATGATGGGCGTGGGAGGGCGGGCTAGTTGCCCTCCAATCACTTTCGACTATCAAAAAGGGCGCAGGCCCTTTGAATTTCCAATCAAATGAGCCTTTTTTGAAGTTTCTACGACAGCTCCTTCGATACGAAGTGCCCGGGTATGGAGAAAGAGGAAAAATAAATAATATATTGTGCCCACATCGTTCTTTACTTAGGCAGCGCTATCGCGCTGTCTATGATGGGTTATTGTAGTTTTTACTAAGGGATGTGATCGTATCTTACTAGGTTGCTAGCTACCGGTTGTTATAACTTAACTCGTCCTTTGCTTTGATATAAAATTACAAACACGAAAAAACCTATTGCTTTTTCTTATTTGGAATAGAAAGAGACAAACTTCAGAGAATGACGCATCAAGCTCAACTCAATATGTGCCATGGTTTGTTCTTTACTAGGTTTCAGCCATCTCTACAGCCATGATACCGATGAAACTTACGTAATCCCCATTTATAATTAACCAGACCGATTCCTTATATATATTTTTTTTTAGTATATTAAGGAATTTATTACCATGTCTTATATGTAACTTATTTTTCATAAGTCTCCAAAGGTACAATGGTGAGGATATCTGCTTGTCACGCGGGTGACCGGAGTAAGATTCCCTGTTGGAGAGTATTTTTAATATATTAACTTTAGATACAACTGTACAAGCCTATACTATAGTTAAATTTTTTGTTAAAAACCCTCAAAAATTACTGCATTTTACATGACTATGTCTACATGCTTTATATAATGGATAACGTCTGCAAAATTTTCAGCTAACCAGAAGACACTGTGTGCATCACTACTACTGCTAATACTGTTACTGCGATTACCGCTACCAGTAAGAATAATGGTATTAAGGTAAAATTTTCAGGGAATTTTTTCAACTGAATCAAAACACATTATATGCATAAAGGTTTTCAAAAGGGCATACAAGCAATATTTTAGGAGCGACTTAGAGAATGCAGTTTTTAGTGGAAAAATTGATCCTATTAAAAAAAAAATTATTATGAATGGCACTAGATCTAGTAGTTTTCTTTCAAATGAGCTATTGAACAACTCTCTACGATGTTCTAGTGCCAAGCTATCTGTGAAAAAGAAGAAAAAAAAGATGCCGTTTAGGCAGAATGCTGTAGTGGCTGGCACTTTTCTTGATCAAACCAATAAATTTCCCTTGTTGTTCAAGCCAAGGGAAAGTAAGTTATATCCGCATATGCCGGTTATCCCGTTCGTTGTTATATAAGCATAAAAGAGAGCTGATTCAAAAGTAACATTTTACGGGAAACGGTTTTTGCTTGTTCAAATGAACAGTATCAGCTGGTTTGCATCAAAATCCTCCCTAACATGGATAAAATGTAAACCATCATAAACATGCGAGTAACGTACGTGCAAAAAACATGCTCTTTGCATACTAGTTACATGCGTTACACGCGAGTATGTTACATACGATTTACAAACCTTGCATACGAGGAACATACGATTAACATGCTTGTATAAGCGACATACACAGTGCGTAACAAAAGGTCGTGTTTTGAGGCAACTTTCGAAACCCTATTCAATAAAATAACTAAATCTGGTACTTGTGCACTTTCTGGTACCCACCGCTATAACTGTATCAAAGAAACCAGACACGAAACCCGCCAAACAGGTATTTGCAATAGAGAAATGGAATGCAAAGCGTGGTTTTCATTGCGTTTACAATATTTAAACTGTTGTTTTTTGGGGTTTAGGGGGAGAGGTACCTAGATTAGGTTAGGTTACGTATTTAATATATGCTAGGTTAGGTTACGTATTTAATATATGCTATGCTTTACCCCCCACCCCCCCCCCACTCCTAATGTACAAATATATAGCCCAAATTTGTTTCTTGTATATTCATATAAGAATATTTCATATAAGAAATGGGATAAATTATATATTCATCCTATTTTATTTTTTTGATTAGCATTAACCAAACTTGACTTCTTTTGTGGGTACCATATTATGCACAAGTACCCTAAATCTATTATTGTGATCTGTGCTAAAGACCCAAAAAAGTCAGCAAGCGTCCTTTCGCTCTCTAAATGAGGCTCCTAAACTAAGATAGAACCTAATGTGCAGGAAATGCGTTAGATCAATTTCTCCTCTGTCCGACGTAAATGACGTGTAGGTGGTATCTGTGTTCTCTTCTTCTTTCAACAGGATTTACCATAAAGTGAGAAACAATGCACTCGCACCTGGGTCGATTTAAACTAAAAATATTGGTAATCCTAATTTTGTTCGAAATTCAGGATAAAATACAGATTTTATACGTTTATCAATTGAAAAAAAGAAGAAATATTTTCCCTACAAGAAGTCTCGAAGAAAAACTAAAGAGTGAAAATAAAGAGCGAAAGTAAAACACAAGACTACCAGATATAAACTTGAATAATCATTAAGCTAAGAAGGAACAGAAACTACTATCAGTGCTCTAAAAGAAGCACTAGAAGTTACAATTCCTAATCGAAAGAGCCCCTTGCAAAGTTTCTACGACCAATCCTTTCACATAATTCCTTTAGATTAAGTGTTAAGAGAACAGGGAAAAGAAACACAAATCATAGCCTTTCCTGGATAGGGGGGCAGTCAATTTTCTACTTTAAAATTCAGGGCCTGGTATCCTGCTGTGGCCAATAGGAAGTTATTTGTTACCTTAAATCAAGAAGAAGGGAAATTAGATTTTAGTCAAATTGTGCAAAAAACAGCAGTAGAGCCAGAGCGGCATACAAAAATAAATATAGGGTATTTTCGTTTACCAAATGTAGCTTTCCCTCAAAAGAACTTATTCTCAATATTTACTTTTTAATGACGAAAACAACAGCACTGAGCTTGGGCTTGCAACCCCGAGATTGGGAGTCAGATACTCTACCTAGTATACTAGCTGGGCTTGTTAGTTTGTTTAATGCCTTTGTTGTGTTTGTGTATAAATAAACGTGCTTTCTGTAAATGAACTTTCTCTGGAATTAGAGACGCTTCCTTATTATATATGTAGTTGACTTCAAATACAGTGTTTGTGACAAGAAAAAAAAAAAATCTAAACACTGGTTCTATCCATCTTGATTATCAGTACTTTTAATATCTTATGAACTAGTAGCTGGTCGATAGAGCGTCATTGTTTTGCCTTCCGTTTCTCAGATAACACTCTTTTTTTATTAAAACTGGTTTTTGTTGGCAAAAACGTTTTCGGGCAATATTATTGCTATGCTAAACATAATTAAGCGTATGCGTCATATGAGAGCTACTTACGTGAAATATCTAGCTTTAAACTAAGTACTATCGTGTTATATTTAATCGGTACCTAGAATTGTCATTACCATTTACGCTTGTGAATCATGGACCCTCAAAACAGATGACCAACGTCGCCTAGCCGCATTTGAAACAAGGTCACTTCGCCGTATTGCGGGCGTTACGTACCTGGGTAGGGTCTCTGATATTAAGCTCTTTGAAAACCTCAAGATCAAACACACCATACTTGATAAAAATAAAACTGCAACAACTTAGGTGGCTAGGCCACATCCAGCGTATGGAAAATACCCGTCTTCCAAAAATAGTCTTCCATGGTCGCGTGCATAATTCTCGCCCCAGAGGTCGGCCCCGAAGAGATGGAACGACAACTTCTCTACACTCAAACTGTCACAACTTCTACGCCTGTCTGAAGATAGATGCTCATACAGCCGCCACATCAATACCATAGCCTAGTGAATGAAGAGGCCCCAGATCAACCTTCGAGGATGGATCAGACTTAAATTAAGTAAGTCAGAACACCTAGCCAATCCCATGAGGCTATACAACGGATAGCTGAATCGAATGTTTCTCCGAATATCCGGAGGGAAGAGCATGGTAACTTACATATAAGCTACCCATACCCTTTGATCCGGAGTACGTTTACAATGAGATTCCAGCAGGGTTGCCAGCTTGCACACTTTTCGTGTGAATTGTACTCTTTTTTACCTCAGAAGGGATACGCAAGAGTGAAAATGACTCTTTTGGGTGTCAGTTTTCATTCGCTTTAAAAGTCAGTAGTTGGCAACTTTTCTGACGTGCATTTAACCCGCTGTATATAAATAATATACAGTAGAATCACGACTCAGTAATATTTGGCTACTACAGTCTTGGCGCGTGTTAAAGTTCCGCCCATATACTTGTCCGTCCTCGTCCATCAACAATTCAGTGTATATTACCCTGGAACACGTATTTTTGCAGAAACTTTCTCGAAATGCCTTTGAAGCCAACTCGAGACTTTGAGACCTAGTTATAATGTCTGAAAACATCTAATAATAACAGTACACTACTCATTACCGATTTTTATAAATGTATTGGAATAAGTTAATTTAAAATTAGATTCTTTAAAATTTAGTGTTGCAAAGGTGAAGCCAAGTTTCGCGTCCAAGAGAAATCTGGCTTGTCTACTCGGGTAAAAAAAAATCTAACGTCGCTTATGTTTATACGTTCTCCGGAGCACTTACATCTCGGTCCGGCTTTGTATAATGGTTGAGATAGGGAATGATTCTACTGTATATTATTTATATACAGTGGTTTAACCCAAGGAACAGGGTTGCCAGCTTGCACATTTTTTGTGTGAAAACCACTTTTTTACCGCAGAGGGAATGCGCGCGCGGCAGCAGCCCAAAAATTTTTTGACTTGCGCTTTTTTTGAGCAAAGATCACTCTTCTTTGGCCTTGATTTGCACTCTTTCTTGACATCGCCAGTTGGCAGCCCTGGAGGCCAGTTGGTTCCCAATAATAAAAAAAGAGTATACCTTGTTTCGTCTCACGATGGGGGGATCGACTCGAAATTTTCAGAGTTTTTTTTTGGGGGGGGGGGGAGATTAAAGGATTCATAATTTGGCTTTTACGGCGAGGAGAAAAATACTTTTCTTTGGTTCTTACAAAAGCATAAATGCTACATTTTTTGCCTTTTTTAAGCCGAGAAGCTCTTTAGCGAGTATTTAAATAAGAAAAAGGACAATAAATTTACCTAGATCTGGACTTGCTGAAGGGATGGCAAATAGCCTTGCAAATTCATCTGCAAGACTGCTATTCAATGGGAAAAGCTTCTCAAATCGCGTCGGACTGCTGTAGTCTGAATATTCTGACGGAGGTGATACAACTTTTGTTCTATTCACAGGAGGCGGCGTGAAAGACGTATTTGGCGGTGGTATAGTCAAATTCGGCGTTTGTACTTGATCAATAAGCCTTGAAGGACTTGTCTCCCTTAATGTCTGCAATGAGAAATAGTCAGGGACGCACTTCTATGTGAATCAAGTAGAACAGAAATGCCCAAAACATCTATTTTTTTACTTAAAGAAAAAAAAAGCCAGAAACATAACTCTAATTAAATCCCTAGATATTTATGGATCGTTAGTATTTTTAGGGCCATTATTTTTAATGGCCAATACACTACGCTTTTTAGGGCCATAGGTCCCTTGCGCTTTACTGAAAAAAATTTTTATTTTGAACACTGGGAAATAAAAATTTCAAAACTTTAACGAGAACAAAAAAAAAAGAAATAAAAACACCATAATGAACAATATTTCTGAAAATAACTAATGAAAGTAGACTGAGTATTTAATGTATAATGAATTCATTCCTAGAAGTTTCAGTAATTTGAATTTATTAAAGTCATTAAACAATAAAAAACAAGTTTTTTCAACGGAAAGTAAGGAGAAACATTAAAACTCAAAACGAACAGAAATTATCCCCTATATGGAGGGGTTACCCCCTCCTCAATAGGCTACCATGCTTTTTACGTTAAAGTTTAGAGCACTTGTGTTTCAGGAGTCGGTCTTAAAAATAGGACAAACAGTCAAACTTTAGCGTAAAGACAAAGGTATTGAGGAGGGAAGCAACCAATTCATATATGGAATAACTTCTGTTCATTTTGAGTTTTAATACTGGTCCTCACTTTCAGTTGAGAAAACTTGTTTTTTTTATTATTAATTAATTAAAAAAACTTTTTCCGCATAATAAGTTTTTCAAAGGAAAGTAAAGAACGCCATTAAACAAAAATGAGCAAAAATAAAATCAAATAATCTACCAAGCGTGAAACTACCACAAATCAGCATCGATAAATAAATGAAACCCAAAACGAACAGAAATTACAACAAATAACCGATTCAAACTCAAAACGAGCAGAAATTAACATAAATTGGGCTCAAAACCCCCATGCCTTCCAAAGGTCAGAACATAATTTGCACATTACTGAAAATTCTTTAAAATGTTTTTACTTTTATAACTTTAATACTACTACTACTAACTACTAACAACTCACCGCAGCACCAAACCGCCTGGGGCCAACACTGCTACGCACGCTCCTCCTCCATCCCAATATATTTAAAGCCACCCTTTTTACACCCGCCCATGAAGTTCCCATTTTCTTTAAATCTTTCTTTATGACGTCCTCCCACCCCAGACGAGGACGACCTGCTTTCCGTTTAGCCCTAGACGGTTGGCCGAAAAGAACAATCTTCGGCAATCTGTCATCCTTCATCCGCACAACGTGCCCTAGCCACCTCAACCTTTCTTTCATTATAGCCCTAGAGAACGGCATTGACCCGCATTTTTCGTATAGCCTATTGTTTGAAATACGGTCGCTCAGACGGGTACCCAGAACAATCCTTAAGCAATTTCTCTGGAAAAATCTAGCAAATCTTCATCCGCTTTTCGGAGCGCCCATGCTTCAGAGCCATATTTGACCACTGTCATCACTGTAGCTTCTAATATTCTAACCTTGGTTTGCAGACTTATCTTCCTATTCTTCCAAACTTTGTTTAACTGTGAAAAAACACCCTGAGCCTTGGCTATTCTACTTTTGACATCTTCACTGCTCCCACCATCTTTACTAATAATACTACCAAGGTAAATGAAGCTGTCCACCTGATCAATCTTTTCATTACCCAATTTCACCTTTTCATCTTCACTTATTCCTAGCCTTAGTGACTTAGTCTTCTTAAAATTAATTTTCAAACCTGTTCTAGCACCCTGAACCCGCAAAACGTCTAAAAGTTAATTCATTTTGCTCACACTTTCATCTAGGATGCTTAAATCATCGGCATGATCTAAGTCCAGGAGACTTTTTCCTCCCCATTTGTTTCCATGGTCTCCTGTTGCCTTTCCTGTGCTCCTTAAGACAAAGTCCATCAAAATAATCTATATAAAGGGGGATAGAAAACAACCCTGCTTAACTCCTGATTTAATACAAAACCAGCTGCTAACCTGATTTCCTACCTTAACTGCAGGAGTGTTATTCTCGTACATAGCACTAATCACTTTAATGTAACTCCTGGTATACCATACAAGGAGAAAACCTTTGCTAAAGCTCTTCTTTCAACAGGATCAAACGCTTACTCATAATCTATAAAACTGAGGACCAAAGGTGTTTGACAACTCAGGCACTTGCAATTATTAACCTAAGAGTGAAAATTTGATCGACACATCCTCTACCTTTTCTAAAACTTTAATCACTTTAATGTATTTGTCTGGTATATCCACAGTTTATATAATTATCCAGTATGATCATTCCCTATCTCACCCATTATAAAAACCCAGACCGGGGTGCGAGTGCTCCAGAGAACGTAGAAACATAAGCGGCATCAGATCTTTTCACGGGTAGACCAGTCAGACGCGAAACAATCGGAAACAAGTGGAAACCCGCTATTACGAATAATGCACTTTGTAACCATTTCTCATTGATTGACGCAAACACACTGATCCATAACTGCACGAAGAAGTGGGAGGAGCTTTTTGTTCGCACCAAGAACGAAGACCAGAAATGATCTGCGATAAGCTTACTGGATAATTATATAAACTGTGGGTATATCATACAAGGATAAAACCTTTACTAAAGCTCTTCTATCAATAGAATCGAACGCTTGCTCATAATCTATAAAACTGAGGACCAAAGGTGTTTGAAAACTCAGGCACTTCTCAATTATTGACCTAAGAGTGAAAATTTGGTCGACACATCCTCTACCTTTTCTAAAACCGCACTGTTCTTCTCTTAAAGCTTTGTCTACGGCATCTCTCAGTCTAAAAAGTATCATATTACTAAGTAATTTACTACCTACAGAGACCAGACTAATCCCTCAATAGTTACCACACTGGCTTTTATCACCTTTCTTATAAAGTGGCTTAATTAAAGTTTTACTAAAATCATTAGCTACTTCCCCTTTTTCAAAAATCATATTCACAATTTTCAGTAACTTATTTCTAACCTCAGAGCCACCATATTTAAGAAACTCATTTACCACCCAATCAGCACCTGGAGCCTTATTATTGTTTAGTCCTTTTAGTACTGTCGCTAATTCCTCCTCACAAAACAAATCTTCCTTTACATCCAATGCATCACAAACTTTTTCATTTTCCTCTATATCTCTTCCTTCAACTCTATCTCGGTTAAGCAAATTCTCAAAATGTTCGGCCCATCTCTCTTTAGTTTTTTCTTATCACTAATTGCGGCCCCATTCCTATCTTTAACTGGGTCAAGTCCGCATTGACAACTCCCTCTGAATTTGTCAACATGTCAGTACAATATTTTACTATTATGCCGTCTAGCTGCATCTTCCAGATCCTCGGCAATTTTATCTATGGCCTCCGCTTCACACCTCCTTATTTCATATTTTAATGCTTTCTCCACTTTCTTTACATTCCTTTTGTTTTCATATGATCTATCACTAAGGTAATTCTTGTACATGTCCTTTCTCCTTTCTATTAAACATAAAGCTTTTTCACTAATATTCTTAGCTGCAGTTCTAGCTTTCTTCCCTAAGACAAATTCAACAACTTCACAGATTATTTTTCTAAAATTATTCCAACCATCTTCCACATTATCAAATCTTAAACTCTCAATTTTAGTATTCAACTGTTCCTGGAAAGTGTCTCTCAAATTCTTATCCTGGAGTCTACCAACATCATAACTTCCCAGGAGGTAGTTACCCTTCCGATATTTCAGCTTTAAATTAACCCTTGACACTACTAGATGGTGATCTTTACTTTTATCATCAATAACGGCACTCCTATATACCCTAGTATCTTGTATTGATCCTGCTAGTCTTCGGTTTACAATAACATAATCAATAAGGTTTCTGTCTTACCATCACGTGAATACCATGTTAACTTATGAGCCATTTTATGATCAAACACCGTATTGGTTACAACTAGATTGTTATACCTACACAATTGCAAAAGTCTGTATCCATTACTGTTTTCTTTTCCTGCACCAAATTTACCAGGGTTAGGATACCATCTGTCCCTATTCCTACCAACCTGGGCGTTAAAATCTCCCAGTAAAAACATCATATTTCTACCTGGGACATAAATCAAATTCAATTCAATTTCAATTCAATTTATTCAAATAAAAATGAAACATAACACCAATAATAATAAGGATCCTGGAATATTAACATTTTGATTACTAAATATCAGTATATGTATATTAAACTGACAATGCACATTCATTTGTATTTTTTTCAGTAAAGTGCAAATTACCTTCTGGCCTTGGGAAGGCATAGGGGTAACATTTAAAAGAATTTTTTCAGTAAAGTACAAATTATATTCTGGCTTTCAGAAAGCATGGGGTTTAGAACTAGACCCCGGCGCCACGCCGGCGTATCGACCAAACGCCACAACGAGAGGCCCGGTTGACCGCCGCCGATGTGTCGTAACGCAGGCGGCGCGCCTCACGCGCGCGGCCGCTGGCAGAGGCGGCAGCATTCGGCTGACTTTGAATTAATTTTGCGGCAATTCTTTATTACGTCAACCGCAAAATCGGAGCTTTTCTTTTCTTGTGGGGTTAAGTATTTCGATTTTCCTGTTTAGAAATCAAGCAGGGCTTGCACTATCCGCGAATTTTCGGAGATTTCCCCAAAAATCTATGCGTTACCCGAAAAAAAAATTTGGTTCCCCGCATCCCCGAAAATCACCCAAACACGGTGCCACCAGTAGTGAATTATCTCTAGTGACTATCCCTGCCCAAAATTACTTTGTATACTATAATTCTTAATAATTCTACACTTCTTCACTACTTGAGGAGGGGACAGTCCCTTTCATATACGGAATAATTGCTGTTTGTTTTAAGTTTTAATGTCGCTCCTTACTTTCCGTTAAAAAAAAACTTGTTTTTTATTTAATTTCTGAACGTTTTTCAACTAAATAAATGCAGGTTCGATTTTGCCTCACCGTGCATGAAAAATTAAAACACAATTTGCATATTAATTTTGGCAGATTTATTCCGGATATGGAGGGTCGCCCCCTCCTCAATGCTTTGCTCTTTACGCTAAAGCTGTTAGCACTTTTAAAAAAGCTTCCCATTCTAATTAAACAGCCCCTGTGTTTCAACTTTAGGAAACAGTCAAACTTTAGCGTAAAGAATAATGTATTGAGGAGGGGGCAACCCTTCACATCTGACATAATTTCTGTTCGTTTTTCAAATAATGCCGGTAAATCTGGCTCACCCTCTATGAAATATACTCCTCCACCTCATGGGAAACTCCTTCGTGGAAATTTCATTCAGCGTAATGTGCACCCCCTTCAAATTCCCTCCAGACAGTTTCTTCCTCGCTGAGGATCTCCCTCCCCCCCCTCTCTGTAAAATTGCTTGTGGACGATACACCTGAAAAATTCTCCTTAGTATTTTTTCATAGGAATAAGACTTTAATCTCTAATCGGTTTCTCGATCACTCCAGAAATGCCCCCCTTCCGTGGTAATTATTTCACAGAAAACAAACCGTGTCGTAAAAAGCCCCCTGATAGTTCCCCCGGAACACCTCCATATAAAAAACTTGGCAAAGAGAATGTAAGACAATTAAAAATAATTTCATTAGTAATTCTGTTAAAACTCCCCAGTGTAACATTTCCCCTGGAATATTCACTCGTCAGAAATGTTCCTCCCAAAGGAAGATTCCCCCTTAGAAATACACCCCAAGCACACACACACCCCCCCCCCCAAAAAAAAAGGCTGTATACTTCCCAATAACAAATACTGTATATAAACAATGGGCAAAGTTCACAACTTGCGTCCCTTCCCCCGGGACTGTGGCGGGTCATTTTACACCTTAAGACATAGTTATTAAATTTTTCAACTATGATGAACCAAATGGCTGTCTCAAAATTTTGATGCGGTGACTTTGGGAAAAAATGAACGTGGGAGGGGGCCTAGTTGCCCTCCAATTTTTTATCACTTAAAAAGGGCACTAGAACTTTTTATTTCCGTTAGAATGAGCCCTCTCATGATATTTTTGGACCACTGGGTTGATACGATCACCCCTGGGAAAAGAAAACAAACAAATAAACACGCATCCGTGATCTTTCTTCTGGCAGCAAAAATACAAAAGTTCCACATTTTTGCATATAGGAGCTTTAAATATCTACAATAGGGTTATCTGATACGCTGAATCTGATGGTATGGTTTTCATTAAGATTCTATGACTTTTAGAGTGTGTTTTCCTCCTTTTCATAAATAGGGCAAATACTCCCAAGCTCGTAACTTTTGATGGGTAACACTAAACCTGATGAAACTTATATATTTGAAATCAGCATAAAAATCTGATTCCTTCTATGTACCTATTGGGATCAAAATTGGTATCCTCTTTTATAGTTTCGGTTACTACTGAGCCAGGTCGCTCCTTACTTGAAGTTCGTTACCACGGACTGTCTGATGAAATTAAACCATTTCAATTGCAGTTTCCCAATTGCTATAAGATTCTTACATCATTCGTAGTCAAGAATTTATTTTTTAAGTTGAACGAAACGCATACACTATACAGGTTCAGTTGGATTTTGAAATGATAGTCAACAAATTGTTGCGACAGCTGAATCGCAAGTTTGTAGTATTTTGTTTTCTTTTGCTATTTTTAGATACATTTTCTTAATGTTTAATACACAATTATTGAACGCCAGATAGACCAAAGACTATACAATCTTCTTTCTGAAACATTTTTACCTCCTCCCCCCCCCCAAAAAAAAAACCTTCTATTGCGACAAAATTTAGCTATAGACTATGTACAACGTTAGGGAATTGAAGATTGAAACGTGACCCCAAAAATATGATTTATAAAAAAAATTGTATGTTATTGCCTATAGGGGGCTATCATTTTTAGATGATAATACCTCAATTTTTTTTAATTGAAAGCAGGAATGCCAAAAAGCTAATTATTTTTTTTCATTTAAAGCGGAGACGGAAGAAAATGGTATCAAATTTCCTGGGAAAATATAGAAATATTTTGATAGACCCAGGCCCCCCCCATTGGGGCTTATTCATTGTGTTGGGTATTTTTGGATTTCTCATAGGCTACTGGCCTAATTTGGCTTTTGTGTGTGCTCCCTTTTAATTAGATTCCTTGGATCTTATTGAATGCCAAGGCAAATTTATTACCTACTATTTCAACTACTATGCAAGGGTTCTGAAACGCCACAGCCATTTCGCTTCTACCAGATATCTACTTCTCTTGATGAATAACAAAGAAGACCAGCGTCCAGCCAGCGACTTGCGAAGTTTTTAAGTCATGAATAGGCCGGAATCTGTTGCAAATTCAAGCTGAGGTTTGAGAAAGATTGATTGATGTTTGCAGTCAACATTGATCACGCCGGCGTCGCGCCACCGACATCTCACCGGCGGCGGCGCGAAAAAATCATCGGCTGTGTGCCAGCGGCGCGCCGTCGCTGCTATTTTGGCCCCAGCGCCACCGGCTTTCTCTTATCGGCGCGGGGCCGGGGTCTATTTAGAACCCTACTCATATTCATATCTGCTCGTTTTGAGTTTGACTCTGTTATTTATTTTAATTTCTGTTTCTTTTGGGTTCCATTTATTTATTGATACTCATTTGTGGTAGTTTTATGCTTGGTAGATAATTTGATTCTATTTTTGTTCATTTTTGGTTTAATGGAGTTCTTTATTTTTTTTTTGAAAAACTTATTTTGTGCAAAATGTTTTTTTTAATTCATTTCTGTTCGTTTTATACTGACATAGTTTTTTTTTTCAGGGAGAAAGACTCAGCCTCTTCTAAAGTTAAACAACCATCACTTCCATAAAAACCTTAAATACCCCCTGGACATAACTTACAATCCTTGCCCCCAATCTCTAGGGTTTGTTTCAATCCCAAAAGCCTTGTTCCTTTCTGATACGCTGAACAAAATGGCTATCCCAAAATTTTGACTGTAAGTGTTTGGGGAAATAATGGACATAGGGGGGGGGGCATTTGCCCTCTGATCACTTTCGACTAATAAAAAAGGCACTAATCCTCTCAATTTCCAATCAAATGAGGCCTTTTTGAAGCTTCTACAAGGGCATGACTTAGGACCCCAGTCCTCAGGGCTATGGGGGGGGGGGGGTTATCATCCTCAAAGACATAATTTCCAGACTTTTTAACTACGTTGAACAAAATGACCATATCGAAATGTGGATCGGAAATGTTTGGGGAAATGAGGGGCATGGGGCGGGGTGATTCTCCCTAAGATCACTTTCGACTATTAAAAAGGACAATAGCCCTCTCACTTTTCAGTAAAATGACCCTTTTTCGAAATTTTTACGACAACGCTTTCTATAAAAACATTATATACCCCCAGGGCTAACTTACACTCTTAGCTGTGAGGGCTGTGGGGGGGGGGGGGGGTTGCCATACTCAAAAACATAATTTCCGGACCCTTCAACTACGTTCAACAAGATAGCTATATCAAAACCTTGATCAGAAGTGTTTAGGGAAATGATGGGCGTGGGGGGAGGGGGCATTTGCCTTCCGATTGCTTTTGACTATTGAAAAGGGCACTAGCCATCTCAATTCCCAATTGAATGAGCCTTTTTTTGAAGTTTCTACGACAACACATTCTATAAAAAACCTTATATGCCCCCAGGGCATAACTTACAACTTTAGCCCTGAGGGATGTGGGGGGAGGAAGGGGTTTCATACTCAAAAACATAATTTCCGGACCTTCAACTACGTTCAACAAAATGATTATCTCAAAATATTGATCGGAAGTGCTTGGGGAAATGATGGGCGTGGGGGGGGGGCATTCGTCCTCCAATCGCTTTTACTATTAATAAGGGCACTAGCCCTCTCAATTCCCAGTTGAATGAGCCCTTTTTGAAGCTTCTACGACAACGCTTTCTATAAAAACCTTATATGCCCCCAGGGCATAAGTTACAACCTTCGTCATCCTCAAAGACATAATTTCTGGACCTTTGAACTACGTTGAACAAAAAGGCTATCTAAAAATTTTGATTGAATGTGTTCGAGAAAATGGAGGGCATGAGAGGGGGTTAGTATTCCTCCAATCACTTTCGACTATTAAAAAGGGCAGTAGCCCTTTCAATTTCCAATCGAAAGAGCTCTTTTTGACGTTTCTACGACAGCCCTTTCTATAATAACCTTATATGGCCCCAGGGTGTAACTTACAACCTTCGCCCTGAGGGTTGTGGGGGAGGTGTCATCCTCAAAGACCTAATTTCCAGAACTTTAAACTACGTTGAACAAACTGGTTATCCCAAAATTTTGATTGGATGTGTTTGGGGAAATGGTGGGCGTGAGAGGGGTGTTTGTTGCCCCTCAATCATTTTCGACTATTAAAAAGAGCACTAGCTCTCTCAATTTCCAATCGAATGAGCCCTTTTTTAAGTTTCTACAACACCGCTTTCTGTAAAAAAAACCTTATATGCCTCCAGGGCATAATTTACAACCTTACCCTGAGGGCTGGGGGGTTGTCATCCTTAAAGACCTAATTTCTTTAACTCTCAACTACTTTGAAAAAATGACTATCTCAAAATCTTGATTGGATGTGTTTAGGGAAATGATGGGCGTGGGGGGGGGGCATTTGCCCTCCGATTGCTTTTGACTATTAACAAGGGCACTAGCCATCTCAATTCCCAATTGAATGAGCCCTTTTTGAAGTTTCTACGACAACGCATTCTATAGAAACCTTATATCCCCCCAGGGCATAAGTTAGAACCTTTATCATCCTCAAAGACATAATTTCTGGGCCTTTGAACTACGTTGAACAAAATAGCTATCTCAAATTTTGATTGAATGTCTTCGAGAAAATGGAGGGCGTGAGAGGGGGTTAGTATTCCTCAATCACTTTCGACTATTAAAAAGGGCACTAGCCCTTTCAATTTCCAATCGAAAGAGCTCTTTTTGACGTTTCTACGACAGCACTTTCTATAAGAACCTTATATGGCCCAAGGGCGTAACTTACAACCGTCGCCCTGAGGGTTGTGGGGGAGATGTCATCCTAAAAGACCTAATTTCCAGAACTTTAAACTACGTTGAACAAACTGGTTATCTCAAAATTTTGATTGGATGTGTTTGGGGAAATGGTGGGCGTGAGAGGGGTATTTGTTGCCCTTCAATCACTTTCGACTATTAAAAAGAGCACTAGCTCGCTCAGTTTCCATTCGAATGAGCCCTTTCTTAAGTTTCTACAACACCGCTTCCCGTTAAAAACCTTATATGCCCCAGGGCATGATTTACAACCCTCACCCTGAGGGCTGGGGGGTTGTCATCCTTAAAGACCTAATTTCTTCAACTCTCAACTACGTTGAAAAAATGACTATCTCCAAATATTGATTGGATATGTTTCAGGGAATAATGGGCGTGGGGGGAGGGGGCATTTGCCCTCCGATTGCTTTTGACTATTAACAAGGGCACTAGCCATCTCAATTCCCAATTAAATGAGCCTTTTTTGAAGTTTCTACGACAACGCACTCAATAAAAAACCTTATATGCCCCCAGAGCATAACTTACAACCCTTACCCTGAGGGGTGTGTGTGGAGGGGGGAGGGCTATCATCCTTAAAGACCTAATTTCCAAAACTTTAAACTGCGTTGAACAGAATGGATATCTCAAAATTTTGATTGCATGTGTTTGGGGAAATACTGGGCATGGAAGGGGTGTTAGTTGCCTTCCAATCACTTTCGACTGTTAAAAAGGGAACAAGCCCTTCCAATGTTGCAGCTACATCGCTTTGAAAACCTGGATGGAGATAGTGTCTGATGGTTTCTTTCAATATTCCCCGAAATCTACAGCTAAATAGTCATATCAAACTTGTCAAATCAAACTTGAAACGAACAACAAATAACTAAAAATAAGGGTTTGGGTACTGCTTCCTTCCCCCTCCCCTAACACTAAAATTTACGAAGCCTACAACAGCGTTTGTGTTTCTTGAAAACTGTATCTATTTTGAACAACGAGTATTACTTTTTTTTTTAAATATAATAATCAAGGTATTCCGAGAAAACTAATGAAAATAACCTTTAACTGAAGGTTTACAACAACCTCTCTTGTGCAATCCCCGCCCATCCCGCTTTGTAAGTAAAATATAAAATGTGTTATGCTAAAAAACAAAGAAAAAAAACAGAAAATTCATTTAAAATTGACTTTGGAATAACAACTGTTATTTATCTACATGTTAACATTAAAAGTTAATTACCAAAACACTTTACCGAATGTTTCGGAAAAAGCTTTTATTTCACCAGCATTAACGGGGCACCGAAATATCGCAGAAGTTGTCTAAGACCTCATGTTACAACTAATACTTGCATCTGTATACTTGCATCTGCATACTCAGTAAATTTATCTGGAAAAATCCACCGTAAGGTGGCACATGGCACCAAAATTGAGACTTTTTATCGTTTGTAAAGTGATCAGGCTTGAAAGCATAAACAGTGTAACATTGAAATCTTCATGGCCAACAATCCTTAACCGGATGCTTGAAATCCCCCTCTTGAACGCTCCCCCTTTACTAAGTGAAAATTAAACCGAGTTATGAAAAAAACTGTCTTGGGAAAAAATATTTTCTTTTGAAGTAACCTTTGTTTGAATAATGGCTGCTACTAAATGGCATAAAATAACATCGGATGCAAACCAGTCCGCCCCAATATTTAAACTTCTTTCTATAACACAGCGTCTAAGCAATTAATCGACTATTAACTTTATATAGACACAAGAAAATTCTCTGAATTTGAAAATTAATAAAAAAAAACACAAGTTTTCGCCAATAAGCGCTAAATACTCGTGTTGGTTTATTAAACTAGGTGCACTCTGAAATACGCAATAAACATTCTCCAGAGACAAATACGGAAAAAAACAACAAACCGGAAAATAGTCTCCGCCAGGCGACTTCTGTAGTTAAATAAAAGCTAAGCCAGGAGTGAATTTTCCTTTGTGGATTTGCTCTGCTGTTCACTCCATTTATTTATTCAAGCTAGCCTCGAGACATAGAATAACAGGCGGATGATTCAACCAGAAATAAAACCTCGAAAATTAACAGAATCTTATACTTTAATTTCGATATCCGACATCAATCACATGAAGGTTCCGATATTTTTGCCCAGTATGACGAACCACAAGTATTTTGGGAAGGCCAAGACTCAAAATCCCATTTCCTTCAAAACAACTCCGTACCGCCAAACAATATACACCCCGTACCGCCAAACAATATACACCCCGTACCGCCAAACAATATAGTTTTTTGGACATACTACTACTACTACTAACAACTCACCACAGCAACAAGCCGCCTGAGGCCAACACTGCTACACACGCTCCGTCTCCATCCTAATCTATTCAAAGCCTCCCACTTTACACCCTCCCAGGAAGTTCCGATTTCTCTTAAATCTTTTCTTTGCGACATCCTCCCACAAAAACCGCGGACGACCTGCTTCTGTTTAGCCCAAGACGGTTGGCCGAAAAGGACAATCTTCGGCAATCTGTCATCCTTCATCAGCAGAACGTGCCGTAGCCGTCTCAACCTTTATCTTATTATAGCCCTAGAAAGCTGGATTGAACCACACTTTTCGTACAGCATACTGTTTGAAATACGGTCAGTCCACCGGATACCCAAAACAATCCATAGGCAATTTTTTCTGGAAAACACATAGTAAATCTCTGTCCGTTTTTCGAAAAGCCCATGCTTCAGAACCATATTTAACCACTGTCATCACTGTAGCTTCGAATATTCTAATCTTGGTTCGCAGACTTATCTTCCTATTCTTCCAAACTTTCCTCAACTGTGAAAAAAAGGTCTACCCCCCTCCCTCCATTGGAAAATAACCCCACCCACGCAGAAAATATCCCCGTGGAAAGTACCCCCTCCCCCCGCGGCTGGTTGTTTCCTAATCCCTTTTGACTTATAAAAACGGACAAGAACTCTCAATTTCTTATCGAATATTAGGGTGCCCATAAGGGTCGTGGAGGGGGGACCAGCCCCCCCTGGCTGAATGATGCTGCCTTATTTTTATATTTTGTATTGAGATTTCCATTATACAGCATTGAAAATGCCAATTAGACCAAATAAGCCCTCCCTAAAATTCAGCTTATGGGCACCCATGATCCAATGAGCATCCTCCGAAGTTTCTACGACCATGAGGCAGAGGTAGGGATGATAAAAGGGAAGTCCCCTTCCTATAGGGAATAAATTATGCACATTTCGGGGTTTAATGTTACTCTTTACTTTCATAATAACAGCACAGACCAGAAATACTTACGGAAATCAAAAGGGATCAAACAGAAGTCCTGAATATAACCCGGGGGATTATAAACAAATTTCTACCCCTACACTCCCCTTGTCTCTTTCTTATAACAAATTATGTATCTATCTTAAGGCTCAATGAGAGTTAGGATGTTTTGGCATTTAAATGCAACCTTTGAGGCATCTCCCTCCCTCCCTAACTAGCCAAAATATTTTAAAGGTCTAAACAAATTTCACTGTCTTGAGTAAATTCTCTCTTGTTTTACAATTCTAAACATTTGAATATGAGGGCTTTAAACCTCAACACTGGGGTTCTATTATTGTTTTGTAGTTAGGGAGGGATGTAGATGACTCAAAGGGTGCATTTTAATACCAAAACATCCCAACTCTCATTGACCCTTATGATAAATATAGAATTAGTTCTAAAAGACAGACGAGGGGAGGGTGGAGCTAGAAATTGATATATAATTCCCAGGGCCGTATCCAGGACTTTTGTGTGGGGGGTTATTTTCTCGAGGGAGGGGGAGTACAAATTAATTTTTAAAACGCATCAAAATGTGAAATTGATATTTAATCCCTCTTGATTTCTGGGAATATTTTTGCTCTACGCTGTTATTATGAAAGTAAAGAGCAACATTAAACTGCAAGTTGACCATAATTCATTCCGTATAGGAAGGGGACTCCCCCTTCATCATCCCCAGCTCTACATCAAGATCGCAGAAACTTCGGAGGGTGCTCATTCGATCAGAAATTGAGAGTTCTAGTGCTTTTTTTTTGGTACTTGTCTAGAATCCAAAAACAACACGAGAAAGACTGCATCGAGAAAGACCGAGATGCTACATGAAAAAGAGGTGCCTTGTGAGTGTTGCTCACTCCGTGACAAAGATTTAAACTTTATTTTGTTGGGGTTGAAGGGGCAAAAAAAGGTACCTAGGTTGGGTTAGGTTACGTATTTAATATATGCCATGCTTTGCCCCCACCCCCACATCCCTAATGTGCAAATATATAGCCCAAATTCGTCCATAAACTATTACATTTTCGTCCTATTTTGTTTTATTTCATTAGCAATAACGAAACTTCACTTCTCCAGTGGTTTCTGGATTCTAGACAAGTACCATTTTTTATAAGTGTGATTGGAGACCAAGCAGCCGCAGGGAGGTATTTTCTGCTTGGAGGGGGTAATTTCCGGGGGGGGGGGATATTTTCCACGGAAGAGTATTTTCCACGAGGGGGAGTAATTTCCGAGGGGTGTTTTGGGGGGTATTTCAGCAGGGGGAGGGGGTATTTTCCGAGGGGGTAAACGCTGGCTCCCGAAAAAAACACCCTGAGCCTTGGATTTTCTACTTTTAACATCTCCACTGCTCCCACCGTCTTTACAAGTAATGCTACCAAGGTAAGTGAAGCTGTCCACTTGATCAACCCTTTTCGTTACCCAACATCACCTTTTCTTGCTTATTAATTGGTACTTGTTAATTATTCGGGACCCACTTAAGAACTGAAGTACGGTTAACCTAATTGAATACACCAATATATGATGATATAATAATTTAGAAACAAAATTATGGAAACTACGACAAACAATTATGAAAAGCAGGCCAAGCAAATACCTGACCAATCCTAACCCTTAACCACCTCTATTTATTAATTACTTAGGTAAAATATATCTACATTTCTTGCCCAAATCAAGTGAATTGTAATCGATTGCTGAGATTGCTGGTTTTCTCGGATCTTAGAGAGCAAAATTTTGATTGTTTTCTGAATAATTACAAGTACCCATTAATTTTCAAACCTATTCTAGCACCCTGAACTCACAAAGCCTCTATAAGTTCATTCATTTTGCTCATACTTTCATCTAGGATGCTTAAATCCTTGGCATAATCTAAGTCCAGGAGGAAATTTTCTCCCCATTTGATTCCGAGGTCTCCCTTTACCTTTCCTGTGTTCCTTAAGACAAAGTCCATCAAAATGATCCACATAAAGAGGGATAGGACAAAAACAGGTTTAACTCCTGATTTAATAGGAAACCAGCTGCTAACCTCATTTCCTACCTTAACCGCAGCAGTGTTATTCTCGTACATAGCACTAATAACTTTAATGTATTTGTCTGGTATACCATGCAAGGATAAGACGTTCGCTAAAGCTCTTCTACCAACAGAATCGAATGCTTGCTCATCAAGGAGGCACACTTGTCCCTCTATAAAGAGGCGACCCACCACAATGTTAAGCGATTTCCGGTCCTAGCGGTCGCAGAGAGACAGCGGTAATCGCATTTTGTACCCCAAGCTCCAACTAAGAAACGTGCAAAATTTCACCCCCCTCCGACTTTATCTTCATGGGTAAAAGTGGGCCGGAAGTTTCGACCCTCCGACCACAGCCCCCCTTTAACGTTCTCCAATTGGGTTGAAATTTAGAGATTAAGCTTTACTAGGGCCCGGGAGCTTATCCTCGAAATTTTAGCTCAATCCGATCACTTCTTCCCTGTTTTCCAAAAACCAAATATAGCCACTTAAAGTTCATTTCTCTTTTTTTTCTTATCCACGCCTACAGGCCACAGTTGGCAACTGATCCGGGTGAATGAGGACTCATTCAAAGCAGAATTTGACCTGTTAGGACCTTTTGATATTTTCAGACCGAAAAAATTATCCCCCGAATTTACATTTACGAAAAACCTCGTTTTCCTATAATAGCCCATGTTAATTTTTCCCACCACAACCCCCCTTTAACGTTGTCTGATCGGGCTGAAATTAAGAGGATAAGCTTTCCTGGAGCCTGGGAGCTTATCCTCGAAATTTCGGCTCAATCTGATCACTCCTTCCCTGTTTTCCAAAAACCAAATATCAAGTTTTGCTTGCGTCAAAAATAGATTCCCCTTACTAAAAAAACAATTACAATTATGTCTCTTTAGTGCAGCGGTCGAGACTCCAGACTGTGAGGTGGAAAACCCGGGTTCGATTCACCGTTAGAGAAAATTTTTTATATACTGAATTTAAATTTTAAAAAAGAAACTCAGTTTCTTTTTTAAATTATTTGAAAAAAATTACGTTTTCTAAAGGGTTAAAGAGGCTGAGTTACAAGGTCGACCCTTAAAACGTACAGGGATGAGGAGGCACAGTTGGGGGCTGTTAAAGAGGCTGAGTCACAAGTTCGAACCTTAAAACGTACAGGGATTAGGAGGCACCCTGTACGACGTGATTTGAGTATTCAGGAATTAAAAGCCTTAACACAAGAATGTTCAAGAGCAGGGGGTTTGGGGGGCGGCAGCCCCCCGACTTTAACTCCTGACACGATCAGCTAACAGTTAGTCAAACAATAATAAGTAATAAACTGTACAAAAAAGTGCAGAAATTATTTGAAAAAAACTACGTTTTCTAAAGAGTTAAAGAGGCTGAATTACAAGGTCGAACCTTAAAACGTACAGGGATTAGGAGGCACAGTTGGGGGGCTGCCGCCCCCCAAACCCCCCGCTTTCGCAGCCTTTAAATAAAAAAAAAGTTCTTTAAACTGAAAGTACGGAGAGACATTAAGTCTTAAAACGAACAGAAATTATTCCGTATATGAAAGGGGCTGTGCCCTCCTCAACGCCTCGCTCTTTACGCTAAAGTTTTTATTGTTTAAAAAAAAGAGTTGTGAGAAAGTCAAACTTTAGCGTAAAGAGCGAGGCGTTGAGAAGGGCACAGCCCCTTTCATATACGGAATAATTTCTGTTCGTTTTAAGATTTAATGTCGCTCCTTACTTTCAGTTTAAAGAACTTTTTTTTTTATTTAAAGGCTGCGAAAGCGGGGGATTTGGGGGGCGGCAGCCCCCCAGCTGTGTCTCCTAATCCCTGTACGTTTTAAGGTTCGACCTTGTAACTCAGCCTCTTTAACTCTTTAGAAAACGTAGTTTTTTTCAAATAATATATCTATAAAACTGAGTACTAAAGGTGTTTGATAACTTAGGCACTTCTCAATTATTAACTTAAGAGTGAAAATTTGGTCGACACATCCTCTACTCTTCCTAAAAACCGCACTGTTCTTCTCTTAAAACTTTGGCTACAGCATTAATGCCTCGATAATTAGCACACTCACTCTTATCACCTTTCTTATATAATGGTTTAATTAGGGTTTTCTTAAAATCGCTAGGTACTTCCCCTTTTTCAAAAACCATATTCATAATTTTTAGTAACTTATTTTTAACCTCAGAGACCCCATATTTAAGAAACGCATTTACCATACTATCATTACCCGGAGCCTTATTATTTTTTAATCCTTTTAGTACTGACACTAATTCTTCCTCACAAAACAATCTTCCTTCACATCCAAGGTATCACAGACTTTTTCATTTTTCCGTTATATCTTTTCCTGCAACCCTATTCCGGTTTAGCACACTCTCAAAATGTTCTGCCCATCTCTCTTTTATTCTTCCCTTTTCACTAATTGTGGCCCCTTTCCTATTTTTAACTGGTACGACTTCGGGTACTGATGTATTATCTGTAACACACGCGAGAAGTGAAGTTTGGTTAATGCTCATGAAATAAAGCAAAATAGGATGAAAATATAATAGTTTAGAAACAAATTTCGGCTATATATTTGCACATCAGGGGGTGGGTGGTAAAACATAGCATATATTAAATACGTAACCTAACCTAACCTAGGTACTTTTTTTGCCCCTAAACCCCAAAAAACAAAAATTCAAACATTGTAAATGCAGTGATAAATCACTGTTTGTAATCCTCAGCATGAGAATTGTCCGTTGAAAGAAACCTGCTTGACTAGTTTCTTTAGCATGTTTGCTGTATAATATCGCACGTGTGTTACAGATAATACAACAGTACCCAAGTCCGGATTGACTGCTCCCTCTCAATTTATTAACTTTCCAATACAATATTTTACTATTATGCCGTCTAGATCTTCCAGATCCTCGGCAATTTTATCCATTGTCTCCGCTTCATACCACCTTAGTTCATGTTTTAATGCCTAGCTGTGTTCCTAACTTTCTTCCCTAACTTTCTTTGGGCATAGGGCATAGTATGCATCAAAACCCCTTTTATATAAATAAATAAAAAAAAAACCTGTCAATGATTTATATAACATTAACAGTTAACTTTGACACGCAGATTAAAAACAGTAGAAAGCTCCTTTGGGTCATTTCCATTCTTGAAAAGTAACCGATTCCGTCGCTTACACTATCATATTGAGAAAAGCATTTGTCTTCCAAAGAGAACACGTGCTATCATGATATTGTAATAGCGACATGCTTTTTCATATTTTTTTTTTTAAGAATTGCATCATTTCTGAGCTAAGAGTTATCAACACTGCTTGTCAGAACTTGATTCTGAAACTTGAGTCTAATAAGGGGCTAGACACCTCATACCTAGGTGTCCCGATTAAAAAATAGAAGATAAACTTAAATTGATTTTGATACATAGTATATTGTTAGGTCTAGCATAAATTAATTTTAAGAAAAATATTAAGGATTCAGTGTGTCAATACGCCAAAAAATTGAAGGGGGCAAAATGTGTTTAAAAACCTAGGAGGGGGGGGGGGGGTAATTATGAGTTTTTATTTTTCAATGAAAATACCAAAAAAGGGCATTTTTCAATGACAATATCAAAAAAGGTTTTCTTAAAAGTTTAGGGGGGGACAAATGCCTACCTCAACTGGTGTTCTGTAAGTATTTGTAGACTAATGCAGATAGGGAACATCAAGGGCGCCCGCAGAAAATTTTCCAGGGGAAGACCAGATACCAGAATAGCGGAGATTGGAGGAGAATCCACGGGGGGTATTTTCCGGGGGTTATTTTCCGCGGGGGATATTTTCCAAGGGGGTAATCGCCGGGGGGGGGGGGGGAGGCCGGCCACCAGACTGATCACGATACCTTTAGACCGATCATATTTCAAACAGTGAGTGGTACAAAAATGTGATTCTATACCGGTATAGAAAAACGAAGAGTTTTACTATAAAAAAAAGAATGGTTACTATTTTACTAATATTTTTACTAATTACTATTAATTTTACTATTCAATTTAGGCCATTTATTTGTAATTTATTTAGGATTATTCGTTGATTAAGTATTAATTATTTGTTGATTCATTAAAAGATCAATATTTTAAATTCACAAATTCTGGTATCTTGACTAAATTCTCGTTCAGGCTTAAGCTACAAGTTATGGATTATTATTAACAAAGAAAAGCAAGCAAAATTCCTAATAGGATAAGACCTTATAGGACACAACGAATGGGATAGACACAGGATGATCATTATAGACTTAAGCAAAATTAGAATATTAACCCTTAACTAGGACTATATTTTAAAAATTAAGGAAAAGAATTAAAAAAAAAAATAATTAGACTTACGTTTTTATGCTTGACAAAATATAAGCAAAAACCAAGACCAAACTGACTCCTGATAGGGCACGACGCTGTATATATATATATATATATATATATATATATATATATATATATATATATATATATATATATATATATATATATATATATATATATATATATAACTTTCTTCGTTTATTAATTATAAATGCGGTAAGCTTTATCAAGCTTGTCGCACTATTGCTATGGCATAAGAATGCCCTTCAGAATATTTACTCTACACCCTAAATCGGGTTTCGGTTTCGGTCTCCTTTAGATAGATAAATAATCGCCTATATTGAGTTAATCTAAGATCTAAGAATTGAATTAAATTCTGAATTGATTCTAAACAAGTTTCATAGCAGTTCTTAAAGACAAAACGAAAATAAGAACAAATTTTTCTTTGATTAGTTTTTACAGTTCTATTTTCTTCCTACTCTGGTCAAAATTCCATGGGGGCCATGCCCCCCCCCCCTGCGGGCGCCCATAGGGAACGTGGGAAAGGATCTGAATCATACAAAATTGTTGAAAGTTTTAAACCGCTGAATTAGTAGAAGAAGGCAAAGTAAAACCCAGTGTTGGACGTTATCATACTGTGTTAGATATATTGCATCAAGCCCTCCTTTTTTCCGAAATTTATGAATAGAACCACGAGTTATCAACAAAATTTTTCAAAACTTGATTCAACTCTTACAAGCTGCACGAAATACTTAAGTATCCTGATTTTGAACTATAGAGGGCTACCTGGGCGCCCACAAGGGGGGAGGCAGGAGGGGGTGCCATCCCCCTCCTAGCTGAATGATGCTGCCTTATTTTTATATTTTTGTTTTGAGATTTCTATTGTATAGCATTAAAAGTACCAATTAGACCAGGTAAGCCCCCCTGGAATTCAGCTTATGGGTGCCCATGGAGGGCTAGACAAAAAAGATGAAGCTGATTCCAAACGGATCATATTATTTTGTTGAAACTCAATTGAATTTAAGAAATTATATACATTAATAAATGAAATATAGATCAGGCACTTGTATATTAGTTAGAAACTTACAAAAGATGCTTAAACATTAAAACCCTTTGATTAGTTAAAGCTGTTGGAATGAACCCGACGCGTCCAGGGGTGAGTATGTTAAGCTTGCTACACATAAAAACTCTAAGCATGAGAACCTATAGGGGGTTGCAATATAAGGAAACTAATCTTTACACAAGATGAATTATCATTTTAACTACTAATGAACCAAAAAAACAAAAACAGAAGTGAAGACAATTTGTACCTTGTATCACATCTTTCAATCTCCTTCTCTCCCCTAATTTAGAATTTGAGGTTAACTTGACCCCCTCCCCAGGACTCCCTGAAAGTTTCAACTCTGTCCCCAGTCCATTCCCGAGACATAATATATAACTTGAAAACTCGGGTGCACATAGCACCCGTCGCCCACAACTCCAGACATTCGATACAAATTCACAAACAACTGTTTCATTCACAATGGTCGAGAGGTTCAACAAATTTGTCTCCAGAGATGATGCGACCCTATAGTCCTTGGGACGAAATCTGTAGATCATAAGTTGCCCATTGTTCAAAAATAGGTTTTATAGCAGTAAAGGGGGAGGGGCATGTTTGAAAGTGAATGTCCATTTAGCTAAACACTTTTAGAAACTATTTTCTGAGCCAAAGCATTTTTTTTTGTTTGGGGGGCCTTAGGGGGCCTGGAAATGGGTCAAAACTTTTTGTTCTTAATGAGTTGTATTTCTAGTGAGCTCTTGCGAGTCATTCCCAAGGCTAATATTCTCAGAATTCCCCCCCCAGAGTTTCTTGATTTACTTAGATACGCTAGTCGTTTCCAGAGTATACCCTTGAGAAATTCTGGGAGTCTTAGCCTAGAGAATGATCCTTACAATCTCCTAGCTGATCGGACAACCAACACCAAATATGGCCGCTCTTTCTGCTAAAATCCATCTGCGAACAATGTGTGGTTTACATAATTAAGGGTTAGTGCTTTTTGGGCTTTAAGGGTGACGTCATCCCCAGAGGAATACTTATTAGACCTTTCGACCTTTTGAGCAAAATGACTGTCTCAAGAATTTGATTCACTATCATGGGGGAGGGAGGGGGTCACGACAGATTCAGGTGACAGAAAAGGGAACGGGAGGTAGCCTGGTTGCCCTCTAATCACTTTGAACAGGACTTTGAACACCTTGAACAGGACTTTTGAATTTTCCATTCTAATCAAATAAGCCCCTTCGCAAGCTTGTACATATGCAACTACCATTACAAAGTGACCGGGAAAAACTAATTGTTGACCCTTTTCTGGCCCTTTGTCGGTCCCCGTCTTCAGAGAATTTAATATTTTTCGATTTTCCCTTCTCCAGTGCAGTCTTTTTTAGGGAAAAATAAATGTTCAATTCGACAATATGCTCCTTTGCTTTCACAGTATTTTTTTTTTTTTTTTTTTTTATCACAATAGATCCCCAGAAATGGAACATTTTGAAGATTTTATATAACATAAAACAGCTTGATCTTCAATCAAGTGTCTTTCAATACAGTAAAGGATACATGCGGTTTTTGGGGGACAGAGGGGGCACCTGCCCCGGGTACGGAAAATTTAGGGGCGCAAAATTTCAAATGAATAATCTAACGCCGTGATTCTCAGCGTGGGCCACACGTCCCACCGATGGGGCGTGGGAATATTTTGGTGGGACGGTTTACTCGAAGATCTTTTTCGGGGGGGGGGGGCTACACAAAAAAAACTCGAAAAACGAGTTTTTTGTTACGTTTTTGGGAGTCAGACAAACATGTCGGTGGGGAGGGGGGGGTGGTTCAAACCCCCTAATCCCCCCTGGGTACGGCCTTGCCATGAACAGTATACACACACACACACACATATATATATATATATATATATATATATATATATATATATATATATATATATATATATATATATATATAATATATATATATATATATATATATATATATATATATATATATATATATATATATATATATATATATATATATATATATATATATATATATTATATATATATATATATATATATATATATATATATATATATATATATATATATATATATATATATATATATATATATATTCTGTAGGGGAATTATAATATACAGAACACTGTTCATCCGATCGCCAAGAAACCGTAAGAAGCAAGGCAATGCCCAGAATTTTTTTTTTGGGGGGGGGGTTACTTTTCGGAGGGAAATTTTCTGTAGGGGGAATTTCCCGAGGGTGATTTTCCACAGAAGATTTTTGCTGCGAGGGGAACTTTCCGGGGGCAGAATTTGAAAATACTTTGGAATTTGGAAATGCAGTCGTTATCAGTACGTAGAGAGAATTTTCCGCAAGAAATTTTCCGCAGAGAGAGTTTTTCAAGGGGAGTTTTCCTTGAATTTATTTTGTTTTGAGATTCCACCAATGCGCGACGGGTAAGCTAGTATCTGTTTAGGTTGGGAAGGTATTAATACAAAAACTCTAGTTGCCCATTTAAGACTAAAAAGTGCAAGGTACAAGTCAAAGTAATATAGGTCCCTGTAGAACCGACTCATGGACATGAATTTTACTTACAAAGCTCAGATGAATTTTACTTACAGCTACAGGAACAAATAGACAGCCCCCAGGTAGAAATAAGCGAGATTCCTTAAAATAGTCCCTTTAAATGGGGGATTTTAATACCCAGGCACGTAGAAAAAGGGATAGATGGCATTCCAAGATAGATTGGATAGTCTTGCTATTAAATAAAAAACAAGTTGTTTCAAATGAAAGTAAGGAGCAATATCAAAACTTAAAACGAACAGAAATTATTATGTATATTAGCAGGTTTGCCCCATCCTCAATATTTTAACGCTAAAGTTTTTTTTTATAACTTTTAAAAAATCTTATTATTCTAATTAAACAGCCCTTGTGTTTCAGGAGTCGTACTTAAAGAATTGGAGCAAAAAGTCAAACTAGAGCACAAAAAGCGAGATATTAAGGATTGGGCCACCCCCCCTCATGTACCTAATGACTTCTGTTCGTTTTGATGCTACTCCTTACTTGTTTTTTTTTTCCTTAAATATCTGATCAGTTTTAAAGAATCCCTGGAAACACAGCTCTCCCTTCATGGAAAATCCCCCCCAATGAAAAATTAATCTATAGAAAGTAATCCCCACATAAAATACACCCCCTCCCGCCATGAAAATTGCCCAGACAATTCCATTCTAGATGAAAATTCCCCCAGGAAAATTTCTTGCGGACGAATCCGGATGAAAAATTTTCCTTAGCACACTTTCAATTGAAAAAGACCTTAATTTATGTTTTGTTTTTAAAATCATGTCGGAAAACCCCTTCTCCGTGAACTAGTTTTCTCACAAATACCCCCACCCCCTCGTAGAAAGTTGCTCCCACAGAAAATTCCCTCTGGAGAATTTATCCCACGGAAAATTCCCCCATGGAAAATCCCTCCCCCAACGAAAAGATACTCTAGATTATTTCAAGTCGGTAAAAATGCCCCCGACAATTCCTCTCAACATTTACACATGTAAAACTGAGTCGGCAGAGAGAAAGTAAGACAAATCACCCAGTATGAAATTCGCCTCCTCCCTCCCCCCCCCCAAAAAAAAATGTGTAAATACTTCCCAATAACAAATATTACACGTAAACAATGGGAAAATTTCATGACTTACAGATTCTTCCCCAGGGGCTTTCGGAGGTCCTGCTATCCCCAAAGGCACGGTTACTGGACTTTTAAACTATGCTGACCAAAATAGCTTCTCGAAATTTTGATGGGCAATTTTTTAGGAAAATACAAAGATGCGAGGGGGGGGGGCTAGTTCCTATCCAATCTTTTTGGTCACTTAAAAAGGGCACTATAACTTTTAGTTTCCGTTCGAATGAGTCCTGTCCTGATATTCTAGGGCTTTTGGTTTGATGTGATCACCCCTGGGGAAAAAATAAACAAACAAATAAGCACGCACCCGTGATCTATCTTCTGGCAAAAAAAGACGAAATTCCACATTTTTGCAGATGGGAGCGTGAAACTTCTACAATGGGGTTCTCGGATACACTGAACCTAGAGGTGTGATTTTCATTAAGATTCCATGATTCTTAGGGGTGTTTCTCCCCTTTTTCGCAATTAGATAAATTTTCTCAGGCTCGTTGCTTTTGTTGAAAACTATATCACTAAACTTAATTAGTGATATACATCTTGCAATAAGATTTATATCTTATATATTTGGAATAAGCATTATAAGCCGACATGGGCGCCCATAAGGGGGGCAGGGGGGCACCCGCCCCCTGGATGAATAATGCTGCCTTAGTTTTATATTTTTGTTCCGAGATTTCTAATATATAGCATTAAAAGTGCCAATTAGACCAGGCTTGCCCCCCCCCTCCCTGAAAGTCCGCTTATGGGCGCCCATGTAAGCCGATTCTTTTGGTTACGATTGAGCCACTACGCTCTCTACTCACAGTTCGTTAACACGCACTCTTTGCCACGAAATAGTTCTAAAACAATCTTTAAGAAACAAAATTTGCTAATATTTCAATTATAAATCAAGCAATAAATAACACAAATCCAGAATGAAAGCAAATAAACAGAAGTTACTTTAATGAAGGAAAATCAACTACTAAGGCTTTCTTGCATAAAGACCGTAATTATACACCGCATGTATAACATTTTGTTTTGATACGTACGTATGAACATACAATCTTTGTAGTCAAAAATGTGCACCTATAAGCTTTATGGCAGGCAGCAAGGCCGTATCCAGGGGGGGGGGGGGGGGGGTACCCGGTTTGAACCCCCCCCCCCGAAATTTTTGACAGACTCGAAAATAAGTCGAAAATTAGTAGAACCTAGGTAAAAATCAGTAAAATTAGTCGAAAACTGAGTAAAAAATTATTAACCCCCCCCCCCAAAAAAAAAAAGTAAAAAATTAGTAAAACCCCCCCTGAACAAAAATCCTGGATACGGCCCTGGCAGGCAGTAACTTAATTAGTTTTTTTTTATTATTATTATAGATTTTGGAAGATTCAAGCGACATAAGCTCTGAAACAAAAGCTGTATGTTAAATTATTCCCCCAAAAAAAGCAAATTTTCAATTACATTTCAAGTGTATCCCTTTAAAATCCCCTTTTTAAGCACCATTAAACGGAGAGCAGTGTAAATCAGCTCATGGTAAGGAGTGGTTTGGCCCAAAAGTAACCGAAACTGTAAAAAAGATAATTTTCAAAGCAACAGAATGGACGTGTGACAACAGAATAGATTTCATGAAAAGAGTGGACTTATTAAGCTGATTATAAATAAATAAAATTCATTAAGTTTAATGGCACACATCAAAAGTTACAAGGCTGAGAAAATTTGCTTTATTTTAGAAAAATGGGGGAAACACCCCGGTACTTGTCGATTATTGGAGTTAAGCAAGCTCAATGAAAATCATCATCAGATTTAGCGTGTCAGAGAATCCTGCGGAATGGCTTCAAGTTCTTATCTACAAAAATGTGGAATTTGGCATTTTTTGCCAGAAGAAAAGATCACGGATGTGTGATTGTTTTTCTTTCTTATTTTTATGTTTCTTTTCCCAGGGGTAATCGTATCAGATCAATGCTCCTAGAAGATCGGGAAAGGGCTAATTTGCAGAAACAAGTAGCTTTAGTGCCCTTTTCAAGAGACCAAAAACATCGGAGGGCAGCTAGCACTCCTCCCACGGCCCTTTATTCTGCAAAGACATTTGCCCAAATTTTAGATAACCACTTGATTAAGCATAGTTGAAAGGTTCGATAACTATATCTTTGGGGATTACAAGATCCCCCCTCGCTCCAGGGAAAGGGCTGTAAGTTATGCAACTTGCCCGTTGTCCGCATATAGTATCTGGTATTGATAAATATTTACGGAAGATTTCTTTGGGGGAATCTGTTTTGATGGGGAGATGATTTTTCAAGGGAAGAATTTAACATGAGGTAGCTACCGATGGGAATTTTACACAGAGGGGGGGGCAGGGGATTTCCTAGGATGATCTGAAAAACGGACAGAAATTAAATAAAAGAAACAATTTTTTTCAACTCTAATTAAGGAGCAACTTTAAAACTTCTAACGAGCAGAAATTGTTCCGTATGTGAGGGGGAGCACCCATGTTTTCAAGCCTCATTTTTTACGCTGAAGTTCGATTTTTGCAAAATTCTTTAAAAAAAGACTGCTCGAACACAAGGGCCGTTGAATTTTAATGAGAACTATTTGAAAAGTACCTTAAGACTCCAGGGTAAAGACCGAGGGTAAAGGAAGAGGCCCTTCCTTACGGAATAAGTCCTGCTCATTTTAAGTTTAATGTTGATCCTTACTTTCAGGTGTGAAAAACCTTTTTTCTGTGTTTTTGTTTAACTTTACCAAAAATAAATATTAAGACGCATTAGAATAAACTTTTTTCTATAAGTATGACTTTTGTTAAGTAATTTTTTTCCATATTTTGTATGTAGTATGACTACAAGCAAACTTTTGTTAAGTATCATTGAAACTATAAAACGATCAGAGCTTATTCAGTATATGAAGGAGGATACCCCCTAAGCTACCCCTCGCTCGTTAACTACGAAGAAATAGTTTTTGTTTGTTCTAAGTTTCATCTTCGCTCTTAACTTCCAACAGATTTTTTTTTTTTTTAAATTAATAGCTTTATATACCAACTAGATGCGATAAGATTATATTAAAAAAGTATATTGATAATAGTAAGACCGAGTAGAACCCCCTCCAACAAGTAAACATTTGAAACCAACTTGACCCTCCAAAACTCCTTGAAAGTTTCAAACCGATCCCTAAGCAATCCCTCCAACAAGTAAAACTTTGGACCCTTTATAATGTCCAAAGTTTGGAACATGCATTCTTTGGATGCAGCATCCTCAACATGTCTATGGATCTTCTTGAAATGTTTTATAAAACGTCCCAGTAAACTTGGGTCTGGAGGAGGCAGTTGCCCCCCCCCCTTCCCCACATCAAATTACGCCCCTGGTGAACTGTTACACTTAAATTTATACAAACCTTCCGGACTTTCTTAGGGATTAAATATAAAGTTTTTTTTGTGGCTAACCACAGAATTTTAATTGAATGGGAGGGAGTGGTGTGGAGGGGATAATATAAGAGGGAGTGGAAAGGGGCTGTTTGCCATACAATCACTTTCGATTCTTACAAAGCGTACTAGAGGCTTTAATTTCCAATCAAATGAGCCCTTCCGAAGTTTCTACAAATCTTTCATACGAAGTGCCTTGGTGAAAATTAAAAATACAAAAAGTCCACTTTTGGCAGCGCTACTGATCTGCCAAGGAAAAATAAGTTTGTGTATACGTGTGCTCTACAGCGTGATATGATATCTGAATGAATGGACGCATGCTATTTTACCCACTAAAACATCATTAATGAAACATTCATTCTTAGTGGGTTGAAAGGCGCAAAAGAGGGCTGGTTTTTCTCCAGTCGTTCTCAATGGTACTAGAACTCAAGGGTGTGTCCAGGATTTTTTCGGTGGGAAGAGGTTACGAAACAACTTCAAAAACGTGTAAATTTTTTTATATGCATTTTTTGTTAAGTTTTTACGAATGGGACAAAATATTTTTTTTGGGGGGGGGGGCGGTATTCCATACCCCCCTGGATGCGGCCTTTCTATAACTGTTACAATATTCAGTTGAATAGAACCCCTTTCCATACGATGCAGCTAGAAGAAAAAGATAAAAAAAAATCATTACAGGGATACGGTTCTTTGCTTGGCAAAGTTCCGCTGCTATATTTTGTTTAGTGGAAAAAATTTAAGTTTTTATGTTTATTAATAGTTAATAGCTTCGAAATCACCAGTTACTGCATAAGAAAAGTGCAAAGTTTTAGCTTCATAACCAAAACCGTTCCCAATATATTTCAGATCTACCATTTCGATAATGTGAACCCACATGGTGCTTTTCAATATGCCTCTCCCCCCTCCAACAAGTAAAAATTTGAAACCAATTTGACCCTCCAAAACTCCTTGAAAGTTTCAAACCGATCCCTAAGTCGTTCTCGAAATGTTTCATCCTTTTGATCCAGAGGGCGAACCTGAAAGTTTTGAGCCAATTGAAAGCCCAACATCGTACAAGGTCCCATATTTTTATTATAAAACTCAATCCTCTCTCTCTCTCTCTCTCTCTCTCTCTCTCTCTCTCTCTCTCTCTCTCTCTCTCTCTCTCTCTCTCTCTCCTCTCTCTCTCTCTCTCTCTCTCTCTCTCTCTCTCTCTCTCTCTCTCTCTCTCTCTCTCTCTCTCTCTCTCTCTCTCTCTCTCTCTCTCTCTCTCTCTCTCTCTCTCTCTCTCTCTCTCTCTCTCTCTCTCTCTCTCTCTCTCTTCTCTCTCTCTCTCTCTCTCTCTCTCTCTCTCTCTCTCTCTCTCTCTCTCTCTCTCTCTCTCTCTCTCTCTCTCTCTCTCTCTCTCTCTCTCTCTCTCTCTCTCTCTCTCTCTCTCTCTCTCTCTCTCTCTCTCTCTCTCTCTCTCTCTCTCTCTGTTTTACTGAATTATCTTCACTCTGCCATAGACTCCCATTTGATTCCTGCTGCTTTGTTTCTGGATGTTCGTAAAGCCTTTGATTCTTTAACCCACAGTGTTCTTCTATTTAAACTTTCTCATTTTGGCGTAAGAGGTAGTGCGTTTGATTGGTTCAAGTCTTTCTTGTCTGGTAGAATAATTTCTGTTGATCCATTTTTTCGCTCACCATCAAGTGTTGACGAGGGGGTCCCTCAAGGGTCAGTTTTAGGGCCGGCACTGTTTTTAATTTATATAAATGACCTAATTTTTGCAGTTAGAAATAAAAATCCTCTTTATTGCTGTCGTCTATTTCATCCAACAGTCTCCCTTACCCATAATTATAGTTTGCATACCTCGGATTCTCTTGTTACTTTTGCCGATGATACCACCCTTATTACTTCTGGGAGAACAGAGGATGAGGTTCGTACAAAGTTAATGGACCTCTTTGAGAGAGTTTCAATTTGGTTTGATGCTAACTCTCTTGCCTTAAATGTTTCTAAAACTAGTTTTTTTAGTTTTTTCTCGTATATCCCAGGCTTGCCCTCAATTATCTGAAATTCATATATCCAAAGGCTTTATTAGTAGACCAAAGGATGGCCATGTCCGTTTCCTAGGTATCCTCCTAGATGAAAGTTTATCTTTCAAACACCATATTGATTTGATTAAAATGTAGGTGTGCAGAAACCTCGGTATTCTAAGAAAACTAAAACATATCTTTCAAGGACCAGTTCTAAGAATCATATTTCATAGCTTAATTCATTCTTATGTTTCCTATTGTTCAGTCATATGGATGTCTACTTTCCCTTCTTTTCTCAAACCGCTTTCGAATACTTATGATAAAGCTATAAATCTTATCCAGGATGTAAATCGTTCGGCAACTAAACCGTTACTTGATATTAAAAAACTTTATATTCTTTCCTGTGCGTCTTTCGCTTTTCTTCAGCTCCATGGTGATATTCCTAGGTCCCTTAGGTTTACGTCTTCTTTTGCATCTGATCGGTCAAATTATCAACTCCGTAGTTCTCTAAATATCCAAATTCCCCATACACCAACAATAAGATCCGATTTTAATCCTCTTGTTGCGTGTCATTTGACATGGAACACCCTTCCCGGTTCGGCTCGAGAATGCCACTCGTTTGGCACCTTCAAAAGACTAGTAAAAAAATATTTGTTTCCATGTGATTAATTTTCTTTACTTTTGCCTGCTGCCAATAGTTTGATAAAGCTTATTTAGTGAACTCTCCTGTTTTTTTGTTTTTTTTTTTTCGTTTTGTGAAGCAAATGCTTCACATGTTAAAAGTTCAAATGCTTATGTTTATATGTTTAAATATTAATGTTATGTCTATATTGTTTAAATCTTAAGCGTTTAAATTATTAATGTTTATTTGATCTTTTGATAATCCCCCTCCTACAGGCCATGGAGCCTTTGTGGGGATTTGTAGATTGTTATGCAATTACTTTAGTGATATATGGAAATAAATAAATAAAAAAAATCTCTCTCTCTCTCTCTCTCTCTCTCTCCCTTTCTCTCTCTTGGTCCAAAAGTTGATCGTCTTGTTGCAGACCAATTTTCTAATGTAATTATTTAGAAATGAGCAAAGGAAACGCACCAATCTCTTTGGCGAAGGGCCAGCTAACCATCGTACATCTTAAGCACTTAAAGATTTTAATCCAACTTCAAAATGAAATTGTTGCCTGTCTGCTGGCCTGCTAGAACAGAGTTTTCCAGACGAAAGCAGAAACATGGCTCGATGGAAAGAAAGCTTGACTGTATAGCTCCAGATAGTGCTGTCTAACGTAGACTATAGAACCCCGCTTCCACTCAGACACTCTAGGCTCTGGTTTGATTACTAGCAAAAATTACATTTTTTGATCCCAGACAAGAATTATGCTCAACTTTCCAAATGTAATTTCATATTCATCAATCCAGACTGAGGTCCAATATTTCGATAAAAATTGCAGAGGTTAGATCCTTATGGGAAGGTGTCGTAGATCCTTATGGGAAGACATCGACAAAATCCGTCATAACATCGACAGAAAATCCGTCAGAACCACTAACCGTCAGAACATCGACAGTCATAACATCGACACGTCAGTTCATCGACAGTCACAATCGCTACCCATCAGAACTTCGACAGTCATAACATCGACACGTCAGGACATCGACAGAATCCGTCATAGCATCTAAAATTTTAAAACTTTACTTTTTTGGGGTTTAGGGGGGAAAAGGTACCTAGGTTAGGTTAGGTTACGTATTTAATATATGTTATGCTTTACCCCCCCCCACCCCCTGATGTGCTAATATATAGCCGAGATTTGTTTCTAAGCTATTATATACTTATTGCTATTATATTAACTTATAATTTTTTTTGTCGATGTCCTGACGGATTTTGTCGATGTTATGACTGTCGATGTCCTGACGTGTCGATGTTATGACCGTCGACATTCTAACGGTTCGTGGTTCTGACAGATTTTCCTTGTCGACGAAATGACGTTTAGTGCTTGTGACGGTTAGATGGAATGGTAGCACCCCGATCATTATCACTTTCTAGCAATAAGTTGAAATTGGTGGACTACAAAAAAGGGACAAAACCAAAGTATTGCTCCTGCAACACATAGGCTACGGCAAAAAAAATATATGAACAAGTGCTGTATAAGCAGCTATTTGTAATTTGTAAACAGCTACATTCTGTTTTTTCTTTTAGAAAAACAGAAAAAAAACAGATACAGATTAGATGTTTGCATCCCAGCTATTCTCTTTTGTTTCATTTTTTTCTGAAAAACAAAAACCAGAAACACGCCATCTTTTCAAAAAACAGTAACAACGCCGTTGAATTCAGACCATATTCTGGCTTGTTATGCGTTTTGATACGCGAGCGGTAGTTACTCGACGCAACATGAGGCCCTTTGTATTAGCTTTGGAAGAAAGGTTGCAATTCAATCCTGGGACTAGGAACCTTTCCCTTTCGGCCCCAAAGTGAGGAGTCAACATCCAAGGGAGATAGGCCAAGAGGCCGCCATTCTCATTACAATTTGTTATAAAATTGATTTGCATAAGAGGAGTTATGTACCAATGTTTATTCCAAACGTTGACGTTTAACTGTGTAACTGTATGTTCAACAATCCAGCCTGAGGTTCACACTTTCTGTAAAAGCTGCAGAGGTCGGACCCTTATCACTTTTTAGCAATAGGCTGAGGCCGGCAAACTAGGGGGAAAAAGAAAAAAAAAACCGAAGTGTTGCTCTTACAAGATATACTGCAAAAAGTTATGGAAAAAAGCCGTATTAACAGCTATTTGTAATTCATAAATAATATAAATTACAATCTGTTTTTTTTTCAAAAATCAGTACGGAAAACAGATACATGTTAGTTGTTTTTATTCCAGCTATTTGCTTTTGTTTCTGTTTTTTTTTCTGAAGAACAGAAAACAGAAATATACTATCTTTTCTCAACAACAGAAACGCCGCTTTTGCAATGAAGATAAGATCCGTTTTTTTTTTTTGTTTTTTTTTCTTTTTTTTTTTGTGATACGCGAGCAGCAGTTACCTGACACAACATGAGACCCATTGTATTAGCTTTGGCAGAAAGGTCTTAATTTATTCCTAGGACATGGAACTTTTCCCTCCCCGCCTAAAAAAGTAAAGAGTTACCTTCCAAGGGGGAAGTGCCAAAAGGTGCCCATTCTCATTACAATCGGCATCATTGTTTAACTATGCTTTAAATTGTTTTACTCTCTTCTGCACCATGCATTCTTTTCTTTTTAGCTCGTTCGTTGCCTTTGCAATTGTCCATATATTTTTTATTTCTTACATCCTTTTAATATACTTGTCGTTGACCTATTGAATTTCTTTTATTGTACTATATTAGGTTTCATACATGTCGCAGTTTAGTCCGTACAGATTGAATTTTTCGGACGCACCTTTACTGTTGTTCTCTTATCGAGTTATGTGCATTTTTGCAGGTTTTGTTTCGCTTTGGATTAACAATTTTGACAATAATAAAAGCTCGGCATTGTGTGCTTGTGAAATTTATTTCAAAAGATTAAACTTCATTTCTTTATCATACGCCATCTAAAATATGTTCATAAAAACAATCCATTTTCTCCAATACAAGGCCTGCTTTTTTTTCGAAAGTGGTCGAAAGCACAAAGCAACTGAATTTTTAGTTATAATATTTTCAACGGTTAGATACAACTCTTGCAACGGCTAACCAGGTACATTATTGCAATTTCATAAGTTTTCAGTAAAATGCAAACAAAACCTTAGCGTAAAGCGCAGGGGATAAGGAAGAGTGGGGCAGTCACATTCATATCTAACCCCATATCTATGAATTTATCGTAGATATGTACTTCAATATAAAACATCTTTTATTTTATTTCATGAAAAAATTGAAGCCGTTGCAATAAATTTCTGTATACATGCCTGTATCAGATCCAGTCTTTATAAGGGCCAACTTTTCTTTCAAAGTGTTCTGGAAGGCCAGAATTTGGTTAACTTTTTATGTACAATTGTGCATAGAAATGCCTGTAAATTAAACGTGAAGTATATTTTTAGTTTGTCAGTGCCTTCATCCAATCCTGAACCATTTCCGTGGAAGCAGAGAATCTACTGTATTTATTAAGATTAGTGTAGGTGTTTTAGTTTTACATGTAAGCTTTTAGCGTTTAGTAAGAAATCAAGAGCCTTTGGTAATCGCTGTTAAATTTTGCCTGATGTAATATTTAACACCACGACCATCGCAAGAGCCCTTAATAACGATCAAGCTATACAACTAGCATTTTTTCTTCTTTTTTTATTTTGAACACACAACAATACGGAAAAAAATTCTTTGAACGGCTTTTCAGAGTGCTTCTAATGAATTGTAGTCTGGGTCGAGTTTGATTTGGGTCGGTTTTTATTACCCCCAAACACAACAAATTAACAAAGCCTGAAGAATTTAGAGAGTAGAAGTTTTTTTTGGCGCTGACTCCAAAATTCCGAATGGCTCACTAAAAGATTAGTTGGGCTTTAATATTTTATTATTAGTATTACTATTTTTATTGTCGTTATTAGCGAAACAGATGTAATGTTTCGGCTGGTTGTCAATATAAAGGTTGCGATTCGAAACAATTTAGATTTGAAAAAATGGAAAAATATCAGACAAATCTTTTGTGTATATTAATTAGTTACAGGTGGCGATTCCAAAATTGATAAAACTTGGATTGGAATGAATGGATATTTCTATTAAAAAGGAAGTAAGATGTTAAAATCAGAAAACCTACTTTGAATATTTGGATATGCCTCATTTTTTTAAACTCTAGGCTAGACTGACGGCTTATAAACCAAAACAACAAAGGCAAAAACAAATTAGGGGGTTTGATATATGGAATGGTAAACTGCTACCATTGGGGGCATAACTTTCTACATAAATTTTGTTTAACTCTTTACTTTTTTTAGAATCCACTTTTTTCCGAAGAATCCACGTTTTTTGGCAAAATCAGGTTTTATATTTTAAAAATGATAATTTACAAAATGAATTCCAGTCTTATGTTTCATAGATTACCGCTAAACCAAACTTTTAACAATATAAATTAAAAAACGTAATCGAAAAAAAAATTACAAGAGAAGTAAAACGACTAAATTCACATAATAATTCAAACTTCAATGGTGGGTTTAGGAGGGGGAGGAGGGAGAAATTACCACAAATATGAGTAGTGGTCCCGATTCCAAAACCTTTTAAAGGCCGGATTGTCATTTACGTTTAAGGAAAATGATTTTTATTTCAACAAGTATATTGCTTATTTGCCGGAACATCGACAACAAAACATAAAAATAATATCACATGGCTAATCAGGGTTTACAAATTAGGGTTTTTTAACCCCCTCCCCTCTCAAAACCTCTAAACAGCTTGAGTGTTATTTGTATTTTATTGATATATATTTTTCAAGGATTAGTACAATTCGTGGAGCTTTTTTCGGACTTCCGACTAAACCGGTTTGCATTATTTTTGTAGTTTTTTTTTTTTCTGTTTGGTTCATAAGACAAAGTAATGCCAATTAAAACAAAAAATCGGCTAACTTTTATTTCTAACTTATATCGTGGCATTGGGTGGGGAGTGGGGCTGGGACACTCAGTTTCATCAGTAGTGATTATAGTATTTAGAAAGAACATAGAACAGGAAATCAAATGGTGTATATGTTTTTTTTAAATCCGACTTCTGTTTCGAAAATAAATTTACCAGCTATCTTACTCAGGTAGTTATGAATTCTAGGTCCCCTCCCCCTGAACTAATGTTTTGAGAACAACTCTGACAATAAGTTTGAATTCAATTAGTCGAATAACTATAATCGAGATAATCCAGAAAATAATCAATATTTCAGAGCCAAACACCACAAGACAGTAAATGTGACAATTTTAAAATAATCTCACTACAGCAGGCTAGAAAATTTGGTGATATTTCGATATAGTACAGATATCATATAGGCTATATGATTTCTATAAGCTATATATCATATAGGCTATATATCTATAGGCTATATATCACATAGGCTATATATCATATAGGCTATACATCATATAGGCTATATATGTCAAACAAAATATAGTTTGTAATTTATATTGAAATTAATTGCCATTGACCCACTGATAATGAGAAATGAGTAAAGATAGGGCCAATGCAAGTCAATCAGGTCATAAAAGTTTTGCATAAGATATAGGCTAAGGGCCACGCATTATAAGGGGGCTGAGATGCGGCTGTGATTGCTAAAGTGATTTTTAAATTGGTATTGTTCTATTAGCTGGGAAACACGTGAGACAGCCACTTGAAAAAAGCAAAGATCGTATAGGCGTTACCTGGTTTGACGCTGAATAAACAAGGGGTTTCTCACTCCGTGAACTATATTTAAACTTTAGTTTTTGGGGTTTAGGGGGGAAAAGATACCTAGGTTAGGTTTACGTATTTAATATATACCATGTATTAATCCCCCCCCCTAATGTGGAAATATATAGCCGAAATTTGTTTGTAAACTATTATATTGTCATCATACTTTGTTTTGTTTCATTAGCATTAACGAAACTTCCCTTCTCGTGTGTTTACCAGCTAATAGAACGGTACCTTATATTTGGTAAGAGCGTCGAATGGAGAACCGAACGGTCTTATTATATTTTGACATCTGATTTTGGTACTTACCAAATGTTTTTAATAAGCGTGAAGCCTAAGTCTAAAAGCGGAGTAAAGAAGTCGAATAAGTACGTAAACAAAATTTAAATACCGTGCCACAAGTATAGACGGAGAAAGACAGAGGATCCGTTTCGCTTCTCAAAATAGGTCTTCCTGCTACACTATGCGTCGCCTCGCAAAACACACCTCCGCTTAAATGCGACAAACTGTTCAGGGACTGAAAATACAGTGGTTTCCCTTCAAACATACTCCCTGGCTCCACTCTCCTCTGAATATTGAAACTGGTGTTTTCATAATGTCGATCTTTTGTTCTCGTTGGCGACAAAAATCCTGGCCAATTCGACACTAATCCGTTCTCCATTTTATCACTCGACCTTAGTGACGGTCAACTTCATACTGAGCTGAAATATGACTCATCTATGGTTGCCTAAAGCTAATGTCATTTCAACTTAGGCGATAATTAGATGCAAGGTATGGGGAAAGATTATTTTAGTTTTGGTATAAATGCAATCTTTGAAAGTTCTTGATGCCCTTAGTTTATGCAAGAAAAGGAAGAATGGGAAAGAGAGACATATCTTTAGAAGATGAGGTATGGTGAGATGACAGTTATGAAAGAAAGTTCAGTAAAAAAAAAGAAAGAAACAAAGTCAGCTTTTGTGGATAACGAAAGGATGGAAAATTGTCAGGGGAGGGGGGAATGTTAGGAGCAGACTTTTGAAGTAATCTCCGACAACGAAAATTAAATCCTAATGAGGAAAAAACCAATTACAATCCCAAGCGATAACTAGAAAAGGGGAGACCGTAATGCTGCAAAGTTCTTAAAATTACTATCCTTAAAAGTATTTGAAAAAAAAGGTATACGTAATTGAAAAACCTAAGGCAGCATCTTCAAACAAGGTAGGGTAGGGGGTAGAGGAATGGTTTTATAGCCTTTTCCAAAATTCCGGATTTTAGCCTCTGTTTCAAGAAGAAGGCCACGGGTACTGTCTTACTTAATGGTACACACCACTATAGACTCTATAGCAATTTAGCATGGAGAACCTAAAGCGGGTAATTGCTATCTAAATTGATCGCAAAGCGTGGTTTCTCATTGAATTTACAATATTTAAACTGTTGTTTTTGGGGTTTAGGGGGGAAGTGAAAGGTACCTAGGTTTGGTTAGGTTACGTATTTAATATATGCTAAGCTTTAGCCCCTCCACCCCACCCCCCTAATGTGCAAATATATAGCCCAAATTTGTTTTATAAACCATTATAACTGGGTATCTGTCTCTCCTGTTTCACTAGTTTACCTGATAGAGTCTATAGCGGTGTATGTACCATTAAGTAAAACAGTACCAGGCCACGTTCATTGCATTATAAGTTTAATGTTACCCATGAAAAGCTACGAGACTCAGAAAATTTGACTGATTTCCATAAAAGGGGAAAACACTTCCAAAAAGTCAAGTGATCTTAATAAAGTTTCCAGGTTTACGGGAAGGAAGAACTTTTCCAAGTGGATTTATCACAGGGTGAATTTTTACACTGGGGAGAGGCTTTCCTGATATGACATGAAAAACGGTCAGAACCTAAACTAAAAATAAATTCAACTGAAAGTAAGGAGCAACATTAAAACACAAAACAAACAGAAATTATTCCATGCATGAAGGGGGTCTACCCTTTCCTCAGCTCTCGCTCTTTACGCTAAAGTTTGAGTTTGCTTTTAAAATTTTTAAGAAAGACTACTCAAACAAGAGGGCCTTGAAATTTGAACGAAGAGAATTTTGAAGAACTTTTAGACTTTTGCGTAAAGAGGAAGGGTTAAGGTATGGGTAGCTTCCGTCAAGGAATAATTTTGGCGCGTTTTAAGTATTAATGTTACTCCTTACTTTCGGTTAAAAAAAAGCTTCTGCTGCTTTCGTAGTTTACATGTTTTCTTGACTTTTTTTCTTTTTTATCAATTGTTGCTACCAATTAATAAAATATGTTTGTTTCCATAAATTTTTAAATTATAAAACAAGCTAGGAAAGCTTATTAATGCTAGCTAAATTCCCAATAATCCTCCAGAAGAAAACCTTTTCTACTAGACTAATAAATCATAGGCAGCATAATGACACTTCTTAAGTAAAAAACGAATTTGGCTCTATTTATTATTACTTATTTATTACTTATTTATTACTTATTTCATCAAGGCACTTGGTACACAAAGAGTTGTTATAGAAACTTCGGAGGGGGCTCATTAGCTTTGAGTGATAAATCCTGCGTGCAAACAGTGAAAAAATTTCATAATTCATAATCCTTGCCCCGGGGCTGTGGGGGCATAGCATCCATTGCGGCAAAGTTATTAGACCTTACGACTATTATGAACAAAATAGCTTTTTGAAATTTCGATAGATTTTGAGGGTAGGAGCCATTTAAAAAGTACAAGAGGAGAAGCAAGCTGCCCTCCGATCACTCTTAAATGTGCCCCTCGAAATACCCTGAAAGTTTCAAATTAATATCTTCAGCCGTTCCTTAAATATTGGTGATAGCCCACGTCCTCTTGATAACGAAAATGCACATGGTGCGCTTTGATTGTGTTTAACTTCTCGCTCAAAATTTCCTTATAGTTTCAGCTTAACTCCCTATTTCTGTATGGTGACCCGGGGTCAAACTTGCCCCCTTTTCCCAATAAAAACCCTTTTATGTTACAACTTACATAACTTACAGCCCTTGTACAGGGGGCTCTGGGGGTTTTGTCGATCCAGGAAGCATAGTTATTTTACCTTTCGACTATTTTGAACAAAATGGCTGTCTCAAAATTTTGATCGGATATATTTTGGGTAAAAAGCATGGGTGTTGGCCAGTTTCTTTCCGACTCCAGCAATGTTTAAACAACCGTCCCCTCCATATGTAGTTGCTTTGGCGGCAAAAATAAGTACATATTTTGGCTAATAATAAAAGTATATTGAAGCGTTATTGCTCTTTACTATAGGTAACGCTGGAGTTTTGCCTCTGAAAACCAAAAAGAATTAAAATCTTCTTTTCTTTGTGAATGATAAAGACCATATCAATTAAAACGAACATAAATTAATTTTAAATAAGCTCCCCCATAAATAAATTTTTTTAAAGAAAAGTAAGGGCTATATTTAATCAGAGATGAGCAGAAATAAAGTCAAATAATTTTCAAGCGTAAAACTACGATAAATCACAGTCAACAAATAAATGAAACCCAAAACGAACAGAAATTGCAATAAATAACCAAGCCAAACTCAAAATGAGAAGAAACTACCACAAAGAATAGCAGGGGAAACACCCCCTGTGTCTTTTAAAGACCGGAATATAATTTGCACTTTACTGAAAACTTCCAGGAATGAATATCAAGATATATTAAACTGTCAATCCCCATTCATTTGTTCATTTTAGTAAGCAGGCTATGATGGTATTTTTTTATGTTAAGAGAAATAAATACATAAAACTAGAAAAAGAAATTACCTTTAATAGAGAGCCAATGTCTCTCTGTTGTCGCATGTTTCCAATCAACTCCCCTAAAGAAGAGTCTCCAGAAATGTGTTGCTGGCACAAATAGAGAATGCTGACCAAAAACTTGTTCTCGTTTTACAGGTGGCAATTGCATTAGATCGCCAAAGACAATAACATCATGGTTGCAGCGGCAGCTGCAACCTAGTAAAGTGCGAACCCCAGCCCATAGTAATCAAAAGTTGAAAAACGTGTTTTAAAAAAACTGTCTAGTGAAAAAAAATTGCCATTTGACACTGCATTAGGAATGGTAACTATTGTTTCGGTTAATCTTAGAAGTAAAAGTTTATTGCGAAAAGAAATTTATGATGATTTCGAAAAAGAGCCTGAAACCCCTTGAAAATGGCGTCAAATCGAAATAAAAAGTAAACCATTAGAATCAACATGGTCGATAACTTATTGTAGGATAATTACAGTCCCCCACCTTGAACACCAAGGAAAATGAGTTTTTTGCATGGGTAGCACTGATCTATCTCCCTTTTTTTCTTTTTTTTCTAGAAGGGCTAGGGGGTGGCCAGAGCATCATAGAGAGACGTGTAATAGCTCATTCGAAAGAGAATTAAATTTGTAAGTGCCCTTTTTAAGTAACCAAAAAGATTGGAGGGCCAATAGCCCCCCCTCCCTTCAGGCCCCCTCCCCCCCCCCCAGCTAGTCCTATAAAAATTTTGTGGTTTGTTTAACACAGTTCAAAGGTCCAATATATATATGGTTTTTATTATGATATTGCCCTCTATAGTCCCCGGGGAAGGGCTGTATGTGGTATCGGGCGTATCGATATCGCGCGTATCGGTATCGTGTACATTGGTATCGCATGTATCGTATCGGGAATATGGATATCTGCTGTTGTTTTTTTTTCAGTCATTTCCTTGGCTCATTTTTGAAACATGTCCCGGCAAGGTATCGTGGTCGCAGCGACAGCTGCAACCTAGTAAAGAGCAAACCACAGCCCCTAGTAACCAAAAGTTAAAAAAACGCGTTTTGAAAAAAACTGCCTATTGAAAAAAAATCCCATCTGACACTGACTCAGGAATGTTAATTATTAATTCGGTTCGTCTTAAAAGTAAAAGTTTATTCCGAAGAGAAATTTATGTTGATTTCGAAAAAAAAGCCTCACACCCCTCGAAAAATGGCATCATATCAAAATGAAAAGTGTACCATTGAAATCAACATGGTCAAAACCTAGTACAGGAAAGTTACAGTCTCCCTCCCTGAACAACAAGGAAAATCACTTTTTTGCATCGGTAGCACTGATCTGTCTCCCGTTTTTTTTTGTTTTTTTTAAAGGTAGCGGGCTACCAAAACATCATAAAGAGATTCCTAATGGCTCATTTCAAAGCTATTTCTCATATCTACGTGCTTTTTATAAATTCTGCCATCTGCAAGTGCCATATGACACTAAAACGGCACTTTTTGTGTTATTTCTCAAAGGGTGGCACTAGCGGGCTACCAGAATATCGTTGGTAGATCTTTTATAGCTCATATAAAAGATATTGCACATATCTACGTCTTTCATATAAATTCCACCATCATCAAGTTCAGATGGCACTAAAAACGGCAGTTTTGGTGTCGTGTCTGAAGTGGAAAAGCTGCACTGTAAAAAAAAAAAAAAAAATGATTTCCAACAAAATTTTTTGCTCGAATTCAAACAAGTCAAAAAAAATCCAATTCATCTGTTGGAATTGTGACTTGCTTATTGAATTCCAACAAATTAAAATTATTAAGATTTATGTACTTTTCAGTAGAAAAAATATAATTTTCACCGTAAATAGGCTATATCAATCAACACGGTTTGAACTTCAACAGTAGTTTGAAGTTTCTTGAATATCATTTTAAATCCGACTATAGGACCATTGAAAGTAATATTTTCAGTATAAGTTCAATTCAAATATTTGAATTATAGCAGAAAAAGGGGAATGCTAATTGAATCTTGAGTATAAAAAGATAATTATAAAAATAAGGAAGTATATTTTTACTTTGAAATAAGTTGAGCTTTCTTGTCAGCAAAATGAACACGCAGAAATTTATGTACAAAAATTACCTTTTAACTTTTACAATCGCTTTTTTTAAATACATTTTTTGTGAGTTTCTGCAGGGAGAAAATTTCTTAAGATGCTACTCTAACCTTAACAGTACTAACGGTGAAAATATATTGTTTTCTGAATTCATTTTTTTCTAATTAAGAACGAAAATCCTTTTGTGAAAACAACTTATGTTTTTGCGATGAACGTCATTTTTGTAATGAGACCCAAAAAGCGTTTCAAAAAAAATTCTTCCCTGGATTTGCCATAAATTTGCTGCTTACGGTGAATAACCAAGTAAGCAAACATATCGAAGAAAAAAAGACACCTGTAACGGTATTTCAGGCCTTTACGTACACGTAAAGGAACCAAAAGCTTCCCCAAAAAAGAGAATTTTCTAAAAAGGTGCAAATATCAACTGGACTCAGAAATACTACACTTTAATAGCATGAATCGTGCTTCAAAAACTCCGGTTTTCTACAGGATCAATTAAAAAATAGGCCCAATAAGTTTTATCAAACAGTTCATAGTGTTAAACTGTAATTAAGGAGTGACTCAGCTCAATTGTAACCGAAACTTAAAAATGGAATTTTGATAACAATTGATGAGAATAGGGTTTTTATGCAGATTGCAAATATATAAATTTCATTACGTTTAATATCTACCCACCAAACGCTCCAAGCCTCAGAAGAAAAAGGGATTTTGAAAACAGGGAGCCTAATTTTCGAAAAATGGAGAAACACTCCGCAAAAAGTGAATAAACCTTAATGCAAATCAGACCTTCAGATTCAGCGTATCAGAAAATGTTATTGTGGGGGTTATGATCTCCTATCTGCACAAATGTGGAATTTATGTTTTTGCCAGAAGACTGATCACGGATGCGTTTCTATTGTTTTTTGTTTTTTTTTGTTCTAGTGTCCTTTTTAAGAGACCGTAAAGATTGGAGGGCAACTAAACCTCCTCCCAAGACCTAATTTGTCTCTTATTTTGTTTTCGAATGTTATGATTTAAGATAAATTTGACAATCAAAAAAAAAATCATCTCCTTCAACTACCTACAAACGTATAATACTGAAGTAGGTTTAATGTTAAGACCTTCAAACAACGAAGCGACGATTTTACCTAGGGGGCATTCAGGTCAGAGAGAAGACATTCTGATTGTGATGGTAAGTATTCAGTTTAGTTTATTAACCCTTTCGTTCCTACCGACCACAATTGAGGACAAATCTTTAATCTTTCATCCCAGAACCCAGTGAAAATATAATGAAATCACTGACATGCCATCTGTTAGAGAAGTGTCTTTCAAGTATTTCACCTGTACACAGTATCGCCATCTAAGGTAAGCCATGCGTTCTAGCCCGATAGAAAGTCTCAGGTAGGTCAAACATCAGAAAGGTAAGAATTCTTCCTTTTATAAATTTTTTTACTCTGATAAGGGCTGGATTTGGAAGTCTGGGATTTTTGCTGTAGAAAATTATGTCATTAAACTTTCCTTAGACAATTGTTACATCATCTTTGCAACTCTGGGTTATCGGCACATCGCCATTGCGTTTTGTCCCCGTTTGTGGACGCTGGGAAACAAGGATAGTTGGACCGATGACACTGTAGTAGTGAATGTCAAAGGGACATCTAGGGGTCTCTTGTTGTTTTTACGATTTCTGTTGCTAGAGGGCACCAAGGTATTCGATAAGCACATGTCCTTGTTTGTGGACAATGGGAAATTCAGAGTTCCATGCACGGTAAGACCGGAAAAACAAGTACAATCGTATCCATGGGATCGCATCATCTCGAACGAATAAATTTCCAAATGGGGATAAATCCATTTATTTAGACAGGGAAAAAACAGGTACAAAAGTCCAGATATTTCGATTACATATACAGCAATCGTCATCAGTAGAATTACTAAAATAATATAACTGAAACTAGCATATTTATATACAAAAAAAGTAACTTTTCAGGTCATTCACAAAATAATTAACTTCCGGCTTATTCACTGGATTATTTTCAGAGAAAAGTCACTGACAGAGTTCATTCAAAGTCTCGATGTAAATTTTCTTCTTTAATATTGCCCAAACGTAAAATAAATTTGTAATAAAGATGGCAAAGTCTTCTGTGTCTTCTAATTGCAAAAGAAATGTAGAGTTTATAGTTGTGTACTTGGTAGGTCTTATTTCCACATATGTACGACGTATCGTGACGTAACACCTTTAAGTAGGCATTCCCTTCTTAGACCACACTGCCGTTCTATCACAAACGAATAAATTTCCAAATGGGGATAAATCCATTTATTTAGACAGTGAAAAAAACACTGTCAAAAAATGTTTTTCTCACTGTCTAAATAAATGGATTTATCCCCATTTGGAAATTTATTCGTTTGTGATAGAACGGCAGTGTGGTCTAAGAAGGGAATGCCTACTTAAAGGTGTTACGTCACGATACGCATCATCTCGGAAATCCGAAATCTGTGAATAATCGGCATAGTGTTTCTTTCAGGAATGGAAAGACGAAAAGAACTCAGTGCTGCAGATTGCCTTGTCGTCTTTGACGATCTCGATGTTACTGATCTTTCAAGCGAAGAAGATGACAGCGATCCCACATGGGATCCATCTGACTTTCCAGGAAATGCGGAAACCTTCTACGAGCTGCTTGACGATCAAGAAACGGAACTCGGCTGTGAATTCGACGGTGCAAGTGAAAGCGATACAGTCGCTGCTGTTATTGAGGATGTTATTTATGGATCTGCAAGTGCTCATATTTCTGAGACCCCAGCTGTAAGTTCTAACAATGGAAGCAAGCGAAAGGGTGTTTGGAGAGCTGCTGACCATCCATTAGCAGGAGTGCGACCGACCTTCCAAGTAGACCGTGATGAATTGCTGCCAGACATTCTATTGCTGAAGGAGCCAGTAGAGTTTTTCCTCAGACTGTTCCCAGATGCCTTGATCGAGAAAATTGCTTGCGAATCTACCCGCTATGCTGTTTCACAATGTAGCAGTTTCAGCGTTTCTGTACATGAAATGAAGCTCTTCCTGGGGATAAACCTAGTAATCACTTACCTCAAATACCCGCGCCTGAAGTGGTACTGGAAATTTGACGAAGCAATGCGGATTCCGATTGTTGCTGATTCAATGTCTCGCAATCGTTTTGACGAAATTTCCAAATACCTTCATTTCAATGAAGCGCAGAGTGGGGAAAATGATAAATTTTTCAAAGTAAGACCGGTTTTTGACGTTTTGAAGAGTACATTCTTACAAAATGGTCCTCTCGAAGAACACCACAGCATAGACGAAATGATGATACCCTTCAAAGGTCGCTCCCAAATGAAGCAGTACATCAAATCCAAACCCAAACCTTGGGGTTTCAAATGTTGGGCTCGAGCTAGTTCTTCAGGATACATCCACGAGTTTGAAATGTATGAAGGAGCTGCGGTAGGGAAAGAAACGTTTGGATTAGGCGTTGGTGGTGATGTCGTTGCTCGTCTTTACCAGAAATTGACTGGAAGAGGTTATAAAATCTATGCTGATAACTTCTTCACCTCAGTTTCGCTAGCTGAGTATCTCGCTGGAAATCAGATTCATCTCGTTGGGACAGTCAGACAGAATCGAATCGCAGAAGCAGCTTCCAAGCTGAAGCCAGAAAGAGAGTTGAAGATTGAGGGTCGTGGAGCAAATTCTGTCGTCACAAATAACAATGTCACGATTTTGCGCTGGTTTGATAACAAGATCGTCCACACCACTTCCACCTACGCTGGTGTCGATCCTCAAGATGAAGTCAAAAGATGGTCAAAGAAAGACCGAATGCAAGTACCAGCGAGGCGTCCATATGCCGTTCAAGAATATAACAAATCAATGGGAGGTGTCGATCTCATGGACTATTTCATTGCTTTGTACCGCCATAACCGGAGAGGGAAAAAATACTACATGAAGGTCTTTTGGAACTTCGTTGACGTTGCAGTTGTAAATGCGTGGATTCTGTATCGTAAGGCACAAAAGGCAGGGATGGAAAAGCACGATTTAGACGCTGGACTGAAAGAGCTTGGCCTATTGGAGTTCAAGGCCAGTGTAGCAAGAACTTTGATCAACACCGGGAAAACTGGTTTTGCAGCATCTGCTAGACCTCGCGGGAGACCTTCCCAGTCACCGTCGGTTTCTCAGACACGAAAACGAAAGTATAATTGCATTGTTGCACCCGAGATTCGCTATGACGGACTGACTGGCCACTGGCCTACCAAGACGAATGCCGCCAACGCAGGACGCTGTTCGCTAGAGTCGTGTACTAGCAAGTCGCGGATCAAGTGTGTGAAATGTGAAAAGGTTTTGTGCCTTGAATGTTTTGAGAGTTTTTACACACGCTAAGTGTCAGTTTTTTGTAATTGAAAATAAATAGATGATACTTTTGTTCGCAAATAATTCTGCTGGAAATTGTGAAAAATTAGAAACCTTAGTTCCCACCGTCCACATATGAGGACATATTTTTTCTGCACCACCAAGCGGTGATGCAAAGACGCAAGTTACACCACTAGAAAGAGCGCATTTTTCTCTCTCAGAAATGACTATTAAAAAAAATCCTACCAACTTTCTTAAAATTCGGGACTGAAAGGGTTAATATTGATAACTTGTGTCTTATGTTTCCCAAAATGTTTAAGATAGTAAATTTTAATAAATAAAAAAATTGGTAAAATTCTACGGTACTATTCTATTAGCTGTAAACCGCACAAGAAGTGAAGTTCGGTTAATGCTAATGAAATAAAACGAAATAGGATAAAAAAGTAATAGTTTAGAAACAAAATTCGGTACCGGTTATATATTTGCACATTAGGGGGTTTGGGGATAAAGCATAGCATATATTAAATATGTAACCTAACCTGGGTACCTTTTCCCCTAACCCCAAAATACTACTAACAACTACTAACAACTCATCGCAGCACCAAGCCGCCTGAGGCCAACACAGCTACGCACGCTCCTCCTCCACCCCAATCTATTCAGAGCTTCCCTTTTTACACCCGCCCACGAAGTTCCCATTTCCTTTAAATCTTTCTTTATGACGTCCTCCCACCCCAGACGGGGACGACCTGCTTTCCGTTTAGCCCTAGATGGTTGGCCGAAAAGAACAATCTTTGGCAATCTGTCATCCTTCATCCGCACAACATGCCCTAACCACCTCAACCTTTCTTTCATTATAGACCTAGAAAGCGGTATTGAACCACATTTTTCGTATAGCCTATTGTTTGAAATACGGTCAGTCAGCCGGGTACCCAGAACAATCCTTAAGCAATTTCTCTGGAAAACATCTAGCAAATCTTCATCCGCTTTTCGGAGCGTCCATGCTTCAGAGCCATATTTGACCACTGTCATCACTGTACTAGTTTCTTTTGTCATTTATCTTGCGTGGCTTACAGCTAATAGAACAGTACCAATTCTACTTTAGCTACTTTTGGCTATCTTGGAAAGGTGTTAGGTGAGGAAAATGAAACTTTCAGGGGTGGGTTACAGGCTAAAGTATGGGTACTTATGTACTAACTGGAACACACGCGAAAAATGAAGTTTGGTTGATGCTAATGAAGTAGAACAAAATAGGATAAAAATATAATAGCTTAGAAACAAATTTTGGCTATATATTTGCACATTAGGGGTGGGGGGGTAGTTGGTAAAGCATAGCATATACTAAATACCTAGCCTAACCAAATCTGGGTACCTCTTTTCCCCTAAACCCTATAAAACAATAGTTTAAATACTGTAAAACCAATAACAAACCACGCTTTATAATCCATTTCTCTATTGAAAGAAACCTGTTTCGAAAGAAAACCGCATCTTCCCTGTATAATATAGCGCATGTGTTCCAGATAGTATATAAGTATCAAAGTATGTCCCGGGAAGGTATTTTGAAATACCTACCTCCACTCCTTCTCCCTCTAGAGGGTCCTTAAATTTGCCCACATGACCGGTCTATACTTATTGAAATTTTGACAAAACAACATTTTACCTTAGTTTTCAGTTATCAGTTTCTTTTCCTCAATGTTTAGTTCCAAAAATGCGATTCCTGTTATTTGAGTAGAATTTTAAGCCATATCAATGTTTTTTTTCTTCAAAATTTAGGAAATGTCTTTGCATATCTTTAAAACCCTATAAATTGGGATTGAGCAAAGTTGTGAACCTGAAAACAATTTTGTTGTACTTCATCTAAGCAGAAGATCTGTTTTGCAAGGTTTCAATTTTGTAACACACAGGTTTTATGAGGCGGCGAACAAGAGATTTGATGAGATCTGATGAGCAAGTCAAAGGTATTCTGAAAAGACAGGATTCGTGGCATTATTATTGCAACCGTCCACCTCTGGAGGTAGAAAAAAGGGCGGAAGTCTTTCTTTCATTTGTGGCTCGATTTGATTTCATCTTCACTTCAGGTCCGAGAGTCACTGTTTTCTTGATTGGAAGAATTACTCAAGTGTCTTCTGTCGGTCTGCTACTACGCCATTGATTTACTGATTTCTACCATGAAAAAATGCAGCCGTTAAGAGGTGTAAAATTATCTGGGAGAAATTTTTTGTTTTAATTTTGTGTTCTTATAAAATGAATGAGATTTTTTTTGTATTTATTGATGCTTCAGAAGGAAGAAAGGGAAACTGAATCCTGAGAACTAGATATTAGACTGTAGACCTGGGAAATTGAACAACAGTGGTGATGGAAATCCAATAAAAGAACGGGAAATCCAGCCAACAAGATGAAATCTGATAAGGATCTTAAAATCCAACATGTTGTTTTGTCAGCAAACTGAAAATTCAATTAGGGTATGGGAATTCAACATTTTTGTTTCTCAACAAATTGGAAATTCAATAATGACCATGGAATTCCAAAATAATCTCCAATATTCAATTCAGCTGTTGAAATTCAAATTTTGTTGTTGATAAACATTACAAACAATTTTTGTTGAATCTCAAACGATTTTTTTTTACAGTGTGGGGCTATTGGGCTAGCAGAAGTTTAAAAAGTGATGTTTAATGGTACTCATTTTCAAGGCATATCCCGGGATGGCAGATTTTAAACCTATTACTCATATCTACGTGCTTTTTATCAATTTTACCATCCAAAAGTGCCATATAGCACTAAAACGGCACTTTTGGTACCACTTCTTAAGTGGAAGAGTTTGGAAGCATAAAACTGTACCATTGCAATAATTATGGTCCAAAGCCCTTAACTAGAGGCTTATAAGATCCCCTCACATATAACGGCGATAATTGAGAGGAAGGGAAGTCCTTGCCCCCTTAGTTTTTGCTCTTGCCTAGGTTTTGAAATCACCTTTTTTTGGTCATTTCATTGGAAAAGGCACTTGTTTCATTTAAAAAGTTGGGGAAACAACCGAAAGTGCACTTTGTGGGAATGTGCTATCAAGTCAAATTTATAAAAAGCGATTAAGTATAAATATAAGCTTTTAAATGAGCTCTTAAACAGCTTTCTTTTGTTACAGAAGCCTTATAGTTTCTGCTAGTCAGTAGGTGATTTATAAAGCCCTGTCTTCATTATGGCTTTTTCAGGCGAAGTCGGCCGAGTAAAAACAGCTTTTTGCTCATCGAAAAACAAACGTTCCTGAAAAACATGTACTGTTTTGTGAAGTATGGATAATGAACCTTATGTTATAGACTAAAATTTTTCTTAGCTGTCAAGGTTGTTTGCAGTATTTTTTAGAGCTGTCATATCTCCCCTAGATCGGTGATAATTAGAAATTATATTAAAAATAGGTTTTCAACTGAAACTAAGAAGGGACATTAAAACTTAAAACGAGTATACATTATTCCGTATAAATAAAAAAGATCGTGGCAGCGTTGTTTCTGCATTAAATTTTAATCAAAAACGAACAAAGATTAATTTTAAAAAAACAAAGTTTTCCGAAGGAAGTAAAGAGCGAAGTTGAAACTTAAAATGGACAAAAATTACTACTTCAGAGCCTATTTAATATATATTAATATAACTAGCATAAATAAACAATCTAATTATGTTTCCCTATGCTTTTAGGATTATACAAAACCAGCGCTTTACTGAAAACACAAAATACTATAGGACTTTTGGTACAGTAAAAGCAAACCAATTAAGGATACTTTTTATAGGATCAAAATATTATCATTCCCTTTTAGGATCAAAGGATCAATCCCTTTTAAGTTAAAGCAAAAATCCATTTTAGGATTTTCTTTATTTTTTTACGTTTAATTTGGTGTCACTTCTGCACAATGGCTTAGTCCAATGACTGGCTCTCGTTTTGGTTCTTAAAAGGACATTCATGATTAGTTTGTACACAAATTCAAAGTAAGACCACCTTGATAGTATTAGGATTATAGACTAGCTTTTAAATTTGTATCATAGCTTGAAATTCACTCTCTTATAGAGAGAAATAATCGGATTTCCGGAGTTCATATTATGTCTTGTTTGATCTTATTTCAAATGATACTAAAGCATATTTCTTTGAACTTAAGACTGTATATTACCCACTATAGGTATTATAGCTGGTGAGAGTAAAATGCTGCTTGATAAATCAATTCAATATTTCTGTATGCTGTTCAATTACTTTGCGGCAATTAAAAAATATTTAGTTTTACGCTTATGTTTTTAAGATAATTATAATTGTATACTGAAAGTTACTAATGTCGAAAATGGTGTAAGACTATGAAAGCTTTATAGATTCGTTTAGTGTTGTCAGGTTACATACTCGCTTTTGACTCTTAAATCAATAATCCTGTTTTTTATACTTGACTTTGTGTTTTCAGTAAAGCGCTAGTTTTGTATAATCCTAAAAGCATAGGGAAACATAATTAGTTGGTTTATTTATACTAGTTATATTAATATATATTAAATAGGCTGTGAAGTAGTAACTTTTGTCCGTTTTAAGTTTCAACTTCGCTCATTACTTTCCTCGGAAAAACTTTGTTTTTTTTTAATTAATTAAAATTTAGAACTCCAAATACTTCATTGTTCTCTTGAATCTTACCTCTCCATTTAGGAAGCAAGAAGCTGGTAAAACAGACATGATTTTTTATTCAGATAGAAGAGTTATGCAAATAGCTGCACATAAGCTGACAGGCAGGGTGGCGAATGTGATCCATCTTTCTCATAGCCATTTTAAATACTGAACACATCATCCTTATCATTTTAGACCATAAATGTCACCAAAAGACTACTGGAGCCAGTGTTTTCAGAAAATGGACCGTAAGTTTCAAATTCGAACAACTTTTACCGTGAAATTCCTGATTTTTTGGGGTAAATAAGAATCTGTATTGCTCTGTGAAGTTTTTCTGCCTTTTCTCTACTTGCCTCTAGGTTTAGCCATTTGGAATTTGGATACTCTGAATAAGCAGGCACAGGCATATACGGAAGTAGAAGATAGAGTGTCTAAAACCAACTGCTTTGATTTCATTGGCAACAAAATTTTAGCAGGTTATTACATAGTAGGGGTAGATAATGTAAAGTAGGGCTAACCAGGACTGGAGAGCAGCCAACCCAACTTTCGGAACCATTTTTGCCAACTGGCACCCCCCGTTGTCCCTCTTGATATCTGTTCAAATTGTTTAATAATTATTTCGTTATACCATTTGGGGAGCAGAACCCATATATCCTAAGGGTATTGGTCCTAAATGATGCATTTGCCCCCATTCTGGCATAGATACATTTTAAGAGAGAAGGTGGATGCTCTACTTTTTCAATTTAAACTGGAATCATTCAAGTGAGAATGAGGCCCATGCCCGCTCCAATACCTCCAATGCCAACTTAACTTTTAGGCAGAAATCAGAAAGTTTTAGGCAGACACCTTTTCTTTAAACCGGAATCATGCAAGAGTTTTCAGTCTCAGAGCAAAAGTGACCTAATTCTAAGGTGATAACTGACTCGCTGCAAAAACGACTTAAAATAAGGGATTCTTGTGCCTTACAAAAAAAAAGAAGCTAAATCCAGTTTCGGGTGAAAGAATAAACTAGATACTGACTCAGTATACAAGAAGCTAAGTCCTGGATCGGCTTGAAAGCGAATTAAGCTCAAGCTATTGACTGACCCGGTTCTAAAACGAGTTAGCTCCTTTCTAGTTGCAGAAATGAACTAATTTCCACTCAGTGCAAAGAGGTCAAAGTCAAATTCGCAAAATTTCTGTTGTGTAGGGTAAGAAGGAACTAATCCTTACTCAGTGGAAAAAAACGAACTTAGCCCTAATTCGGTGTAGTAATGATCGAAATCCTGGTTCGATGCAAAAAAAGTAAGGCTTGTTGCAAACACCAGATAAGTTCATACACAGGGTAAAAATAAAGAAACTTGCTGCAAAATCGTGATAAGGGCTAATTCGGTGCAAAAATGAGTTAAGTCTTTACCCAGCGAAATCATAAATGGATCAAAGTACAAGCTACTGCTCTGACGTCATGCAAAATTATATAAACTTGAGCCAGAGTAAAACTGAGCGAAGTTCTGACTCCGTGCAAAATCCGAGAGTATCTTGACTCGGTTGAAATACGAGCTAATTTCAAGCTACAGACTAACCAGTTGTTTGGTATATAAATATGCACAGCCCTGAGACGATTCAAAAATAGCTTAAGTATGAATAAAAATAAGGAAAGTTCTGACATGACAAGACAAGAGATTGTGGAACTCAAGCTGTGGACTGACTTAGTGCAAAATTGTGCTAGTTACTGACTCAACAGAAAAACATGCCTGGCTCTGACTCGGTGCAAAAAAAGCCAAGTTCAAGTTGCAGAATTTTAGTGGCGGGATCCGAAAGACACGATTCTACACAAAACACTCTAACCCCTGAATTCGTGTAATAATGAGCTACGTTTATGCTCAGTGCAAAAACAAGCTAAATACTGTCTCGGAGCACAAAAGATCTAGTTCATGATTTTATAAACTGTCCGGTCAATAGTTTGTTCCTGATGAGAGTTTAACCTCTCCGTTCGTCAACGTTTGACAAGCAATCTAAGAAAGCTCGATCCTACTTGAACCAGAATAATGCAAGGATTTCCAACTTCTATGACTAGAGACCAAGATGTTCGCATGGACCCCACTGTCGACAACTTTTTAGCTGAGAAGTAGATAAGTGCTGTCTTTTTCAACCGGAACTATACAAGGATGTTCATTGGAATAATCGGAGGCATGAAGTGGGCTAGTGACCGATGCAGTAGCCCCTCACCTACTTTAGGGAACAAAAATTTGTGGGACAATAGGAAATCATAATGAGGATTTTAAGATGTATCCTTCCCTCATTAAACCCTTGTAAGACAGTGCTTAGATCTAGCTAAAACTTATGGAGCAATAACCATAGACCAGGAAGAAAGGGATGACAAATTTGACTCGGGTTCCGTCTTAGCCTCAGGGAGATGGATCACTGACTCTCTTCGTTCGAGTTCCTAGCAGGCTTCATAGTTTTAAAATCCTGGGATCCCCTGAGCTATGAAATATTGAAGCTAATCAGCACTACACTGTGAAGGTCAGTGATCTAACTAAGGTCTTCTAGGCTATAGGTACCTATCTACTGAATTTAGGCACTTTAGAGAAGTACCGAAATCAGTATACCGAAATCACGTTAACGTTCTCTCCAATGCTGAAAAACTTCGTCAAGCAGCGCTCGGAAGAACTACAGTCAACGACAAAGAACGCGTCATTCTCAGAATGTGGTACTTTCTGTGACACTCTCGACATCCCAAGCCGACCGAGAGCTTATAGATGCCACGGCGCATCTTTGGCTTCACAGGCGCCATGCGTCAACCCAGAGTTTAGTTTGTTGTCATCAACTGGACAAGTAGAGGGCAGAAATTTCATATCAAGATATGTGATCCCCGTCCTGCACTGGTATCCGAGATCATTGCTTTTCCCGAGGCCAAAATAATTTCAGTTATTTAAAGAACATGAAAATTGGAACTTGGAATGTTACGACGTTATAAAATGACTAACTTATCGACACTTTGACTGATGAATTCAGACGATTCAAACTGGACTTATTAGGAGTTTGAGGAACTCATATCGCAGGGGTAAGAAGCATGAAATTAGGTGATATAGAATTTGTTTACTCAGGCAGGAAGGATGGGGTACATAGACAGGGAGTAGGGCTCATGATGAATAAGGAAGCTGCTAAGTCTTGTTTAGGCTGGGAAGGTATTAATACTAGGATATTAATTGATCATTTTATGACTAAAAAGTTCAGGGTATCAATTATAGTAGTATATGCCCCTGTAGAACTGACTGACGGAGATACTAGTGACTCACATGAATTTTGCTTACAGTTACAGGAGCAAAAAGACAGGGTCCAAGGTAGAAATATGTTGTTTTATTATTAGGAGATTTTAACGCCCAGGTCGTTAGAAATAGGGATAGATGGTTTCCTGGCCTAGGTAAATTTGGTGTAGGAAAAGAAAACAGTAATTGGTACAGACTTTTGCAATTTTGTAGGTATAACAATCTATAATCAATACGGTGTTTGGTTATAAAATGGCTCATAAGTTAACATGGTATTCACGTGATGGTAAGACAGCAGACCTTATTGATTATGTTATAGTAAACCGAAGACTGGCATTATCAATAAAAGATACTAGGGTATATAGGAGTGCTGTTATTGATCTTAAAAGTAAAGATCACCATCTAGTAGTGTCTAGGGTTAATTAAAAGCTGAAAGCAGAAAAAAGATGATTTAAAGCGGAAGGGTAACTACCTCTTGGGAAGTTATGATGTTGGTAGACTCCAGGATGAGAATTTGAGAGAAACTTTCCATGGACAGTTGAATACTAAAGTAGAGAGGTTAAAATTTGACAAGGTGGAAGATGGTTGGAATAATTCTAGAAAAATAATTTGTGAAGTTGCTGAAGGTGTCTTAGGGAAGAAAGCTAGAACTGCAGCTAAGAATATTAGTGAAAAAGTTTTATGTTTAATAGAAAGGAGAAGGGACTTGTACAAGAATTATCTGAGTGATAGATCATATGAAAAAAAGGAATGTAAAGAAAGTGGAGAAAGCATTAAAATATGAACTAAAGAGGTGTGAAGTGGAGGCCATGGATAAAATTGCCGAGGATCTGGAAGATGCAGCTAGACGGCATAATATTAAAATATTGTGCTGGCATGTTATAAAGTTGAGAGGGAGTAGTCAATCCAGACTTGTTCGAGTTAAAGATAGGAACGGGGTCACAATTAGTGTTAAGAAAAGAGTTAAAGAGAGATGGGCAGAACATTTTGAGAATTTACTAAACCGAGGTAGAGGGACAGGAAAAGATATAGAGGGAAATGAAAAAGTTTGTGATACCTTGGATGAGAAGGAATATTTGTTTTGTGAGGAAGAATTAACGACAGTACTAAAAGGTTGAAAAAAAAAATAATAAGGCTCTAGGTGCTGATAGGGTGGTAAATGAGTTTCTTAAATATGATGCCTCTGAGGTTAGAAATAAGTTAATGAAGATGGTGAATATGATTTTTGAAAAAAAGGAAAGTACCTAACGATTTTAGAAAAACCTTAATTAAGCCACTTTATAAGATAGGTGATAAGACTGAGTGTGGTAATTATCGAGGCATTAGTCTGGTCTCTGTAGGTAGCAAAGTACTTAGTAATATAATACTTTTTAGACTGAGAGATGCTGTAGACGAGGTTTTAAGAGAAGAATAGTGCGGTTTAAGAAAATACAGAGGATATGTCGACCAAAGTTCAGTCTTAGGTTAATAATTAAGAAGTGCCTGAGTTGTCAAACACCTTGTGTCCTCGGTCTTATAAATTATTATTTGAAAAAACTACGTTTTCTAAAGAGTTAAAGAGGCTGAGTTACAAGGTCGAACCTTAAAACGTACAGGGATTAGGAGGCACAGTTGGGGGGCTGCCGCCCCCCAAACCCCCCGCTTTCGCAGCCTTTAAATAAAAAAAAAGTTTTTTAAACTGAAAGTAAGGAGCGACATTAAATCTTAAAACGAACAGAAATTATTCCGTATTTGAAAGAGGCTGTGTCCTCCTCAACGCCTCGCTCTTTACGCTAAAGTTTTTATTGTTTAAAAAAAGAGTTGTGAGAAAGTCAAACTTTAGCGTAAAGAGCGAGGCGTTGAGGAGGGCACAGCCTCTTTCATATACGGAATAATTTCTGTTCGTTTTAAGATTTAATGTCGCTCCTTACTTTCAGTTTAAAAAACTTTTTTTTTATTTAAAGGCTGCGAAAGCGGGGGTTTGGGGGGCGGCAGCCCCCCAACTGTGCCTCCTAATCCCTGTACGTTTTAAGGTTCGACCTTGTAACTCAGCCTCTTTAACTCCTTAGAAAACGTAGTTTTTTTCAAATAATTTCTGCACGTTTTTGTACAGTTTATTACTTATTATTGCTCCTTGTAACTCAGCCTCTTTAACTCTTTAGAAAACGTAATTTTTTTCAAATAATTTAAAAAAGAAACTGGGTTTCTTTTTAAAGTTTGAATTCAGTATTAAAAAAATTGCTCATATGGTGAATCGAACCCGGATTTTCCGCCTGAAAGTCTGGAGTGTAACCGCTAGACTATACAGACACAACAGTAATTGTTTTTTAGTATATGGATGCTATTTTCGACGCAAGCAAATTCCCAAAAAACTTGATATTTGGTTTTTGGAAAACAGGGAAGGAGTGATCAGATTGAGCTGAAATTTCGAGGATAAGCTTCCAGGCCCTAGGAAAGACTATCCTCCAAATTTCAGCCCGATCAGACAACGTTAAAGGGGGTTGTGGTCGGAAAAATTAACATGGGCTAATATAGGAAAACAAGGTTTTTTCGTAAATGTAAATTCGGGGGATAATTTTTTCGGTCTGAAAATATCAAAAGGCCCTAACAGGTCAAATTCTGCTTCGAATGAGTCCTCATTCAACCGGATCCGTTGCCAACTGTGGCCTGTAGGCGTGGCTAAGAAAAAAAAAAGAAATGAATTTTAAGTGGCTATATTTGGTTTTTTGAAAACAGGGAAGGAGTGATCGGATTGAGCTGAAATTTCGAGGATAAGCTCCCGGGCCCTAGGAAAGCTTAACTTCTAAATTTCAGCCCAATCGGACAACGTTAAAGGGGGGCTGTGGTGGGAGGGTCCAAACTTCCGGCCCAGTTTACCCCATGAAGATAAAGTCGGAGGAGGATGAAATTTTGCAAGTTTTCTTAGTTTGAGCTTGGGCTACAAAATACGATTACCGCCGTCTCTCTGCGACCTCTAGGACCTGAAATCGCTTAACATTGTGGTGGGTCGCCTCTTTATAGAGGCACAACTGTGCCTCCTTGATGAGCAAGCGTTCGATTCTGTTGATAGAAGAGCTTTAGGAAAGGTTTTATCCTTGTATGGTATACCAGACAAATACATTAAAGTGATTAGTGCTATGTACGAGAATAACACTGCTGCGGTTAAGGTAGAAATGAGGTTAGCAGCTGGTTTTGTATTAAATCAGGAGTTAAGCAGGGTTGTGTTCTATCCCCCTTCACATGGATTATTTCGATGAACTTTTTCTTAAGGAGCACAGGAAAAGCAATGGGAGGTCAGGGAATCAAATGGAGAGAAAAAAACTCTCCTGGTCTTAAATTATGCTGATGATTTAAGGATCCTAGATGAATGTGAGCAAAATGAATGAACTTTTAGAGGTTTTGTGAGTTCAGGGTGCTAGAATAGGTTGGAAAATTAACGTTAAGAAGACTAAGTCACTAAGGCTATAGATAAGTGGAAGTGAAAAGGTGACGTTGGGTAACGATAAAATTGATCAGTTTGGCAGCTTCACTTCATATAGAGAAATTTAAAGGAAATGGAAACTTCCTGGGAGGGTGTAAAAAGGGAGGCTTTGAATAGATTGAGATGGAGGAGGAGCTTGCGTAGCTGTGTTGGCCTCAGGCGGCTTGGTGCTGTGGTGAGTTGTTAGAAGTAGTAGTAGTAGTAGGTCGACAGAAAGTCATTCTTGGCCTTAGAGTCTTCCACATGAATGTCTCTGAACATGCTGTCAGACAGTGACCTAATGTTAGATACTGTAATAAAAATGTTAAAGGCAGAGAATGTCTCTCCTTACACTATCCCTAAATTGATGAAGCTCTTGGAATCTATCAATAGATTTCAGCAACATCTTTCAATATTCTTTCTAGAACGTGCTCAAATTTGATGCTCATAAGAGGAGATAATGTCATGAAATCAATTCCTGATTTGGCTCAGGAGATTAATAATGAATTTAGATCATCATCTCTGGAAACTGGGTTACTGTTTTCCACCAATTTTGAGGACTTAGCTCATAGAATGAGGCGATACAGGGTTGAAAGTAGACTGTCTTCCAACCCATCAGCAGCTCAGTATAAGCGGCCAATAAAGAGAGAATATGAACTGCAACGGGAGCGACGAGACTTTCGTGGCCCAATACAAAAGAAACCAAGATATGAAGAAAAACAGCCATTTCGTTCCCAGCAAGGAAGGGAAGCCTTTTACAACAAAAAAGGTCGTACCATCACTTCGGCCCTAAAAATTGTAGGAAGAAAACAGTTAGATACTCAATGACTTGTTCCTGGCGCCAATTCAAGATCCTCTTCCCGTAGGAAATCGTCTGTATCACTTTGTAGAAAACTGAAAAAGCGCAATAGACGACAAGTTCGTCCTCAACTTCATCAAAGAGGCCTACCATCTGGACTTCAAAAAATACCCTCCTCTAGTACGCAACCCGATAGTAGAGGCAATAAACAAATTGCAACAGAAATGGTTTTTATATCATGACGTAGAGAAAAAAAAGCTCAACAGTATATCGAAAGTTGCACATTCTAGGTCAACGCCAAACTAGTTTTTTTTCTTGTCAATTTTTCAGTTTGTTCTAGAAACAATGAACTGTCGGTAAATGTTCGTTTTTTCTGTATATGAAACACCGTCCCAATGTAAAATGAAAAGCTGAGCCCGAAAATGAAAGCAAATTTGAGGTACGATGTACTAGAATAAAAATTCATAATCATTAATGTGTGATTTTACCCTTCTCATCGATGTGACCTCTTTTTCACCATACTATCAGAATTCAACTATTCTGACATAAAATGATGAGCTGAACCCAAAAATCAAATTAACCTGATGTGGTGTCTACTAGAAAACCCGTTTCGTATTAATCAATATGAAATTTCTTATTTTCATTTGACATGTTTCTGATTGTCCACCAATTCGCCGATTGTTGGTAAAAATCTGCAGGGAATTCCATGAATCAAAAACGACTAATACTCCGAAATCCTTGACCATTATGCTACTTACGTGACCCATAAGAATTCATCTGCCACAATTGTTTTTGACGTTTACGATGGCGGAGCTACCATAAAAGCTATGGCCCAGTCAAATAGAAGTCGTATAATCGGTCGTGAGATCTTCTTTACAGCAGATATGCAGCCGAAGGTAAAAAAGGATGATTTCTTATCCTGCAAGAAAAACAAGTCCAGGTTTATCTGCGCGTTGGTTGTTTATCTACGATCAAAGGGCTTCGTCGTAGTCCAGGCACCAGGTGATGCAGATGTCCCAATTGTGCAAGCTGCTGTTGATTCTTCCTGGTATTATGACACTGCCGTCATTGGAGATGATAATGATCTCTTGGTTCTATTGATCTATCATGGTGACCTATCAAGCCAGAAACTATTCTTTGTACTCAAGCCAAAGTTGAACAAAGCTCCCCAAATATGGAATATTCACAAATTGAAAGAGAAGCTGGGCCAAGAGACGCACTATCTGATTCTTTTTGCTCACGCCATCTTAGGCTGTGACTCTACTTCACGGATCCACAGTGTAGGAAAAGGCCTTGCTCTGAAGAAGCTAATGGCAGATGCTAATTTTCGTATATCAGCTGCAGTTTTCATGCTGAAGTCAGCTTCGAAGGAGGAAGTAAGGGTTGCTGGAGAAGACGCTCTGTTCATGATATATAGCTCATCAAAAGGGGGAAATCTAAATGAACTCCTCAGGGAAGTTTTTAAAAAGAAGGTGACTACTGCTAGCACGTTCGTCCACCCAAAATAGTTACCACAAAATTCTGATGCGGTTAAATTCCACAGCTACAGGGTTTTCTACCAAGTTCAGGTATGGAGTGGAGATCTTGATTCTGAACTTAAAGCCGAAGAATGAGGTTAGAAAAATAAAGAAGACATCTTGTATCCATTGATTACTTACGTCCCACCAGCCCCTCATCTGCTTCTGAAAATTGTGAAGTGCTCCTGTCAACTGAGATGTACCTCAACAAGATGTAGCTGCTTAAAAAAAGGCTTAGCTTACACTGCAGGTGAAAAACGTGCAAAGGGACAGCATGTTCTAACCCTCTAAGAATCGAAAGATATAACGATGAGAAGAACGTCGAAGCTTAGATATCTGAATCAAAAGAATAAGTTGTGAGTACTAGTCGGAGTTTGATTCTGTCTTTCAAATGTTCATGAAAAAAGGCTTAGCTTACACTGCAGGTGAAAAACGTGCAAAGGGACAGCATGTTCTAACCCTCTAAGAATCGAAAGATATAACGATGAGAAGAACGTCGAAGCTTAGATATCTGAATCAAAAGAATAAAATGTGAGTACCAGTCGGAGTTTGATTCTGTCTTTCAAATGTTCCTGAAGTTGGTCGATATTTTTATCAGTTATTAAGACTAGTCAGTGTGTTGATAATAGTTTAGTCTAAGAAGGATTTTAAATGTCGGCTGCTGAAAACTAGTTTCATAGATGATTTACCTTTTCTAATATTTTTTCATGTTTTAATAAACATCTTACAATCTCTTTTTTTTAGGCCGAATTATCAGGTGATGGAGCCATCGACGATCAGGTTCAGGCCAACTAATTATTAGACCTCAAAACCAACAATTTAGCCAGCGAGAGATGGTCTGGTAAAAAAAAGGGGGTTACGATGACAAGAAGCGTAAAAATCTCATATTGAGAATTATGAAACTTTTTTATATACCGCAAACCAAATATGACTCCATTTTTGCACTCATCTCGTCTTTTTACATTGGATTAATAATTCAGTTCAAGAAAAATGAACGATTACCAGAAATTAATTTTTTTAAGTTAGGAAAGTGAGGAAACTGACACGATACGCAAAAAAAAACTAGTTTTGCGTCGAGCTAGAATGTGCAACTTATGTCGTTCAGCTTTTTTTCTCTACAACACGGTGTAAAAATAATTTCTGATCCAATTTTTTGGGGTTCAAACTGTAATTGCCTGTACTACGATCAACAAATCAAATATGTCGAATAATCAATAGCTAATTTTGGAATCAGAGATTGCTGTTATGCTCAATATATATATATATATATATATATATATATATATATATATATATATATATATATATATATATATATAATATATATATATATATATATATATATAATATATATATATATATATAATATATATATATATATATATATATATATATATATATTATATATATATATATAAAAGAAGAATTCCAAAGGCAGTCGTCTCCAGGATTTTACAGTCAGAGTTTTCTCACTCCGAAAAAGGGAAACAAGGGTTGGCACCAAGTAATAAACTTATCTTCCCTAAACAAATTCTTGGACGTGAGAACTTTCAAAATGTAAAACCAGGCCACAATGCTATCTGCATTGCAGGAATCAGATTTCAAAAATATCCTCCTCCAAATATCCTCCTCCTCTCAACCCGATAGTAGAGGCAAACTAGCCAAAAATATGGGTCGACCCCAAACAAATTACAACAGAAATGATTTTTATATCATGCTATAGAGAAAAAAAATCTCAAAAGCATATCCAAAGTTGCACATTCTAGGTCAACGCAAAACTATTTTTTTCTTGTCAATTTTTTAGTTTGTTCTAGAAAAAATAAACTGTCGGTAAATGTTCGTTTTTCTGTATATGAAACACCGTCCCGATGTAAAATGTAAAATGAAAAGCTGAGCCCGAAAATGAAAGCAAATTTGAGGTACAATGTACTAGAATAAAAATTCATAATCATTAATGTGTGATTTTACCCTTCTCATCGATGTGACCTCTTTTTCACCATACTATCAGAATTCAACTATTCTGACATAAAATGATGAGCTGAACCCAAAAATCAAATTAACCTGATGTGGTGTCTACTAGAAAACCCGTTTCGTATTAATCAATATGAACTTTCTTATTTTCATTTGACATGTTTCTGATTGTCCACCAATTCGCCGATTGTTGGTAAAAATCTGCACGGAATTCCATGAATCAAAAACGACTAATACTCCGAGATACGTGACCATTATGCTACTTGCGTAACCCAAAAGTATTCATCTGCCACTATTGTTTTCGACGGCAACGATGGCGGAGCTACCATAAAAGCTATGGCCCAGTCAAATAGAAGTCGTATAATTGGTCGTGAGATCTTCTTTACAGCAGATATGCAGCTGAAGGTAAAAAAGGATGAGTTCTTATCATGCAAGAAAAACAAGTCCAGGTTTATCTGCGCGTTGGTTGTTTATCTTCGATCAAAGGGCTTCGTCGTAGTCCAGGCACCAGGTGATGCAGATGTCAACTGAGATGTACCTCAACAAGATGTAGCTGCTTAAAAAAAGGCTTAGCTTACACTGCAGGTGAAAAACGTGCAAAGGGACAGCATGTTCTAACCCTCTAAGAACCGAAAGATATAACGATGAGAAGAACGTCAAAGCTTAGATATCTGAATCAAAAGAATAAGTTGTGAGTACTAGTCGGAGTTTGATTCTGTCTTTCAAATGTTCATGAAGTTGGTCGATATTTTTATCAGTTATTAAGACTAGTCAGTGTGCTGATAATAGTTTAGTCTAAGAAGGATTTTAAATCCTGCTGAAAACTAGTTTCATAGATGATTTACCTTTTCTAATATTTTTCATGCTTTAATAAACATCTTACAATCTCTTTTTCTTAGGCCGAATTATCAGGTGACGATCAGGTTCAGGCCAACTAATTATTAGATCTCAAAACCAACAATTTAGCCAGCAAGAGATGGTCTGGTAAAAAAAAGGGGGTTACGATGACAAGAAGCGTAAAAATCTCATATTGATGATTATGAAACTTTTTTATATACCGCAAACCAAATATGACTCCATTTTTGCACTCATCTCGTCTTTTTACATTGGATTAATAATTCAGTTCAAGAAAAATGAACGATTACCAGAAATTAATTTTTTTAAGTTAGGAAAGTGAGGAAACTGACACGATACGCAAAAAAAACTAGTTTTGCGTCGAGCTAGAATGTGTAACTTTGGATATGTCGTTCAGCTTTTTTTCTCTACAACACGGTGTAAAAATAATTTCTGATCCAATTTTTGGGGGTTCAAACTCTAATTGCCTGTACTACGATCAACAAATCAAATATGTCGAATAATCATTAGCTAATTTTGGAATCAGAGATTGCTGTTATGCTCAATATATATATATATATATCCTTTGGGCTAACGTCAAGTCCAGCCGTTTTCTGCTGCGTGATTGGTGCAATCGTGAGATATTGCCACCTTCAAGTCATCCAACTGCTTACTTATATAGACGACTAGCTTCTGCACAACTACCAAGATTCGGTAGTACAGAACAATGTAAGGACCATGATAATTTTTCTGCACGAACTTGGGTTCATGCTAAGCGAGAAATTCAAATTGTAACCTATGTGACGGGTCATATTTCTTAGGTTTCTCGTAGATTTAGAGGTAAAGAGGGTCTACCTAACCGCGGAAAAGATTTGGAACTTGATCCATACAATCAGGCAGCTATAGAAAAATCATATGCCTCAATGTGGCAACTAATGAAGCTGATTGGACTCATCAAATCAGGCTCAAGAGCAATTCCTTTCAACAGACTGCTTCTCAGGGAATGTCAGTTACTAATGCTCCCGTTGTGGGACAGGTCATGGAACAACACAGATTTAAATATCCCAATAACGACACAGATGAAAGAGGCATTTTCACCATGGCTGAACAAAGACTGGCTGAGTCAAGGCCTTCCTCTCGAGCCCTCTGTTGTTTCCAAAACAATTTTCACCGACAGCTCAACTTACGGGTGGGGTGGCTTTCAAGAAAACCCCCATTGAGAGACTTGGTCTCCAGAAGAAAATCTCTTCATATACATTGCCTCGAGAGGGAAGCCGTAACCAACACGATCAAAGCCGTTGTGGAGGAGCAAAGAAACGTAGTAGTCCTGGTAGCGACGGACAACTTGACAGAAATCAATTACTGTATATAAACAAAGAGGGCGGAACTCATTCTTTCTCCCTACAGGAGGAATTAATAAAGCTCTTCGTGATTACGATGGCCCTGAACGTCCAATTGAGGGCAAGAAACATCGCCAGGTTACTTGATCTAGTAGGCGTCACACTTTCATAAGAAGGAAAAGGTTTGCCCACGGAATGGGATCCCAACGAGTTTTCATAGTCCTGTGAAAGAGTACGGATTACCAAAAGTCGATCAAACGCGATTCGATTGAACCGGAAGATCGACTGTATTTCTCACCAGTTCCAGATTCTCTTGCGATTAGCGCAGATGCCCTAGTCCACTATTGGTCGAACAAACACTGCTATGCCTTTCCTCCATTTACCCTGAACCCAAAAATTCTGGAAAATGTTCAAAAGTCTGTGAACTGCCAAATAACGCTAATTGCTCCGAGATGGCCTAACCAAGCATGGTGTAAGAATCTTCTCAATCTGCTAATAGATTTGCCTATACCCCTCAGAGATCAGGCAGATCTCCACCAGCAAACTCAACTTCTCTACCCAACATATACAACAAGTTTCCGGAAGAAAACATCAACATACATTATGTTTCACGAAGAATAAATCAGCATGCAAAAAGCTTCACGAAGAACAAATATCAAGATAAATTAAGTTTCACGAAAGAAAAAATCAACGTACAACAAGCTTCACGAAGAAAAAATTAAAATACAACAAGTTTTGCGAGAAAAATTAACATACACGAGGTTTCACGAAGAAATAATAAACATGCAACATCATTCATGAACAAAAAATCAACATACAACTGGCTTCACGAAGATAGAAAAAAATTAAAGTACAATGAGTTCCACGAAGAAGAAGTCAACATGCAACAAGTTTCACGAAGACAAATCAACATACAATAAGTTTCAAGAACCAAAAATCAACATACAATAAGTTTCACGAACAAAAAAAATACAGATACATTATGTTTCAGGAATAAAGAATCAGCACGCAACGAGTTCCACGAACGAAAAACCAACAGGTGTCATTTTTTAACGAAGAAGAAAATAACAACATACAATGAGTTTCACGAACAAAAAATCAAGTACAACCAGTTTCACGAAGTGAAAAAGCAACTTACAGCTAGTTTCATGAAGAAAAAACAATCAACATGTTAGTTAAGTTAAGTTTTATTAATAAAAATAGAACTTAAAAAAATGCATATATATATATATATATATATATATATATATATATATATATATATATATATATATATATATATATATATATATATATATATATATATATATATATATATATATATATATATATATAATATGTCTTAAAATGCTTTAGTTATAATAATTCAAGCCAGAGGGTGCGATATGCCAGCCGTTGTGTGCCACGCTGCGTCAATCGCTAGCAGTCATCAGAAGAAATGCTATTGGGAGTTTTCCTTTAAGTTTAAATGATTGATTCTAGTGTAAACGGTTTTTTCAAAGAAGGAACGTCAATACCTCTCTGGCCCCCTCCTCAAGCAATTCCAATACAGGTGGCAACAGACCAGTGGTACCCCTCACAGTTCAAAATAGTTAGGATAATACAAATTCTGAAATGGTTTCAGAATTTTTCTAAGGTTTCTTGAGGGGCCTGAGGTGCCAAAGAGATGAGTTGAAAGGGAACTTTGTCTTTAAGGTCAATTAAATAAAACAAAGTTTTTTTTAACTGAAAGAAAGGAGTGACATTAAAACTTAAAACGAAACGAAATTATTCCGTATATGAAATTGGCTGCCCCCTCCTCAACACCTCTCTCTGCACGCTAAAGTGTTTTTTATTGTTTTAAAAAAAAAAGTTGTGAGACAGAGTCAAACTTTAGCGTAAAGAGGGAGGGGCTGAGGAGGGGACAGCCCCTTCCATATACGGAATAGTTTCTGTTCGTTTTAAGTTTTAATTTCGCTCCTTACTTTCCGTTAATTTTTCTTTATTTAATTTCTGAGCGTTTTTCGAATTAATGCAGGTTTTGATTTTGGCTCACCGTACATGAATAATTAGAACAAAATTTGCACATTAGTTTTACTTTTTGTATAATTAAACTAAATGGCTTTCTCTAAAGTTGTTTACTTTTATTTACCAACGTTTTTATTAGTAAATATACGTAAGTTACGAATTAACTTACATAACAGACTTCTATATTCGTATATTTTTATTGCGTATATTAGGGGGTTGGCCCCCTAGTCAATAACCCGCTCTTTTCGTTAAAGTTCGAATTTTTTCCAATTCTTTAAGAATCACCCCTTAATCACAAAGGTCATTAATTAGAATAAATCGTTCTTATGAAAGTACTGCAAAAACTTTGGCGTAAAGAGCGAGGCATTGACTAGGGGGTGAACCCAATCATATATGTAATAGTTTCTATTCGTTTTAAGTTTTTATGTGGAAAATTATTCAGCTGAAAAGTTTTTCAGTTGAAAGCTTGTTTTTTTATTTATTTAATTTCTGATCATTTTTTAAAACAATGCTGGGAAATTCGACGCCCCCTCCATAGCAATTTCTCTTCCCTCTTGAAAACTTCCTCCATGGAAAGATACTCTCACGCAACCCTCGACCCACCCACCCCCACTACTAGAAAAAATCCCCCTGAAAAAACCGTTTTTTTCTTCGTTTGCATGTTCACAACGGTTTTTTCTTCGTTTGCATGTTCACATGATTTCTATGAATTTGCATGTTCAATTGGTATTGATTTTAGAGGTTGCCCCTGATTTCTACAGTTTGGCTTTTATTTCTATAAGTATACCTGGATTTAAATGTATTGGTGTTGAATTCTGAGGATTGATCTGGATTTCTGAATGTTGTGGAAATAAGGAAGAGACTTATTTAAAAAAATTTCTTAAATTCTATGTCCTTTTTAACAATAAAGGGGAATTTTTTTTACAAAATCCAGGAATTAGCGGAACTCGGATCGGAATTGGCGGAATCGGTACAATGGATTGTTTTATAGCCTCTCCGACATATCTCTTAATATGGTATAAATTTACTTCTAATAACAACACCCCTCCTCCCAAAAGTTTCTACCTTTTAGATTTCATGTTGCGGGATGAATCTTCAATATGTAATCATTTACGCAATGAAATATCTAAATCCAATGCTATGTAACATCTCACTGATTCAATACCCAGCTTAACCTGTCTAGGTCGCGTTAGAAAATTAATAAAACTGTAAGAAGCAGGTGCACGTCAAATGTATCCAATTTCCAGTAATCAACTATTCCAAACATAGGAAACGTACAATATATAGGTTTTACGAAACGTTTTTATTAGAAAGTATTCCCCGAATCAAAATATTAGGATGGCTTGAAGAACCAAAGAAATCTTGAAGAAAAACGTCTTGGAGGAAAAGGTCTTAAAAAACGTCTTGAAAAAAAATGTCTTAAAAAAACGTCCTGAAATATCTTGAAACGTCATGAAAAGCGTTTTGAAGAAAAATGTGTTAAAAAGCTTCTTGAAATGTCTTGAAACATCTTGAAGAAAAATGTCTTAAAAACGTCTTGAAATGTCTTTAAACGTCTTAAAAAACGTCTTGAAGAAAGATTTCTTAAAAAACGTCTTAAAATGTCTTGAAACGTCTACAAAATGTATTGAATAATGTCTTGAAGAAAACACCTCCCTATGATGTAACAACCAAAGAAATCATGATTTAGCGGCGCCCTGAAGTTTTTTCCTGGCCCTCTCGGGGTTTTAAACAATCAAAGAAAATAACACTCTCTATTATATAACAAACACTCTCATCCTGAAGAAAACTCCTGCATCTTGAAGAAGTTTTTTTTAAAGTTTCCGGATCAGGATTCGAAGGGATACCTTGCTTGTCAGATCCATAGGGCCTACACTACTCAGGACGTGTAATGGGGGGTTGGGAACCGGCCATTCTTTGCTTTCGCACACCCTTCCTCTTTGCATTCCCTAGCTTTCTCCTGGTATCCATTTAGAGCTGTCTCGACACTGGCTAAGACTACATAATCACGCCACTGACCCCTGTCCCAAACTAAATAACCAGGGTTCGAACCCCCTGTCCTCAAGCACAAAGGATTTTAAGTCTAGTATGCTAATTTGACCCGACTTTGGCAGAAAATGAGAAAATAGCTAATTGGCTTGGGACTTCTGAAAAGCTATATAAATTTCGTCCTAGTTATAGAGGTCACATTGCCACATGGGGCCACATTTGCCTCTAAACATTAAGTAACACAGTCTGCACAAAATGAAAGGACGATTATCCACTATTGCATTATTAAACGATAGCTTTTGGAAAGTTGGGAAAGTCAGTGGATTTCCTTTCTTTGAGGAGAAGGTTCCGGAAACTCTCAAATTTGAAGTTTTTAGGGCCACATTCTTGTGGGAGGTTCTTCCTATCAATATGGATAGAGGATTTAACTTCTACTATCTCTTCCGCTGGAGAAAAATATTTAAACTATGCATATGATTAAGCTGTAAAATTGAAAATTTACACCCCAATTATTATAAAGTATTTTTATAGTGAAGTAAAAGACTATTTACATTATATTGTTAAGCGTCTTTTATGTAAATCTTTTTATTTTGATAAGATGCTATTTGACTACTATTTTTGTAAATTTTTTTGCCCTGGAACAGTGGGTTCTGGCGCTATATGATACTACGGCAGATTCGTCAGGAATAATACTTTTCCTGTTAATCATCCTCTAAAAATATGAACGTAACAACCTGAGGCTGAAGAAAAGGCTGTAATCTCAGACACTGTCAGTGGATAAGCTACCCCAACCCAAAGTTGTGTGAATGTGGCTTTTTGGTTTTCTCAAAAGAACAGCAACTCTCTATTTTCTCATGACTGATGACCATACATCAAAGATAAGGAGACTGATTTATCAGATGATATCAGTGCAGTGGGGATGCAGAACAGGGCAAAAGTGATGATGTTGGCATTTTAAGCCCCCTTTTTAAAAATAATTAAGAAGACAGTTTTTTCAGGGGCTTTTTGTTGGGTTTTGAAACAATGTAAACACAAAAGTTCCACTTTTGCGTCAAAGCTAAGGGTGGATTAAATGAATATGATGGTGAAAATGAATGGATATTAAACACAACAAAATGTATGAATGTAAGGAACAATATTAGAACTTGAATAAGCAGTAATTAATCTAAACAATAAGTGGGCTGATACTTCCCAACATCTCATTGTCTACGCTACAGTGACTATTGTTTCTCATTGCTTCACGATTGAATCCTCTCACTTGGGAGTAATAAAATAAAAGTTTTGAAATAGAGTTAGCCCGTTAATCTATGTTAGCTATAGTATGGGCCGAAGGGGGTTGAATGCTTGGGATTTTAGAAGTTTGGTGAAGATTTTACATATGTTTATTCATCCAAAAAAAAGAGAACATTTATAAAGAAGATATTTGAGGAATATCAGGACTGGTTGAAATTCATTTTAATTGGAAATTATTATATTGTGGTGAAGATTTTAAAAGTAGAATAGCCAAGGCTCAGGGTGTTTTTCACAGTAAAAACAAGTTTGGAAGAATAGGAAAATAAGTCTGCAACCAAGAGAAGAATATTGGAAGCTACAGTGATGACAGTGTTCAAATATGGCTCTGAAGCATGGGTTCTCCGAAAAGCGCATGAAGATTTGTTAGATGTTTTCCAGAGAAATTGCTTACGGATTGTTCTGGGTACCCGCCTGACTGACTGTATTTCAAACAGTAGGCTGTATAAAAAATGTGGTTCAATCCCGCTTTTTAGGGCATCACGAAAGAAAGGTTGAGATGGCCAGGGCACGTTCTGCGGATGAAGGACGACAAATTGCCGCAGATTGTCCTTTTCGGCAAACCGTCTAGGGCTAAACGGAAAGCAAGTCGTCCTCGTCTGGGGTGGGGGGGATGTCATAAAGAAAGATTTAAAGGAAATGGGAACTTCCTGATAGGGTGTAAAGAGGGAGGCTTTGAATTGATTGGGATGGAAGAGGAGTATGCGTAGCTATGTTGGCCTCAGGCGGCTTGGTGCTGCGATGAGTTGTTAGTAGTAGTAGTAGCACTTCAGTGACTAGCTGCCAGACGAGGCTCAACTTGAATTGAGATCCATTCATTCCCGAACCTGATCTGGCAACTTGATAAGACTTACGCAAATGAGACCAAGAGTAAAATATGACCATTGGTTAGAACTTTGGAGAACCCGCCTCCAGAGGCAATGTGATTTTGTGTCTTTTTATTATGTCGGAAGATCAGTTCTGTTTTGACTTTTGATTTGAATAGTATGTTTTCTTACCCCTTTCAGTGCTTATAATTTATCATTCTCAGCTGTGTATAGGCTCCCGAGAGCCGTTATAGGAGTTCGATATAGAGAGCAAACCCTGTATTATTGGAATATCCTCTACGTGAGGAGATGCTGTGAAGAGTACGGCTCATGGGTGTGAGCCAGCTTAATGAGTATAAGAACGCCGTTCGGTCATACTGGAGGATTTTCTCCCCCACTCCAGCCCTGTGCGCGAGGAACTAAAGCAGTGTGAGAAAAGAGACGTTTAAGGCAGATTCGCAAGAAAGACTTTTCTCCTAATAGAGACATTTTGGTCGGTTATAGGCACATAATCGTACGAGACGTAATTTATTTAGTTTTCTTATTTGAATAGCAAAGAAGGAACCTCAATACCTCTCTGGCCCCCTCCTCAAGCAATTCCAATACAGGTGGCAACAGACCAGTGGTACCCCTCACAGTTCCAATAGTTAGGATAATAAAAATTCTGAAATGGTTTCAGAATTTTTCCAAGGTTTCTTGAGGGGCCTGAGGTGCCAAAGAGATGAGTTGAAAGGGAACTTTGTCTTTAAGGTCAATTAAATAAAACAAAGTTTTTTTTAACTGAAAGAAAGGAGTGACATTAAAACTTAAAACAAAACGAAATTATTCCGTATATGAAATTGGCTGCCCCCTCCTCAACACCTCTCTCTGCACGCTAAAGTGTTTTTTATTGTTTTTAAAAATAAAGTTGCGAGACAGAGTCAAACTTTAGCGTAAAGAGGGAGGGGCTGAGGAGGGGACAGCCCCTTTCATATACGGAATAATTTCTGTTTGTTTTAAGTTTTAATTTCGCTCCTTACTTTCCGTTTTGTTTTTATTTAATTTCTGAGCGTTTTCGAATTAATGTAGGTTTTGATTTTGGCTCACCGTACATGAATAATTAGAACAAAATTTGCACATTAATTTTACTTTTTGTAAAATTAAACTAAATGGCTTTCTCTAAAGTTGTTTACTTTTATTTACGAACGTTTTTATTAGTAAATATACGTAAGTTACGAAATAACTTACATAACGAACTTCTATATTCGTATATTTTTATTACGTATATTAGGGGGTTGGCCCCCTAGTCAATACCCCGCTCTTTACGTTAAAGTTCGAATTTTTTCCAATTCTTTAAGAATCACCCCTTAATCACAAAGGTCATTAATTAGAATAAATCGTTCTTATGAAAGTGCTGCAAAAACTTTGGCGTAAAGAGCGAGGCATTGACTAGAAGGGGTAAACCCAATCATATATGTAATACTTTCTATTCGTTTTAAGTTTTTATGTGGAAAATTATTCAGCTGAAAAGTTTTTCAGTTGAAAACTTGTTTTTTTTTTTATTTATTTAATTTCTGATCATTTTTTTTGAAACAATGCTGGGAAATTCGACGCCCCCTTCATAGCAATTTCTCTTCCCTTTTGAAAACTTCCTCCATGGAAAGATACTCTTACGCAACCCTCGACCCACCCACCCCCACTACTAGAAAAAATCCCCCTGAAAACGTCTGTATACTTCCCAATAACCAAAACTATATGTAAACATTGGGCAAAATTCATAACTTGCAGCCGTTCCATTGGGGCTGTGGGGGATTAAGTCATCCTCAAAGGCATACTTATTATGTTTTTTCGACCATGCTGAGCAAAATGGCTATCTCAAAATTATTATCGGGTGACATTGGGAAATAAATGAGCGTGGGAGGGGGCCTAGTTGCCCTCCATTTTTATTGGTTACTTAAAAAGGGCACTAGAATTGCTAATTCCCGTTCGAATGAGCCCTCTCGTGATATTCTAGGACCACTGGGTCGATACTATCACCCCTGGGGGAACAAAAAAACAACAAACAAACAAAAAAACAAATAAACACGCATCCGTGATCTTTCTTTCTGCAAAAAATACAAAATTCTACATTTTTGCAGATAGGAGCTTGAAAATTCAGCGGATTCAGCGGATACGCTGAATTTGATGGTGTGATTTCCAGTAAGGTTCTATGACTTTTAGGGGGTGTTTCGCTCTTTTTTCAAAAATAAGGCAAATTTTGTCAGGTGCGTAAATTTTGATGGGTAAGACTGAAACTTATATATTTGAAATCAGCATAAAAATCTGATTCTTTTTATGTATCTATTGGTATCAAAATTCCGTTTTTTAGAGTTTCGGTTACTATTGAGCGGGGTCGCTCCTTGCTTACAGTTCGTAACCACGAGATTAAGTACCTAGGTAAGTAACTGGAAAGTAGCAAAACTTCATTGCTAATTTTTTCAACGGGGGACGTGAATCCTTCAAAAGTCATGGGAGGGGGTAGAAAGATTTAAAAGAGCCCTCCTGTCTCTAGTGAATCGTATTTTGCTCTAAAAATGATATAGTATAGCCATTTTACGGATTATTGGCCCTCCAAAGGGAAATCAAATGTCGATCGGCCTCCTCCCTTCCCTGTGGTTTCACATGAAAGAACAAATGTACTACCGTCTAGAAAACCCCTTAATTTATGGAGATTATCTATCCTCACCATTCCCGTCCAGTCTTTTTATGAGCTTACAGTAATGTTTAATACTGGATATGCAATATTCAATACATAGTAAAAATCATAAAATCAATTTTGTTAAATCAAACCATCTGTTGAATCGAAAATTTAATTGAGGGTAATGAGCTTTGAAGGCACTTAAAAACCGACGCTGTTGTATCAAAAATAAATATCCGTCTCGAAAACTATTGCATAGTTGATTTAAAATTGAATCTATGCGATGCATAGAGTATGTAAACAAAATGTTAGGTGTTCCAATCTTTATACACATTTTCTTGTGTTTTGGAGTGAATGTTAGCAGAGGAGAAATTTTTTCGGCCAATAGTCAACTTCAAGATGTTGTTTCTCTTGAAGTAGAAATCGATGACATTCTTGAAAAATATTTGAACAAGCTGGAAGAAAAGGTGACTAACCTAAAAGAGTAAGTTCTTTATTCTATTAAAAGGCATTGTTTAATATTAATAAAAAAAAATTCCATGGAAAGTAAAAAGCGAATACAAAACAGAAAACAAGCAAAAAATAGAATGCATAAGATTTTGAAAATAAAGCGATTGGAAATTATTATGAAGATTACCTCCGGCACACAAAACACCGTAGAATGTTACACCAGCTCTTAATCCTGGGTCACTGTTACAGAATAACACAAGTGACAATGTCTTTTGGATTGGAATCACTCCCTTCAAGGGTGCAGCCAAATTCTTAGCTGCTAACTACTACAAAATTTTGTTGAGATCCCATTTATCATTCTTCCTTCACTTCTTTATTATTCTTCCATGTAACCCTTCTCACACTGAGTTCAGTGGAGCACGGGCACACTGCACCAGAGCAATAGCTTTTGACCTGATTTTGTTGAACATATAGTTAAATTATGTTTACAAAAAAAGCTACAAGAGACATTACGACGCTGAAAGACACAGGCCTACCGTACTAACATTTTGACTAGCAAATTCAGAGTTGGACTGATATTGTTAAGAGCTATGGACATGCATCTTCTAGGGTTGATAAAGCTGAAATTAGGTGGTACAAAATCTACTTATTTAGGTAGAAGGGATGGTTTTTTGTACAGCCTACTGTTTTTTTGTACAGTTTGAAATACGGTCAGTCAGCCGGATACCCAGAAAAATCCTTAAGCAATTTCTCTGGAAAACATCTAACAAATCTTCATCCGCTTTTCGGAGAACCCATGCTTCAGAGCCATATTTGAACACTGTCATCACTGTAGCTTCCAATATTCTTCTCTTGGTTGCAGACTTATTTTCCTATTCTTCCAAACTTGTTTTTACTGTGAAAAACACCCTGAGCCTTGGCTATTCTACTTCTAACTTCTTCACCACAATATAATAACTTCCAATTAAAATGAATTTCAACCAGTCCTGATATTCCTCAAATATCTTCTTTATAAATGTTCTCTTTTTTTTGGATGAATAAACATATGTAAAATCTTCACCAAACTTCTAAAATCCCAAGCATTCAACCCCCTTCGGCCCATACTATAGCTAACATAGATTAACGGGCTAACTCTATTTCAAAACTTTTATTTTATTACTCCCAAGTGAGAGGATTCAATCGTGAAGCAATGAGAAACAATAGTCACTGTAGCGTAGACAATGAGATGTTGGGAAGTATCAGCCCACTTATTGTTTAGATTAATTACTGCTTATTTAAGTTCTAATAAAATGTGAACATCATATATATATCATATATATATATATATATATATATATATATATATATATATATATATATATATATATATATATATATATATATAATATATATATCATATATATATATATATATATATATATATATATTATATATATATATATATATATATATATATATATATATATATATATATATATATATATATATATATATATATATATCTATATATATATATATATATATATATATATATATATATATATATATATATATATCTATATATATATATATATATATATATATATATATATATATATATATATATATATATATATATATATATATATATATATATAGATCTATATATATATATATATATATATCTATATATATATATATATATATATATATATATATATATATATATATATATATATATATCTATATATATATCTATATATATATATATATATCTATACTATAATATATATAGATATATATATATATCTATATATATATATATATATATATTATATATATATATATATATATATATATATATATATATATATATTATATATATATATATATATATATATATATTATATATATATATATATATATATATTATATATATATATATATATATATATATATATAGAGCTACCAACCCCTCGGACGTGCATAGCGCAGTAACCTGTTCTATTAAAGGGAACACACCTCTCTGGACTCGAATTACGGCATACGACTTACCTCGTTTCAAACGGACAGATATGTACTTTGCGACAGGAACTCATGGGGAATCCCCGCTTATAGCTCACACCTTACGTGATTATCATACAACACTGTCATGTGATACTTTTTCACCCGAAACCCCCCAAGCGTTCTTTTTTCATTAACTTAATGGCGGTACACACTTTATGTAAGGTCACATAATTATTGTGTAACACTGTCAGGTAATACATTTTTTGCCCAAAAGTCTCAAGATATTTTCTTTTTTGGCGTTTCATTTCTTCGCTCGAAACACCTTTAATTTTTTTTCCCATAGTTCTTGACCCCACCAGGACTCGGAAGGTCGTTTCCGTACAATGGTACAGCGCCCCAAACAAGTCGTCCATGAAACCATTCACAGTATTTTGTATCTTGAACCATATTCTAAAAATAATCTATTAGAAGCAAGAAGATTCCCCATTTTGTGGCACTCGTTAGAATGATGCGTTACTCTCCCAATTTGATACACTCCAGGGACATTTGCTTTCACGGTATTTTTAGCAATAAAGGGGAAATGTGTGTTTAAATTACGTAAACACCTAGGTATATTCAACAAACGCATCACAAACAGTAAATCTTAAAAACACAGACATTGTAAAAAAAAATTGACAAGCAATAAAACATATAAAAAGACAGCTCAAAAACACGACAAAAAATAAAAGTTGAAAAAGCCGTATTATCATATATGCAAAAAAAAACCATCTATTATAGAAAACCAGGGCTTCTAGCCTGCAACTCCGGAGGTAGGGGAGGGGGGAGAGATATTAGACGTGGGTGGAGGAATAAGGTTGATATTAGATGCCATTCAAGACATATTAAGAGCTGCTAAGGAAAATATCCATTTCTTTGAGGACCTGTTAGATTTTCATCTCTTCCATGGGAAAAAATCCTTAATGTGTCCACCCTAATTTTTAAGCTGTAGTTCACCCCACGATGAAATTACATGACTCCCCCCCCCAACCCTGACAAGACATCATCTCCCCCAAGATATTTTTCAGGCATTTCCTATTAAAAATTATGGTTTTAAATCCCATGATTCAAGTTTTTTGCAACCCAAGCCAATCATAATGCCCCACAAAATACTGCAAACCGCCATGGCATTTCACCCATGTGACACCGCCCCCCCCATCCCCTGGGTGACCTGATATTAGTAATACATTTAAACCATATTAAGAGGTATTATTGAAAAACCTTTAACGAAATGAATCATTTCATTGAGTATTGTTAGATTTAACTCCCCCTCTAACAAAAAATTCATTTAACACCTCCCGCCTTATCTTTAAGCTCTACAGTATACTAGTCAATGACAATACATACCACCTTGTTAAAATATGGTTGATATTAAACACCCCCATGACATCGCTACATCTCTCCGAAGAAATTTTTCCGCCATTTCCTAATAAAAGTTATGGTTTTAAATCCCGTGATTCAAGTTTTTGCAACTCAAGCCTATCATAATGCCCCGCAAAACACTCCACACTGCCATGACCTTTCACCCATGTGACACCAGCCCCCCCCCCCCGGGTGAGCTGATATTATTGGTATATTCAAACCATATTAAGAGCTTTTAAGCAAAATATCCATTTCTTTGAGTTAAACTTATAAATATTTAACAATATCCTAACAATAGGTTCAACCCTCCTAGTAGCACTCATTTTCAGAGGACGCCTTCATAATAGATATATTTTTTAGGCATTATTGTGGCTTTAAAAGGATAAAGAATAACATACGCAATTATATATATATATATATATATATAATATATATATATATATATATATATACATATATATATATATATATATATATATAGATATATATATATATATATATATATATATATATATATATATATATATATATATATATATATATATATATATATACACATATATATATATATATATATATATATATATATATATATATATATATATATATATATATATATATATATATATATATATATATATATATATATATATATATATATATATTTATATATATATATATATATATATATATATTATATATATATATATATATATATATATGTGTATATATATATATATATATATATATATATATATATATATATATATTATATATATATATATATATATATATATATATATATATGTATATATATATGTATATATATATATATATATATATATATATATATATATATATATATATATATATATATATATATATATATATATATATATATATATATATATATATATATATATATATATATATATATATATATATATATATTATATATATATATATATATATCCTCACTGCACTGATATCATTTGATCAAGCAGCCTCCTTATCTTTGATATATGGTCATCAGTCGTGAGAAAATATAGAGTTGCTGTTCTTTTGAGAAAACCTAAAAGCCACATTCACACAACTTTGGGTTGGGATAGCTTATCCACTGACAGTGTCTGAGATTACAGCCTTTTCTTCAGCCTCAGGTTGTTACGTTCATATTTCTAGAGGAGGATTGACGGAAAAAGTGTTATTCCTGGCGAATCTGCCGTATCATATAGCGCCAGAACCCACTGCTCCAAGGCAAAAAAAAAAATTACAAAAATAGTAGTCAAATAGGATCTTATCGAAATAAAAAGATTTACATAAAAGGCGCCTAATAATATAATGTAAATAGAGTCTTTTACTTCACTATAAAAATACTTTATAATAATCGGGGTGTAAAATTCAATTTTACAGCTTAATCATATGCATAGTTTCAATATTTTTCTCCAGCGGAAGACATGGTAGAAGTTAAATTCTCTATCCATATTAAAAGGAAGAACCTCCCACAAGAATAGGGCCCTAAAAACTTCAAATTTGAGAGTTTCCGGAACCTTTTCCCCTAATAAAGGAAATCCGCTGACTTTCCCAACTTTCCAAAAGCTAGCGTTTAATAATACAATAGTTGATAATCGTCCTTTCATTTTGTGCAGACTGTGTTACTTAATGTTTAGAGGCAAATGTGGTCCCATGTGGCAATGTGACCTCTATAACTAGGACGTAATTGCAGTTCCACCGGACTTGATAGCGTACCCTAAAATAGTAGAAACAAGACACATTTATGCAATAAAATATTTTTATTGAAACAATATCATCGTAAAAATGACCATCTCAAATCTACTAATACAATACTTCATCACGTATGTCATATCATCGTAAAAAATGACCATCTCAAATCTACTAATACAATACTTCCTTATGAGATGTCAAACATTCCCATTTTTTTCTGGAGAGGGAGGGGAGTGTACACATCTTCTAGAAACTTACTCATACATTTTACTCTCGATAATGCCGGCTTCATGAACTACATCGGTGATAAGCCCATCACGATAAGAGTAACGCTTGATGATGCTTCATTTTTTTTTCTCATTCATATTTAACTCCCTTGGTGATATTACCCATCAGTGCCCTTTTTATTTTACTTGCAGTTTTATTTTCTATTATAATATTATTTTTGCATAGCTCACAGTTTCGACACTTGGATATGATATGATTTTTGACACCGTTACAACAATATGTATGTCTTCTTCTTTTATTCTTTGGAATGGTAATGCCAGATGGATGATGATATGATTTATCAACAGGTAATGTGTTACCAGCAAGGGTCGCAAGAAGATGACCTTCGTTGTCGACTAAAAGTTTTAAACTAGCATTCTCTTTGAGTACTATCATCTCTCGAAATGATACTCTCGCATATCCACCATCAGTAATAATGAACTTTTTCAGTCTTCCAAAGGAATTTAACTCCTTAGTGTCATGACAGCGCACGCATACATTTCCAATAAGATCGTCATTAACACTTGTTTCAAATACTTCTCTTTGCTAGCATTCAATACTACGATAACTTTACTATGTGGGCAGGCTTTATTGGAATACTTCATCCTCACCCTTTCCATGATGGTACTTGTCACGTCTGCGTGGATTGTGTTTTTCATCAAATCATTTTTAAATTCCATGCAGATAACGTAATGCTTCTTTCATTTTACTTGAAGTTTCATTGTCTGTTACAACATTATTTTTGCATAGATCGCAGTTTTGACATCTTGATATGATTTGGTTTATTATATTGATTGAAGAGTAGGCTTGTCTTCTCCCTCTATTCTTTCGTATGCTAATGCTTGAAAGATGACGATAGAATTTATCAACCGATAATATGTTACCAGGACTATAAGCATGTAATTGCCCTTCGTCATCAACTAAAAGTTTTAGACTAGTATTCTCTTTGAACACTAACATCTCTGGAAACGTGATGAAGTATTGTATTAGTAGATTTGAGATGATCAGTTTTTATGATGATATTGTTTCAATAAAAATATTTTTTTGCATTACTGTGTCTTGTTTGCACTATTTTAGGATACGCTATCAAGTCGGGTGGAATTGCAGAATCAAAGTAAAGCTTTCTTCCATCTTCTACGTGTGTGTGTGTGTGCGTGTGTGTTTGTGTGTGTGTGTGTGTTTGTGT